>JAZBNJ010000030.1:2400000-3000000 GCA_037349165.1 Choristoneura rosaceana | reverse complement strand
AATATTTAAACTGTTGTTTATTTCACGAAAGTTTTCTTACACCTGCGCAAAGCTACCGAGCTCTGAAAGCTTATTAAATTTATAAATGTTGTATATTATTACATTTTCGTTACAGCTAGCCTTATGAATGATTGTAAATTTTAATAAAAACGCAATTGTGATGAACTTACTACAGTGTTCTCAGTATTGCTATTATAGTAGCCGAGTTAGTACTGGGGACCAATTTTTGAAATTCTATCCCTCGGAACCAGGATCCAGGCTCCAAGGGGGCTACTATGCAATTTGAAAATCAAGTTCGTATCGTACCGTCCCTCTCGTCCTTCTATTAAGTAATATTAGCGTCAGCGGGACGGTAAGACACGCCGAAGATCGAATTTTGCACTTCGTAGTATTGGGCCTGATTATTCCTGGGGCGCCTTCGAGAATGATCTCAAAGCCATTTAGATTTTATATGGAAATGGATAAAGGAATATTTGTTGTGCCGAACACGTACGAGGGAACTCGACCCCGAAAAAAGTGGACTAAGCCAGAAGATAGAAGAATAAATAATATTGACAGCGTTCTAAATCGTAACCCATTGTGGAACCTTGTACAGAAAGGTGATTTTCAAATTAGGATACCCAACACTGTCACAACCCTAAGCACAATTTAATCAATCCCTTTAGTAAATTACAGGCGTAGCAAAGAGCTTTGTAATGGAACATGTGTGGTTTATGTGGTTAGAAACTTATAAATCTTCCAATTTCAAACGTGTAACGTGAAAATTAACGCTAACGCCCCCTCGCGGCAAACCAGGGCGGCGGTAGTAAAGTTCATTAAAAAATAAATCCACCCTCAAAAGAAATAGTTCCCCAAATCACCGTATATATACAGCGCCACCACCGAATTTCGGCATTTTTTGAACGGCGGCAAGTAAGAAATGGTCTCCTTACCACCACACACAAGTTACATACCATACAATGGTTCCAAGTGGGAAAAATGATTATCAACCTCAATTCTTAGGGCAAATAGTGGCCCTAGTTTAAAAGTTACAAAAATTATTAAATAAATAGATGGCAGATATCTAACTGAAGTCCTCAATCCCAGCAAATGTAAGTAGTTTTTATTTGTCTTAACACGGTATGTGTTCGTTTTGTCCATAACGGACATTTGAATATTCAACCAATTTTATTGTTTTCTTAGGGGTCGCAATCACTAGCATAGTTTAAGGCGGTTCTCAAGTTTCGGGCTGGCTCTTCCATTTTTCTACATTTATATGAACTGCAACGGGTGACTCAGGTGGAAAGTGACTCCAGGCCAGTACACCTGAAGAAAGCTGCTTCCTCGACGGTCCCGCGAAGCACCGCTACGTATATGTGAAGTATATATAAGAATAATTTAAAAGTGGTAAAGGTCAGTCTCGAACTTTGTACTAGTGTTGATCCTGGAGGATATATTTTAATAAATTTTCTTTGCTATAAATGAACAGCTTTTTTGTATTTATTACAACCAGCAACAGGCGCCCTGAGCTTTTGAAAGTCTTTTGCCGCCGTTGAGTGAAGCCGGTGAGTAACAGCTGATTTTTAGATGTTACAAACGTAAAGGAAGAGCAATAAGGAGCAGACGAGCGCATGTGCGAGGTAGCTTTAACCTGCGCGGGCGCATTAGGCTCGCTCATCACATCATGTTCCCGACCACCCCTTAGTGCTCAGTGGCCCGCGAATGTTTCCATTAATTTTCATTAACCGATCTTCATTTACATCTACTAATGATTGAATGATGATTGTTCTCTATTTCATTCGCTTTAATTATAATAAAGATCTACATAATTAACAAGATATTAATATTATTACCGAATAAAAATGCTTTGAAATCTTTTAAAATTATGCTTGGACTTAATTTTGTATTTCGTTTTATCAATAATAATACATTTTGCAGTAACTTAAAGATCTGGCACAATACAAAATTTTTAATAGGTAGGTAAAGGTTTTTGTGCATGAATTGCTTTCATATTGATCCCATTATTAGTCGTTATTGCTGTAGCCGTTATGATTAAAAGTCACCCTTTCGTGCTTTGTATTACAAAGAAAACGGTTGAATTATTTGTTCACATAAAGCCAGTGAAAACGTAACCTGTTATTACATAGTTTGATCCCTCTCATTAGTGAAGATTTGAATAATAAAAAAAAATCTCACGAACATTCGGTTTCTGTTAATTTCCTCCGTTCTTGTTCACAGGGGAGAGCGATTAGCAATCAAGTCAACCCGATTGTACCCGTTATTATTATGATTGTGCATTACGCGAATTATGTATGTTAATAGATCAGGATACGGCCGTAAGAATATCGCTAAATTACATACATTTTTTGTTGGTTTTTGGAAGACATAAAGTGAAATGGTTACGTCTACCATTTACGTTCGCGTTACGTCAACCATACTTACTAAAGTATAGTGTGGAGTATTGTTGGATAGGTAGGTATAATAATAATATGGAGTATTGTTGGATAGGTAGATATAATATTTACCGCACTTTTGGCCGGATACGCACTTAATTTGCCGATTGTTTTTATAGAAAATACTATAAATTTCATGTTTATATTTTGCTATTTTACTAATGTGAAGTGTAAAAGAAAATAGGTACCTAATTATAAAAAGCCTGAAACGCAGAAGTGCTCTATTTTTTGCTAAACTCTACATTAAAAAAAACTGTATAGGTAACTTAAAAATAAGGTATATTTAGTGCAGCTTGACAATGTTACCAACAATACAGTGGAATCCTAGTCTATAATTTGTTCTTATGTGAGAAATTGGCGTCTTCTGTACACTGCACAATAAAGTAAATTGTCAGAATAGCGCTTGCGATGCCTGTATATGCATCAGCTAAATATATGTTCTGTTCTTTGTTCCTTGGAAAATTTACGCGAAACCGTAAAGGTCGTATATGATCGATCATTCATGAGGTTTTTTAAACAGCCTTCTTTACTACCAGTATTTACAAAGTAAATTATGTTAAGTTCCAAAAACGCTTGAGTATCGCATTCCAGTGAGTCACAGAGTAAGAATCTCAGTTTTAATTTTAAAGTGATAAAGTAAGACCATGGATACACATTATAACACTTGTGACACGTCAAGATTACTCACTTTAATTGTTATTTATTATGATATGTGAGAAAAGAACTAGCTACGTCAACATCATATATGCGGAAGGGTAAAGACTCTAATTAAACATTATTTAACTAGGTAAATATGTAAAAAAAAGCTAGTGAAAAAATTTATATAATATCCAGTTTAAACCGGATAAAACGCGGTTACATAGTGTGAAAGCCGTGGTGGTCGAGTGGTTTGACCTATGGCCTCTCAAGCAGAGGGTCGTGGGTTCAAATCCCGGCAAAACCTCTGAGTTTTCGAAATTCATGTGCAAAATTACATTTGAAAACTTCGTTGAAGGAAACATCGTGACGAAACCTTCACAAATCTGCGAAGCAATTTGTAGTGTGAGCTGCGCCTTACACACACTCTCCCATTATGTGTCATATAAATAGTGTTAAGGTTTTACAATAAAAGGAGTATTTACTCAGAACTCGTAGTATTTACTTGTCTCTCAACGCCTCACATTACAAATTCAATGGTGTGTGTGAAGTTCCCAACCCGCATTGGGCCCGAGTGGGAACTACGGCCCAAGCCCTCTCATTCTGAGAGAGACTCCAAAAAACCATGAAAATAATTTTCTACCAGTCTGAAATCGGTCGGTGCCTTAGCACGAGCCAGCAGGAGTGGACCTATAGTCATCTATCTCAACTACGCACTTTATATTGGGCTTCAATCTATGTTTCGCCCAAAAAAAAAATTTTGTTTTGTTTGTGTGTATTCTTCCTACTATTAGCTCTGTGGAGTTTACTTACATTCCTGTCCCGTTGTCAAGCACGCGGGATAAAAGGAGTGAGTTGGACGACAGTAAATAGAATATAGAAAGGAGCTTTAATACCACAACAATAATAAATTGGATGGAGCTCCTGTGCCTCGCGCGATACCGCGCTCCGCCTGCCAATATGTAATTACAATCAATTTAGTACTATCGACGACTTTGAAGTCGCTGGCTTTTTGAATATGGAAATGTTTTTAAGCGAATGATCAACAAGAGTACGGGAAAGTTGTTTGAATTACTGATCCAGGGGCATTAGGTCCTATATTATAAATTACTAGCTTATGCCCGCGACTTCGTCTGCGCGGACCTAGGTTATCGCTCGGTGGCGCCCTCTAGCGGAATAAAAAGTATTCTATGTTGATTCTTGAGGCTTAAACTATCTCTATACCAAATTTTATCAAAATCGGTTCAGCGGTTTTGACGTGAAAGCGTAACAGACAGACAGACAGACAGACAGACAGACAGAGTTACTTTCGCATTTATAATATTATATAGTAGGGATAAAGAAAAAACCGGCCAAGTGCGAGTCGGACTCGCTCACGAAGGCTTCCGTACCGAACTTGGGGTGAGTAAGGACTCTTTACTTTACAGTAAACAAATGTTTCTTAATTTTATTTAAGCACGCGTGCAAGGAGAATAATGAAATATCTCTCCTGACCACTAACAGATATATCAAGTAAACATTTACACCTACTATTGTCTAAAGGCTAAGGATTTAAGAGCCGCATGCCTGCGAATCAAGTTAGCGAATCTCAGAGACGATGCGCGGGCGGCGCCGGCGCCCCGATAAGCGCGTGCGCAAGCGCAGCGCTAAGTGACCCGATAGCCGCTGACGAGTCAATCGCGCCCACGCTCGCTGCGAGCCTATTTGCTCCTTTGTTAGTAAAAAAAGGGTAATCTTGAAGTTTCCTAATAGGAATAACTTGATAAGTAGGAAAGTATTTTAATTGTAATACACTGAAAATTATATGTTACTTGTATTTAAAAATTTAAAGGATTATAGTTTTGTAATGGATTTTAGTCTCTTATAACTACATTGTTTATCAAAATAATGCTTCCAGGATGACTAGAAGTGAAATAAAATCATAATATCGTCAAAAACAGATTTTAAAATAAAAAGTTGTTTTTTTTTTTCGGTTAGTTCTGCTATGTATAATTTCTGGTACATAGTGACATTTTAATACTTTAAAAAGTTTGAATAGTCAAAACGCAATTATTCTTATTAGTACTTAATTGACTTGATCTCCGATATGTTTCTTATATTCAACTTCCTGCTACTTGCCCCAAGTTAAGTACAACCTTAGATACCAACGCCGCGGCTTTACCATAGCAGGTCCGTAGAAAATAATTAACAATCTAAGGCTTTCTTTTATTCCTGTTTTGTGCAGACAAAAGAGAAATGCAAGCGTGATTATATGTTAAATGCGCTTATGGGCTAAGCAAAGGAACCGCCCTAGGCTTGTGTAGGAGCCTAATGCAGTGTCGGTGTCCGAGGATAGCTGCGCTGGCGGCTATCGCTGCGTCGCGCCTGCGACTACTCACACGGAATTGCAATCGATAATCCTTATTGACGTTGGTTAAAAGGACTCATTTAAAAGGTTTACTAATCTGGATCAATTTATTTACACCAGACATGTTGGAAAGGTTTCACTTCTATATCTTCGTTTAGCAATCCGCATGTTAATGTGAATATCTCTACGTTTATTTTGTTACCTGCTTTAGCATTGCTTCTATAAATAGAATTTTTTATAGTTTTCTATACTGTTGAGGTGATTATCTAATTACTTGTTTTCACTTTGTATTTTAGTTACTTAACAGTACGAATATTTGAGGTTTTTTTTTTAATTCTGTTAAAGTAATGATTTGTAACCTCTGTAGTACTAGTTTAAATATCTATGGTTAAAGAAAGAAGACTTGACGCTGTTACTTTTGAATTTGTCACTTGAATGATTTGTGTTGTGTATGAGAGTAATAAATATTAATCCACGGTAATCCATTGCATATTATTTAACATGGTAGCAGAGCGGTAAATAAAGTAAATAAAATGAATTAAAGATTGTATATGGTTGGATAGTTTGAAGAAATAAGGTGAGATTAGATTGTTTTGAAGAATGGCGAACGTGAGAGAAGATTGTCCTATACAAATTTTTGATGGAAACAATTACGACAAATGGAGATTTAGACTGAAACTACTCATGGAAATGAAGTGATGTTATGAGGCAATGATAAATGAAACAAGACCGGAAAATATAAAAGAAAATGACTGGATAAAAATGGATTTGAAAGCAAAAAATTTAATTGTCACTAGTGTTACGGACAGTCAGCTTGAAATAATTATATCGGAATCGACTGCGTGGAGCATGATTGCAAAATTTGACGCAATATATCTAGTAAAGTCAACTGCAAATAAGTTACTGAGCAAACGTAAGTTATTGAAATTAAAAATGACGGAAGGTGACAACCCCGTAGATTTTTTGAAATTATTTGAAAAGAATATTAACGAATTGAAGAATGCCGGTGAAGAAATGACTGAAGATGATAAATTAAATCATTTGTTGTTGTGCTTACCAAATAGTTGTGCACATATCGTAGATATTATTGATGCGTTGCCTGCGGAACATAAGTCAGTAGAATATGTAAAGTCTAAATTAATATTAAATTATAATAAAAAAGAAGAGGATGAGTCTAAAGGACTTGAAACATTTAATATTCAGAAGAGAATGTCTCAAGTAAGAATAAAAAATTGTTATGTCTGTAACGAGCCCGGCCATTACCAAAGAGATTGTCCAAAAAATGAGGTAAGGGAGCGAAATGAGCCAAGATGGCGAGGAAACTACAATATTAGAGGAAATAGCAACATTAGAGGAATATACAACTGGAGAGGACAAAATTATAGAGGCACAAGAGGAAATTGGAGAATGATGTCAAGAGGTAGAGGTAATTTTTCAGGTACGACACGAGAATGTTATTATAATCCAGCCAAGGATGATACGAGTGGAGATAATTCTTTTAATGTCGAAGTGATGACTTCAGCGAGAGATCCGGTGAGTGAAGATTATTCTAATAAAGACAATTTAACATGGTTATTAGATAGCGGATGTTCTGATCACATTATAAATAGTGACGAATATTTTGTAGAATATAAAACTTTAGATAACCCGATTGATATTAAAGTAGGAGATGGTTTTTCTTTAAAAGCGAATAAGGTAGGAAATGTGTTGATGTATTTCTATGTGAACGGAAAATGGCTTAGAACAACGATAAGGAATGTATATTATGTACCAAGCATGAAACGAAACTTATTGAGTGTATCTTCAATTACGAGTTATAATAGTTATGTAGTTTTTGATAATGATGGAGCTAAGATTTTTAATGGGTCTAGTAATAATGTATTAGCTATTGCGGAGAGGAAAAATAAGTTGTTTATATTGAATGGAAAAGTAGGTAAAACAATTGTAAAATCATACACAACAAATAGAAATATGACTGAAAAAGAAAAATGGCATCGAATTCTTGGACATACAAATTTCATTAATTTAAATAAAATGTGTCAACAAAAGTTATTAGAAGGTTTACCAGAAAGAATTGAAAATGATTATGTGCAGTGTGAGATTTGTTTAATGAATAAAATGCATAATATACCTTTCGAAAATAATAGACATCGTGCAAAAGATATTTTAGAGATAGTGCATACGGATGTAAACGGTCCATTGAACCCTACAGGTGCTGCAGGTGAACGTTACTTTGTATCTTTTATTGATGATTTTAGTAGAATAGCAAAAGTGTATTGCATAAAATATAAAAGTGAAGTGTTTGAATGTTTTGAAGCTTATATGAATTTAGTTGAAAATATGACTGGGAAGAGAATAAAGGAACTACGTTGTGATAATGGAAGAGAATATATAAATAAAGATTTTACAGGTTGGCGAAAGATAAAGGTATATTCATAAATCCATGCCCTACATACACGCATGAGTTGAATGGAGTTGCGGAAAGATTTAACAGAAGTGTCATGGATAGAGCGAGATGCCTAATTTCAGAAGCGAGTGTAGATAAAAAATACTGGCCAATTTTTGTGGAGACTGCAGTATACATAGGAAATAGATTGTTAACAAATACAGTAATAAAAAGAACGCCTTATGAAATATTTACTGGAACAAAGCCTGATGTATCAAAAATGAGAATAATTGGAAGTAAAGTTTTTGTGAGAATTCCTGAAGCAAAAAGAACTTCTAAAATGAATCCAAAAGGAGTTAAAGGTATTTTAGTAGGATACACAAATACGGGATATAAAATATTAGTAGACAATAAAATGACTGAAACAAGACATATAACATTTATAGATGAGACTGCTAAAGTGATTGAAAATAATGAAGATGGAAGTGAAGACGAAAATAATGAAATATTTGAAGACACGGTTGAGGATACAGGAGATCAATTAGCACCACAAGAAGCTAGAGAAGTGATTGAATATGGAAGACCACAGAGAACAAGAAAAGTGCCAGAAAAATATAAAGATTTTGTAGTTTATGTAAATACTTGTGATGCGAATGTACCCGAAAATTATGAAGAAGCTATTAATAATTCAGAATCAGCAAAATGGAAGAAGGCTATGCAATCAGAGATAAGCAGTTTGAAAAAAAATGAGACATGGGAGTTGGTAGATAAACCACCTGATAAAAATATTATAGAAGTAAAATGTGATAGATTTCGTATGAAAGATTTAGGATGTGGAGGTCTCAGAAGCAGAAGATTGTATCGAGAGCTTCTACGCATGCAGAATACTATGCTTTAGCTGATTGTGTTGAAGAGGTATTGCCAATTAAAGGAGTATTAGGAGATTTAGATGTTGAAATTAAAGACGGTATAAATATATATGAGGACAATACAGGAGCAATTGGTTTGGCTAAAAATGGGAAGTTTTCCAAGAATTCGAAACACATTGATATAAGTTACCATTTTGTGAATGATTATGAAAAGAAAGGGTTAATTAATGTTCAGAAAATATCGACTGATGATCAGATAGCTGACATGTTAACAAAAGCTTTAGGAAGAGTTAAGTTTCAGAAATTTAGAGAGTTATTAGGCATTAGAGATGATAAACGTGTAATTGATTATTAGTTTAAATGTATTTAAACGTGCGTAAAGGTCACAAATCAAGGAGGTGTGTTAAAGTAATGATTTGTAACCTCTGTAGTACTAGTTTAAATATCTATGGTTAAAGAAAGAAGACTTGACGCTGTTACTTTTGAATTTGTCACTTGAATGATTTGTGTTGTGTATGAGAGTAATAAATATTAATCCACGGTAATCCATTGCATATTATTTAACAAATTCACGCCTCTATACCGCAAGAGTTATAAGTGCTACAGCTCTATATTGTTGTAAAAAAAATTAATGACACATTTTTCAATATGACGTAGAATTGTATCATTTGTGATTTCTGTAGCATAGGACGCAGGTCTATCTTAAAGCATACTCCCGCGGTTTTAAAGCTCCTCTTCCTACCACTACCTTTAAAAGTTACGTTACGTGAAATAAACCAATTAAAAAGTATTGCTAAGGAGATAATGAAATAAAAGAGCGTTGGCAAGCTCGGCTGGGTGTTTCACAACACAGTGATAGGTAAACTATTGTGCTAAAGTGTGCTGTACGTATTCATTAATTGAAAACCAACTGCAATACCGCGTGTGGCAATAGCGCCTCACCAGGCCGTAATTATCTCGTCACAGGTCCGAGATCAATCAAACCATATCACGTTATGTGGGTCATTAATTACTATAAACAGTAATTACTTTAATTATTCTTGACAGTCTTTGTGTAGAGTCGTGAAGTCGCGGCACGCCGTCGAAGGTCGGCGCTAAGTCTATTATTGTAGGGAGAAAGGTTGATCAAGCGCTCCCGTCAAAATCATCGTTGCAAAACTTCGACGAATTAAATTCCAGAGACCTTGTAAGACTTTGAACACGAATAGTTTAAAATTCATGAATTCATTCATTGTTTTATTTATTCCTGTTCAGCATTCTAAAAACTACCTAACTAGAGAGGCATTAACATCCTGGTAAAATTTCTTTATTTGTTGTAATCAAACATAAACTGAAATGTTAATTACCTTTATAAAACTGCGACTACACGTGCAAAACAGCTATGTCTGTGCGATAAATGTGTTTTTGAAATAATACTTCACACAGACTGCTAATAGTAAAGCACGTGTGATCGCGGAATAGTAAGATATTTAATTGGTATTAGTTCATAGATATCGACCTCTGCAAAGAACCCTCAGGTTCAATATATTATTAAATCAATAGAGAATGTTAATAGGTGTGCAAAATCACTTGAAAGCTTTGTTCCAGTAAAGCTTTTACGTATACAAATACATTTGTTTTTATTTCAGTGAAAAATACCAAGTAGTTATGATTTTATATGCATTCAAAGTTCGCATAAATATCGAGTCCCGCCAACAGCCGCGCGACAGCGTGTGACGTCATATTCCAACGCTCCGCGCTCCGCGTAGTTGAGTCCCTAGTTATCAGCTGTACCAGTAGGTCCAATGCGCCGTGTTTTGTTTTGTTTCATCACTTCCAGACCTTCCAGTTGTGTATATCTATATATATAAAAGAAAGTCGTGTTAGTTACACCACTTATAACTCAAGAACGGCAGAACAGATTTGGCTGAAAATTGGTAGGGAGGTAGCTTAGAGCCAGGAAACGGACATAGGATACTTTTTATCCCGATATTCCCACGGGATAGGGATAAAATCTCGAAATAGCAACCGCTGGGCTTGGAGTCATGAAATTTAGTATGTAGGTAGTTGGACATTTGGAATTACTCATAGGTGACTTTTTGACCCGATATTCCCACGGGATACCTAGGGATGAAATCTCGAAATAACAACCACTGGGACTAGAGCCATGAAATTCGGTATATAGGTAGCTGGACCTCTGAAATACTACATATGCTATTTTTTAACCCGATATTCCCACGGGATAGGGATAAAATCTTGAAATAATGACCGCTGGGCTTAGAGTCATGAAATTTGGTATGTAGGTAGTTAGCCGTCTGTAATAACACATAGGCCACTTTTCGACCCAATATTCCCCCGGGATACCTAGGGATAAAATCTAGAAATAACAACCGCTGTGCTTAGAGCCATGAAATTTAGTATGTAGATAGCTGGACCTCTGGAATAATAGATAGGCTACTTTTTATCTCGATATTCCCACGGGATAGGGATAAAATCTTGGAATAATAACCGTTGGGCTTAGAGTCATAAAATTTGGAATGTAGGTAGCCGGAAGTCTGGAATAACACATAAGCGACTTTTTGATCCAATATTCCCACGGGATACCTGGGGATGAAATCTCGAAATAACAACCACTGTGCTTAGAGCCATGAAATTCGGTGTGTAGGTAGCTGGACCTTTGAAATAATACATAGGCTATTTTTTATCCCGATATTCCCACGGGATATGGATAAAATCTCGAAATAACAACTGCTCGGCTTAGAGTCATGAAATTTGGTATGTAGGTAGTTGAACGTCTGAAATAACACATAGGCTACTTTTTATCCGGATATTCCCACGGGATAGTTTTATAACTAAGGGACCGAATACATCCCCGTTTTATTAGTTTACGCGTGCGAAGCCGCGGGTAAAAGCTAGTTTATTTAAAAAAACCGGTCAAGAGCACGTCGGGCCAGGGTTCCATAGTTCCCGACCGTCAGTCCTGTCACAAGAGGCGGACTTAAAATGCGACTTTTTTAGTTATAGATAGGTAATAATAACTTAGTTAAGTGTAAATTTGAACATGAATAAATAAATAAATAAAAACTGTGTATTTCACAATAAAAGTAGGTATAAAAACAGAGACTAAGTAGGTATAAAATTAACATAACTAAAACTAATTTAAATAGCTAATTAAAAATTAAATCAGTCTAATTTACGAAAACTTAAAACATCTCAACTGATTAAGTAGAAAACAATTAACGTATTTTTTTTTTCATAGTTTTTAGACGTGCGGTTTAAAAGGTAGAGGGGAGGGGGACACATTTTTATGATCTTCGGAGACTTCGGAGTGAATATCTCCGAAAATATTCATTTTATCAAAAAATGGTTTTCGCAAACCCATATTCATTTTCAAATACCTATCCAACAATACCCCACAACATAGGATGGAACTGAAAAAAAAAACATCCTCTCCTTACTTGTAGGTATGGGAGGTACTTACACAATTTTTTTTGTATACCTATTTCCGCGTAAATTATATGTATATTGAATATACTCATGCCAAATGCCAAAGTCGGGTTTCTATAATAAGTCGGCCCTTACATCAAATGGGCTGTTGGTTTTTTTTTTTAAAGTACTTCTTATAGTGAAGAATATTAATTAGGGATGCATCCGATACCGATACCGATACCGATATATCGGCGATACTTCGGGTTAGCCGATATATCGGTATCGACGATATTTTTATGACCGATTCAACGATACTTATATATTACGTACGATACCCAAACTTGAAAAAAATTGCGCAGAAGTACTTTAGTTTCCAAATAAATGAGTTCTGTTGCATTTGAGAGACTATTTTCCAGCGTAGGTCTTATTCAAACAGACTTGCGAAATCGCCTTTCTCCGCAAAACTTAAGATTACTTTGTTTTTTAAACAAAAATCTTATCAGTGTTAATTTTAATTACTAAAAATTTTAATTGCCTAATTATTAACCTATGTCTCTACTTTTTATATTAATAAAAGAAAAATCTGATTTGTGATTTATTTATTCTACCTTCATTTTTGAATTCACAGTAAGCGTATCGGTATCGGTATCGGTATCGCCGATATTTTTATAAGAGTATCGGTATCGGTATCGTATCGGCGAAAAGGCGTATCGATGCATCCCTAATATTTATGTTGAATATGAACACCCTACTTATAACAGGAGGATTTTTGATAGGAAGTACTGCCTGGAAAGTTTTGATATTTAAGCAAGTAGTAGACCAATATATGGTCTATTCTGAGAAAAAAATTTGGAGGTGTCACTACACACAATCGTACATTTAACTAACACCATATACCTAACATATTTATAACTAATATTATTAACTGATGGATCCTAGTTATCTGAATAAATAAATTTTATTATTATTATTATTATTACTACATCACAATCACATATTCTTTTTATTTTTATATTTGGTCTTTTATAGTAGTATTAATTTTTTGCAAATCTATACGTATAAAGAACACCGTTTCAAAATTTTAAGTAAATCGCTTGAATATATCCAGAAAAAAAATACATTAAAAGAAATCTTAAAAAAAATCTTAAGTCAAAAACTGCCACAAGTAGGATGTCATACTCAGCATAAAAATTCTTCGGTACTCACAAAAAAAACCCAAGTCCATTTGATGTAAGGGCCGATGACTTACTACGAAAACCCGACTATGGCCTTACAGCTTTCTAGTACTAACGGTCTCTGAACTTAGCCGCAGACAGACAGACAGGCAGATAGACGGACAGACATGGCGAAACTATAGGGGTTCCTAGTTGACTACAAAACCCTAATAATGGATGAAGGATTCAAAAAAGGACAATGGGATGATCTATCTAAAGTAGATAGACTCATGGTGCTCATTATTTAGTGATTTTGACATCCATTGGATCGAGAAAAAACAACTTTTTTGGCGCACTGATACAGGTATTTGTACATTTTAGCACAACACATGATTTTCTAGTATTAGGATTGAACATTTTTTTTATATATTCATAAATTAGTGAAACGTAACGCAACTGTACGGAAAAGCGCGACCAGACTGAGCGCGAGTGTTGTACTATGACGTCACGCGCATCGAGCGCGGACTGAACGTCGCGCACTAATTTTAAAATTCAATATCTTCGAAACTAATTGACGTATCGAAATAATTCTTTCACATATATTTTTTATTTTCAACAGAGAATACCGAAAGCCAAAATTCAAAATTAGTGAACATTCTCTATTGTTTAAACAGTCGACTACAGTTAAAGTTGCAAAGCAATACATGTTTCGAAAAAAAAATACAGTCTTGGCAAGCCAGCAGGGCTACTACGAAACTCGAAATTCGAAGTTCGTGTCGTGCGGTCCCTCTATGATACTTATACTGTTTAATACGAGCGCGAGAGGGACGGTACGACACGAACTTCGAGTTTCGAGTTTCATAGTAGCCCTGCTGACACGCGAGTCTTTAAACCTACTTATCAAATATATAAGTACCAAGATTATACCTTAAAAATATTTCTCGAACAAGAACTATTTTTTCGAAGTCAACTAAAACATAATGTTTACTCGTTTGGCTATTTATTTTTTATCAGCAAGCGTTTTTTATTTGTCGAGTAATTGTCAAATTGCTACCTTTCGCCATAAAAAGGTGAGGATTATCACGCTCCAATAAAAAAATGCCATTAAAAACCGGCCAAGTGCGAATGGGATTCGCGCACGAAGGGTTCCGCACCATTATCTATACAACATAGGCGTTAGCAAAAATAACACATTTGTTGTATGGGAACACCCTCAAATATTTATTTTATTTTATTTTAATTATTTATTTTTAAAGTGTTGTTGTAAATATTTCAAACGTCTACCCGTTATCGCAATCGCAAAAAAAATCAGTGAGTTTATTTCACATATTATTATGGTTTAACTAGTAGGTAGGAAAACTGTTCTTCTTCTTGCGGTGCCTCTCTACTACTGGAGCTTGGCTGTCTGGCTTATCTCTCGCCAGAGAAAATAGTTCTTCCACACTGGCGATACCGGTCCACTCTCTGATTAAAATTAAACTGTTAAAATTACTTAATTGCAGTTGAACTTTTTTTATTAAGCTTGTGGTGTGCCTCATTGCTGGGCTTCTGTTTTTTTTAGTACTTGTGGTTATGACGGTAACAGAAATACATAACCTGTGAAAATTTCAACTGTTTAGCTTTCACGGTTCATGAGATACAGCCTGGTGGCAGATTGACGGACCGACGGCCGGGTGTACGGACAGCGGTCCCGTTTTTACTCATTTGGTATGGAACCCTAAAAAGTAACACCATGTGATTTATAACAGTTCGGTAAACTACGAGGCAATTTGACAGTTATTTTGAGTAAACTGTGTGCATTTTATTCCGAAGCATCTAAGGCGGAAGATAATAATCCCTTGTTTTAATACCACTTTTGTTTTCTTATAATTTTTCACGATAGGTACTGCTCTACTGCTCGAAAATGTGGCCATAGATAGCCTAAATACAGTAGGTACATTTGTACATTTGACAGGTGTACCTACTCATTATGCTCGCAACCATGACAACGATGTAGCAAGTTATGGTAACAGATCGTATCTAAGTATGTATGTACGTAATTATATGTTTCATAGTAAGGTTCGACTTTTTCGAAAATATTTCAGAATAATTTTCTTGGCTGCTAAAACGACAAACCAATCAAAACTAATCGTCTTCTGCATGTGAAAAAATTAATTGACCAACGAGAAGGCGCCATTTCTGATATTTATGAGGTTTTTTCTTAAACGTATAACATACACAAATGCTTTAATTTTTTAATGTAAGTATGTGAAAACGCCACAGCATTTATCTTTTTAAGCCTGCCGCGCACAGCACTGGTTCGGCTGAACTGCCAGGCTGCCTAGTGCGCGGGCTCCCATGGATACATCCTCCTCGTTATGTTCGACTTGCTGCCGCAGCCAGGCTGCCTAGTGAGCAGAGACCTTAATAGAAGTTTTTATTTTTTATATATGTGGTTTTGGGTACTGGCCACTAAGAACTGACTCGTTTTAAAAAAACACTAATATCAACGTTCCAGGAAAAAAAAACATTTATTATCTTTTAATAACTAATCCTACTTCCTACTAATTCTACTAATAGGTGTACCTATTATAAATGTGAAAGTTTGTGAAGATGTTTGGATGTTTGGAAGCTTTCATGGTAACCGCTGAACCGATTTAGATGAAATTCGGTATACAGATTGAGTCCCGGGGAAGGATATCGGACAATTTTTATCCCGAAAAATTGCATACTTCCCGACATAGCCATAAACGAATACTACGCGGAATAGTCGCGGGCAACAGTTATAGTAAGTATTATAAATGCGAAAGTTTGTGAAGTTGTTTGGAGGTTTGGATGTTTGGACGTTTGGATATTTGTTACTCAATCAGCAATAACGGCTCAACGGATTTACATGAAAGTTGGCGTAGGTAAAAATAGACTAAGATCTGCATTGAGACATGGAATAATTGATATCCCGGTAATGCGTACCTACTAGTGGGAAAATATTTTAAGTTTAAACAAGAATAGAGGGCGCTGTCCAAGAACGGTGAGCTTTCAAGATTACGTGACGTGGTAACTTCGTTTGCAGTCAGTAGATGGCGTTGTGCGAGCGAACGTTGTCCTATCAAATTGTTACCGTAACCTTTTTCAGGCCAAACTCCAACGTTACCATGGTAACAAGAATCGTGTAACTAAACTGTTGTCGTAGTATATATTTCAAAAATTGCACGGGCGTAATATATGTAGAACCGTTCAGTTAAGACGGCATTAAGCTACTTCTAATGCGGGCGAAGCAGCGGGATAAGGCTAGTGTAAAAATAAACTTTTTTTTTATTATAAGAAATGCTTTTTATTTCCTTGCGGTACCTAGTCATGAAAAGCATAATATTTAGTCTCGGCCGAAACCGAATATGTAGTGAATGTATTATCGAAGGCGGTACTATTTTCTGTAATAATAATTTAACAGTTTAAGAAATAGGAAAGTAAATCAATTTTGATGAAACGTAGCTGACATTCCGTCAGACGCGCTTACATCGATAAACAGAAGGCAGAGGGTTAGGGTGTTATTTTTCTATTCCGGAACATCCAAAAATGTAGGTAGTACGTTTACTGTTTCGTAATTGACAGTAATTTACCATATTTACTCAAAAAGTCCGTTCTGCGAAACATCGTAATAAGACGTATGGCATGAGTGTATGACACACCGAGCGCGGCGCGCGGTAAGCGCACGGCTGCGTGCAATGCATCTCGGGCTGCCAAAGGCACCCCGTCAGGTGATCTTTGGGTCCGTGACTCAACAGTTACACTAACGAACCGGTGCGGCGCGTGCTTCATTGTGCCGTATTATCTATCATTATCTCGCTAGCCTAGATACTGACGTATTCTATAACGTGTGTAGCAACACGAAATATAAAACAATACGCTTTTAATAAAGCGAATGACCGGCGCTCGCGTTGAACCGGATTAATAAGTTTTGTAACATGTCACGGTTACATTACAGACTAATGTGTATTGTCCTTATAACAAATGCATGGTTGGCAGAATATGCGCCTGATCTATTGCGGGGAATGCATAAATCAGTTGTGATACGTCTAAAAGTCGGGCGGTTATATACAATATCTGTCACGGAGCAAATTTATATTATTACTCTCGATTAGAAATCATCTAACAAACGACCTAATTAATTAATTTATGTCTGCTTGCCCGGTAGAACGACTACATAATCGTCTTCGGCTTCTGCTTTGTTCGCTTGAATATTTTCCGCGTTATTTCTACCTATGAACTTCAGCTACAAAATTGAAGTAGGTACTTAAACTTTAGCACTTGAACTTGAAGCACTTGAGCAGCAATTGAAGCACTTAAATATTTTCAGGATTTAGCAGTCGCCACATCATGTCTATAACTAGCTAGTATCATCATCTTATCATGTAATAAATTGGGCTTTCGAAATAATACAAGTGATTTTATTCAAATATTTGCCAGACTTTTAGTAAAGGCTTCTGCTTCTATAATTTAAGAATGTATTAATTGGTTTGCCATGAACTCGGATTTCAGCCAGCTTTAGCGTTTTTTTTAACCACCCTACGTGGCTCGTATTGCATAAACAATTTATGGCTCAGATCCAGTGGCTGAACCAGTTCCGCAGCAGGTGAAAATAAATCACCGACAGATTGGAGATACTTACCCACTTGTCGGAGCTAAACGTTTACGGTCCATGATTAATTCCATTAAGTTCACCTCACGATACTTATCGACAGTTATTATGTTTCATTAGCGTTGTAAACTATCTATACCGTCAAAACGATCCATCAAGGTGTTAAGTAGCATCATCGGCGTTTTCGGCCACGAGGCACCTATCACGTGTTATCGATCGCAGTCCACTATAGCACCTGCCATCGACACCCAATAGAACATGTTCGTTTATAGCCTATTCATCGCATCATCACATCAAAATATTAATTCATCACCTATTATAACAATTTTGATTTTTTTTGATATACCTAACTTTGAACTTATCGAGTCTGAGCGGATATTTTTGTCCATAAAATAAAATGATGCATTAACCGTTTTTAAAGAAGTTAGTATTTGAAATTAATCGGAATTTAACTTGGATATTAGATAATAGCTGCAAACTGTGAAAGTTAAAAAAAAATAGTACGTGCTCCCCAAACAAAGCTAGTACATACTCGTAATGTATGTTGTAAGTTGTAAAGTAGAGATGAGTGTTTGTCCGCACGCGGGGCGCGGGTGGCCTGTCCTCCGTGACCAGCACTGCCCCGTATACTTAAGAGTACTTGCGACATTAAAATATGCCGCAATGCTTAGTGATTGTGGTCATCTGAGCAATGTTAAGAAGCCCTTACAGTATGGGTTCTTGTTTATTAGCGGTTCGCGGATCATGTGAATGACATACGACAATGTAGGTACTCATTCAAACGGTAATTCAACGTAGTTATACTTTATATAATATCGATCATTCTCGAAATCAAGGTGCTAATAGCGCATCGATACCTATGAATGAAGTCTTACTGTACTAAGAACAATATAATTGGACAATAAATACCTCATTATATAGCAAAATATAATTGTGTATAAAATACATGACAACTATTATATGATTAAATCTTACAATTTGCACCCCATTAAATTCTCATCAGACCGGACATTCAACCTCCGCTCGACTTAGCAAACGATTTATCGAAAAAGCTAGTCACGAGCAGAGCGAGAGATTAATAATTTGTTTATGCGATGTCGCTGCGATTATCGAGAGTAGTGAGCCTGAGACGGACGGGACGGGTCGTTTTCACAACACGCGAGTGGGTCCCGCGCACCGCGGGCGGACCGATACCGATACCGATACCGGTGCGAAGAAGGAGGCTAAGTTCGGCATCACGATGTCGCTACTCAACTTTCGACTGCGGCCGTCGATTAAGAATCACTTGCGACAACACTGGATTGATCGATGTAGCCCTTGGCATTTGTGCGATATAACTGTACTCTTTATAACAAATAGATGACACACATAGTTAGGGAGTTGTTGAATTGACACATGTAAAATTGATTTAATCTCGTGTACACTACTCGCGTTACTCGGTGGAGTGCGCGACCTCTCTGCTGTACTGTAGTACACTAACACTACCCAACAATGTTAAACATAACTACCGGTATTAGTGAGGCACGCAGAAGTTTTGAAATTGCGAGGTGTAGGAATGTTTTATCTTAGTGTAAACGAGTATAAAACAAGTAGCCTCTGCTTAATAAGCTTTACGAGAACGGGTTAGGGCGACCGCACGTGGATAACCGCCGTGGTCGGCGGCACTTCAAAGCAAACACTCGTTTAAGCGAATTGTGCGTGCCAGCGGCGGCGCGCGCGCAACTACAACGTGTAATTATACGGTTATAGGGCGCACCCCCGCACTCACTCAGCGCCCCATCACCGGCCGATACAAAAAACAACCATCTGTTAAACCACAATCGGGATAACGCCTGCTGGGTCAGTAATTGACCGCCGACACACTATTTCCTAATAAACTTTTTTTCATTGTAAAATTTTACTAGCAAGTCAATATTAGATCAATAATAAACCTATTAAACGAGCTCTAACAGTCAATTAAGAAGCCGTATAATTATTGACACAGAACACAACAAACATCTTTGCGAGACGACAAAAGGTGGGCTTAGCAGAACATTGACTTTGGATTTTGTGCATCACTACTTATTCAGACAGTCAATTATTTATGATTTGATTTACAGTTTGATAAAACTTAGGTACGAAAAATATTGCTATCACATCAATTAACAAATACAAAACTGTCATACAGGCAGTTTTTAAGCTTCTTCATTTGTTATTTAGATGGAATTTAGTAAAAAGAGTTAATATAGGTCTATTTTCATTTCGGCTCTACCAAGATAGTGAATCTGTTTCAAGCGAATACAGTGTTAATAATGGTAAGCCAAAGTAAACAAGAAATAAACAAAACCAATAAACGTGAAATCAAAATCAATAAAATATAATTGTAACGTATAATTAAATTCATGTGTATCATAGCAGTTATTTGAGATAGCCAAACAAAAACTTCTGTTTTGAATAAAAAAAACGTAGCCTGATCATATTAATATTGTTAAAACTGTAATTTAAATCAATTTCCGGCGCTCGGGTTAACCCCTTTACGGGGCGTTACAAGCATTTATGATTTTATATTAGTGTGTAATCGGTTGAGGATCTCGGTCGCGGCCGGGGCTGCTCCCGCCAGCTGGATCCCCGTTCGATCTCATTTTCGTTCGTCATCTAAAATATTAAAGACCGTGTAAATTTGATAGATGCGAGCACTATACCAAGGTGAACGGATTGCTTACAAAACCATTGTAGAATTACCATGGCTGTTAATTCATAACGGACTTTTAAGAGAAATGATAAAACGCGGAAGCATAGTGGTTTCTATTAAGTAGATTAACCCAAAAATAATACAAGTAGGGATATATTTTATTAATCGTAACTTCAATGGTCGTATATAAGCATAAACAGAGTTTGTATACAGTCCTACAGTCTAAAACATTGTCCCATAGAAATCGCACTTGTTGCTTGTAAAGCAATTTAAATCAGGTGGTGCGCGCTATTCTTATGGCGTACAGTCTCCAGCACCAATATCTGACAAAGCAAAGCGTGCATAATATCTGATACGACTCTATTTCTAGGGCCGGTAGGACGTAGATATATTTTTGTACGCTTCAAAGCGGCAGATATTAATGCAGGTGACTGTATACACTCTACTCTACTGGCTCCGGGTGTTTTAAATAACATTACAGTAGGTACCAACAGTTGGTGTTTGGGCCATTGTTCCGGCGTAGTAAAGCGCTGCGCCGGCGCAGGTGGCGCGCAGATTTACGTTGTTTCACCAAATTCGATTGTTCCTTATTTTACGGTTATTAGTAAAAGCTCATTTCTGAATTGTTTGACAGCAGGAAATTTTGTTGTTTAGATATTTATGCTTTTGTCCGCTGTTTTGGTTAAATAATTACAATGTCGAGTTTTTTTGGAACATATTCGTATACTAGCTGGTGCACGTGCTTATTAAATACATTTATGTGATGACAAGGAGTAGATGTGTGTAAAGTATCGTAATTGCTTAAGTTTACAATAAAGCACAAAATTAAATGCTACTCATAATAGTAAAATAAAAAGATGGCATTACGTAATATTAATATTGTTCTCTCCGTTGGGCGCATCGGCGGAGGCGCACCGGCGACTGTTGCTTGCTTAGATATTTATTAATAAATCGTGGACCATCAATCACCGGGAGGTCAAAGCTGTACGCGGAATCAGAATGTTCACTCTTAGCAGTTTTTAATGAATTGTTTTTGTGGTCGATACGTATTAAGCATAGCAGAGTGCGGTGGCCCACGTTGGTGGGCGCCGTAGTGACACGCAACAACGGATTATTTCGACGGACTATTTATAATGTGGGTCTCGCATCGCAGACCCGGATCGCGGACGATGGAATTTGCTCCTTTGTCATTGGGGCAACCTGTTCGGTCGGGCTCGAACTCGCGGCGAGCACAATGTAATGTAACGGGCCACCTGATTAACCGCCATTCCGCCCGTGAGCTATGCAGATATCGGCCGCCGTGCGCCGCGCTGTCGCGCCGCGCCGATCACTGATCATATTAATTTCAAATGATAGATCGCTTTTATGCTGTTAATGCAATGATATTTTATATTCAAAGATTTAGCATCAGCCCCGCGAAAGTGAGTCGACAAAACAGTTCCCGTAATCGATTTGAGTATTTTTTCCTGCACAGTCGTAGTGTGTTGACCATTGATATAGGACGTATGTAGAGCAGCGCTGCGTGTCAGGCGGGTGTCCTTCCCTATTAGGTGAGATGAAACAGAGCAAGTGTGCGGAGGCCCTTAAACGATGTCCTGAAAAATCTAAAAACCGTCTAAGTGTTTGTCGGGTCAGATACACTGTACATGTCTCATGTTATATGTGTGTCGTATGTGTGAAATGCTATAAAAAATGTATGAACAAATAAAAAAACATGCTTACAATATTCCCTATGGTTTCATTGGATACTATCGAAAACGTCATTCTCCGATGGCTACATAATAATATTTATGTCAATCAATCAGTCAGAGAGATCCCCGTCATGTGACGTCATATGAAATGATAACAACTGCAAGTCCGTACTAAATTTAATTTTTTCTACAAAAAAAGATGCATGCAGCATGTGGCTGAATGTTTTTATTTTTTTAATTATTCTTCTTAAGCCCGCTCCACACTTAGCCCGCGGATCGCGCGCAATGGCTGCGAAGGGGCGCGAACGCTAAGTGTAGAGCCGTTTCGCATATTCTTCGCGGTTTCGCGCTTTGTTCCCCAATTTTTGTCGGTTTTTGTCCCGCGTCAAAGGGAGCGCGAAGCGCGAACGCGACGTAGTACGAGACGCGGGCGAGTGTGGAGTCGTTGTTAAATTCGCGGCAAGTTCGCTCCGCGAAATCGCGCCGTGATTCGCGGACTAAGTGTGGAGCGCCCTTTATAATAAATAATTTTATTAATTAAAAAAAAAGGAATGCAAACTTCGCCTCCTTCTCATATCGTTCTTATATTTCAACAGGTACTTATTGCGGTTTTTTTACGTTATTCGTTTTATTTTCCAGTTTTGTAACGTTAAATGCATTTTTCCGTATTGGGTTGGAGTTGCTATGTTATTTCGTCTACGATATATATTTAGTTTTTCAAAATATAACTTAATCAAAGAAAAATCCCGAAAAACGCGAATAAAGGAGATCACTTTAAAGTTTTAAAGGGATATTGAATTCTATTCCACAACCCTCTTGAGTGAGAGGCCATGGTAAGGTCAAATCACTAGGCTAGACTAGCCTTTCGGCGAAGGAAAATATCGTGAGAAATCTTGCTTACCTATACCTGAAAAGTAATTCAATAATGTGAAGTTCCCAACCTACACAGAGTTCGCGTGGGATCTACAAACAGTCGTTACTCAAAGTGCCAAACAATTTCTTCTAATTTAATCTCTTTCGTTCATGCGATTCGATACGCCGATACCGTCTGGTTCGCACACTTTGAGTAACTATATACTCTACCTAAAAAGGTGACGATGATGATATTTATTACTAAAAATTAATGAAAATATAAAAATAATTATGTAAAATTATTTCAACTCAGTTATCTATAGGAAAAACTTGTGATGATAAAAAAAATCCAATTTCAAAAGACGACTCCACTCTGTTCTCTGTTTTAAAGCTCTGACTAACTTAAGTAGGTACTTATGGGTAGGTATATTCAGTCATACGGTGTCACGAATCTAACGAATTAAAATAACATGATCTGTGTAGGTCATAGATTTAAATACTTATTTTTGTTAAAGATAAGGTTAATTTTCGGATGGAACTAAGTCCTAATTAAGTCGTTTTTTTGTCTTATACAAATGACGCGTCGCGACATACCTGCATGTGTAAAATTCGAAAAATAATAGCATCGAACAGTTAGGCATTCAAACCAATGTCTTAGACTTTGATCATAAAGTTTAATTGCGTCTAACGAGATAGAATTTGGTTTATTTGTTATCAGAATTGTATAATAAAGGTACAATAATTTAAATTGAGTGTGTAGGCAATGATACACATCTATATTATAAAATATCACTGTGTTAATGCCTTATTAGCTTATTAAGATACCGATAACATCATCAAGGTGAACGAACTTTCATTTTTAAGTACTATGCATTTACTTAACAGAAGAATTGAAACAGTTATGCTAGATGGTAGTGAGTTGAGTAGGCAGGTATTCTATTAATAACAAACAAATAAATAGGTACAAAGAAGTTAGGTGTGATAAATTGTTGTGAGAACGAAACATCCGCGGAACAAGTGTATGTTTTTTACTCAGGCGGTTTTTGTACCGTATGCGCGGAGTCATACCGGTAGCGATTATGTTTCTCTTCCTTCGTTTGTTTTTTGCCCTAATTTTTTTGGCTCTATTCTCACTCGTAACCAGTAGCAGGTGTAGGAACTAGAATTTCACACGGGTAAGTTGCATTAATTTTTAATGTCACTGCTTGCCAAAGAGGATTTAAAACAGGCCGGTAAATTGCCAAAATCCAGGTCATGTGTAGTTAGTTTATTCAAGTAAGAGGCATATTTATTAGGACAGCACTGGAAAAGGTACGCAAAATTAGTTAAAAATTATAGAAAGTTAAATTTTCGACCACTTATTTACTACTCGTTATAGTTGACTTAAGTTCAAAATAATATAGGTAAACTAAGTTTACTGAAGTCTTTAGATACCTTCAGCAAAATCGATAAAAAAGGAGAGCATATAGAATTTTCAATCACAGGGGCGTGTTAGATGACACAATGACCCTCAACATGGGTATTTATCGAATTGAATAACAATAAGCTTCAAAAAACAGGACACCTTTCGCAACATCCGTTGCGAGTTTCTCATGGGACAGGTAGTTGCTTCCGCTGTATCCTGCACCCATAAATAGGATTCGGATTAGTAATTATTACAATATGTGTTGTGTGCTGGCTTCACTTTACCGTCATCAGGTAGAAGATCTTTCTCACTCAGCCCACTTGACAGCGGCAAGAAATCATTAACCCCTTTCTTCCGCTTTGAGACTTACTCCAAAAATTATGTTAATATGGGCGGTAAAAAATTCATAACGTAAAGTTACTTGAGTTTTGCAACGGTGTCTTTTATGATTCTAATGTATGTATGATTTAGTTTGCGATTGAATTATTTTAGCATTTGTAATTCAGGAAGCAATTTGACAGGTTCGCGTCGGAACTGGTTGAGCTGCTCCGTACCCTGTGAGCCGACTGTACTACACTCCTGCTCCTGTGAATTGGCGCACTTTTAAGATTCGTAAACATTGATACAGGTATGTAGATGATTGGCTTAATGTAAATACTCGTAGGTACGTAATATATTGAAGTTGAACTTTAAGTGAGTTAATGGATGAAATTATAAAATCCCTACGATACGATAGTCTATGTTACTTTGCAACTTTTGTTCAAGTTTTAATTTTGTAAGTAAATAAAAACACAATACGCTGTAGAAAAATAGAGACCGTAGATTATAATTATAATTTTATAATGTAGTCGTTTGATTTTTTTTTGTATTTATATTCCTAGCTTCGTACTGTTATAATTTATATTTTTTAGGTCTAAGTAAAGCATAAGTATTAAGAACTTATTAAGTTCTTAACATAATATGTTTCAATCCCTTAAAGCATGTTACATTTATCACTACAAGGCAATTCGTGGCGTCAGCACCTGCGCATGCGGCGACGCACTTCCACAACCCTCCATCCGCACTCGGTGATCTATTGTTTGTCGAGAGAAATGAAACGAGAAAAAAACTCGTTCCCAAACCTATCGTGAGAAATCGTGAAATGTGCTCCGCATTCATTAAGCGACGCTCCGACAGAAATCAATAATATCATATTACGCTCGGCTGGCCATGAGAACGAGCCTCTATATTGGCTCATCGCTTGATCGCCGTAGCACTGCAACGTAGGACTATTTAGCGCTACTAATTTCAATGATTGTATCCAAGGGTTTGATTTAATTTTTTTACGACATATTTGGCCACTAAAGTTCAATTTACTTACTTGTTAAGTACTTGAGAGCTCGCTTGTAAAATCATCGCATATCTAATACAACCATGACATAATTGTTTTATTTTTTTATTTTAATGATAGAGAAGGTTTAAAAATCGATAAAAAGGGAAGTTTTTCGCATTTATCTCGTAAAGGTAAAAATGCACATTTACGTCAGTGTTTTACTATGTAGAGGTGCGAATGTTAGTAACTGAATTTTGAGGATTATGCCTTCATTCAACTATAATTTCGCTTTTTTATT
The DNA here is from genome assembly GCA_037349165.1 of Choristoneura rosaceana. Lineage (NCBI taxonomy): Eukaryota > Metazoa > Arthropoda > Insecta > Lepidoptera > Tortricidae > Choristoneura > Choristoneura rosaceana. The sequence goes on along the minus strand of JAZBNJ010000030.1, from coordinate 2,973,924 downwards.
GAAAGAAAATTTACCTATTAAAAAAAAAGATGTAATCTTCGATAGATCAAACTTGATTACTCAAAAATTTCTACCTATTGTGGCGTCGTATTGATAACGTCGATACGTGCATGGGTAACACTGAGGGATTGAAATATGTGTCAAGTGTAAAAATATGAACTTATTGAAAGTTTCAAAAATAAGTACCACAGACTCTTATTCCGACGCAATAAGGCCTTAGTAACATATTTTTGAGCGGTTCGAATAGATAGTTATTTTTGCATTTGACTTTTTTTTTTTTTTATTCGACTGGAAAGCAAACGAGCAAGTGGGTCTCCTGGTGGTAAGAGATCACCACTGCCCATAAACATCTGCAACACCAGGGTTATTGCAGATGCGTTGCCAACCTAAAGGCCTAAGATGGAATACCTCAAGTGCCAGTAATTTCACCGGCTGTCTTACTCTCCACGCCGAAACACAACAGTGCAAGCACTGCTGCTTCACGGCAGGATTAGCGAGCAAGATGGTGGTAGCAATCCGGGCGGACCTTGCACTTGGTCCTACCACCTGCAAAACTGTACCATGTATATGTTGTTGTATGTTGACTGTACCAATGTTTTACAGTCCAAAGTGAAAACTCGCTTAATAATTCACTTGTCTTGTCCGTGAAACTGTGTTGAGGGCTAACTAAATAATGGAGTAAAATACTTAATACCGTAATAACATATTTCCAAAGTTGACATAATCTGAAGACTAAGATTTGAAATTAAATCACTCGAAAATACCACCTGAAAGTGGCAAAAGATGTGTAAGTATTGTTACTTCAAAACTGCTGCTTTAATTAAATTTTCCACTAAGTACTTACTTACTTGATGCAACATATAATTAAGAAGAGACGTTCAAAACAGTTTGTGCAATGTACAAGGAGAGAAGATTTACCTACATTTACATGAATTTAAAAATTTACATGAATTTGAGAGCAGTACTTAAGTAATACGTACATATATAGTATTGTCTTTTTTCGTCTCTAAGCCCGGTAAAAGTTGACTAAATTTAATTTTTTATATTTGAATGGCAATTAACTTGTTAAATATCAAATCGAAGTGTTGAAGTTTATTAAGAAAACCGGAACCTTTGCACTTTTATCACAACTTCACGATACTTGGAACCAGGGTTCGTCAATTCGGTTCGCGTCGCGTGATGTTTGGTTCTATGTACTTGCTATAACAGCTACTATGTAGTTATGATGTGGTGTGAAATATGGTTATTGGCACGGAGGTGACGGGGCGCGCGGCGCGGCGCGCGGTGGCTGCGCTTGCGCCACTCGTCGCCGGCCCGTCGCCTTCGACGTCGCCGGCGACGGCGCGCCGCGAGCCTGACTCATGCCCATGGATTCTTGTTTCGTACCCCTGTAGAGGTACTATCACCAACATTATGCCCAAACGATCTGCCAACGCATTGTCTTTGAACTTACTGTTTAGCGATAAATGTCAGAGCTGATTTACTTTCAGTCTGCGAAGTAACACCGCTCGAATATTGTGGCTATTACGCATACAAACTACCTGCGAACATTGCCAACTGTAGTGATAAATTGATAATTATTTTGCTTTATCTACGCCACACTATTATTATTACAAGGTACCTAACACTGTCTCGAGACTGTTATTTAATGTTAAACGGTTGTATCGAAAACTTAATAAAAAGCACTTAGATAAGCGAACACAAACCTTTGGCTAGTCCAATAGTTGATCGCAAAATGTTTTTAAAGCTTAATAAAGATACATGTAAATAGCACATTACGGACATTAGTCAATGGGTCGTCTAGTGTAATGTCGTCGTCTCTGGTCGCGGTTCGTGTTCGTGCCGCAATGTGCCGTTAGTAATAAAACTTAGACATGACAGCTGATCGTGTCGTAGTTTCAAAACAGTTAACAATTAACAAGATCCTTTGTCGTGCACTTGCTTGTATGAAAAGTTTGCGCTCGCGCATATATTGTTATGAAAGTTCGGGTATGACTCGTTATAAAGGTCGCGCGTTATGAACTTTTATATGATAAAAACTGACCAAGTTTATAGGTACAGTCAGCTGCAGAGAAAGGGTACCCCCCTGTAATGGCGGTAGTATGAATACCGCCGTTACAGGGGGGTACCTTTTCTCTGCAGCTGACTGTACTTTTAATAAATAAATTGAAAAAGGTAAATTTATATATAATTTATAGAAATTATCCGAAAACATATTTCCTACTTTATTTTTTCTATTCCTGATAAATATCGGAATCAATCAATATTTGCCATGAGAGTAGCCCTCTTGTTCTGGCCTGTGTCCAGCAGTGGGACGTATATAGGCTGGGATGGCATGTAGTTCGGTTCGGCTACTCTATCATCATATACATATATCGTCTGCTCCAGTACCATGCGAGTTTACTAGCTACAGCAGTAACAACAATTCACCCACGCATGGTTTTGTAAATGTCAGATTGCATCTGTTCATTTATTTCTACGAGTGTGACTCGTCTATCATTTGTCACTATTAAAACTTTCGCAGTTCTTTGTCTACCTTATTAGGTTTAGGATATGGGTGCTGTTGGAAAAATAATTTATGATGACCTGAACAAGTGAACGTAAGTGGTCGGTGCTTGATCTCCGCGCCGGCACAGGTATATGGGCCACACCGATTTTATTGCGAACTTGATTAATATTTATGATTCAATTCTTTGTCCGGCTCGTGAAATACACTTGGCTCGTGCTGACCATATAGTGATAAATCGTTTAAGGCAAACACTTCGAGTATTAGTCCAATTCGCGACGCATCTCCGGGGCCTAGGCTGGACTCTGGCATCGTTAAACTCAACATTAATCACAATGGGGTTTACGGATCGTAAATTCAATATTACTGCCATTACAGTGCCTGGTAAGTAAAAATCCTTATGTTGAACGTTGATGTAAATTATATTTTATGAAAAATATGATACATACCTACTTACCTACTTCGAAACACTAAGTGTACCTACACTGGTAACGAATTCTGGCCTACACAGTAGAGAACTTGAAGTCCAAGATACCTAGCTCCTAATCAGACCACCCACTTTGCATCATATTCTGATCAAACAACTTTCTAGCATTTTGGGTTAGATTAAAAGGTAATCTGACGTGCACGAATGATTCGCGACAATTGTCAATCATGGATCGACTTACACGATTGTCAACTGTCGCCAAACAATCGAAGATAAATCTAAGATGCGAATAATTATTTGCCTAAATATTTATGCAAATGTATGCGCGCGCAAGTCGTGTATTAGAAAGTTGCAAGGGAATAGAAAAATATATGTTCAGGTGGTGACGGACAGGTGATGGGTACCTAGTGCAGGCTGGAGGAGCGTGGAGTATGGAGGTCGGCACGCCGATTGCGCGCGCGCCGCCGGTAGCGGCGTGTCACAAACAAACGCTCCTGTTTGACAGATATGATCTGCCGTTGCGCGCCGCCCGTCTGTCAGCGCTCCGCTCTATTGTGACAGCTTAGAACTGTGATCAAAAAAAGAAAATAATTAATTACAGTGTAACCAGTTCAGTTACCCACCTACCTATGAGCTATCGAGAACACCAACTAGGTACTTGTATTTTGGAGTTCTCGGTAATGAAAGTAGCGGTCAGTACCTAGTGGAATATATTTGTTCTTCAATTAGGTATGTATATTAACGTAATAATCCAGCTATGAATATGGAATGTGAACAAATTGATAAAAACTGAAGCAGTTTCCTAAAGCATTAAATAAAATAATGTAAAATTTTTGGGTCGCCATTATTCAGTGTCAGAAAAGGTCAATATAAAAGGTGACATTTGTACTCGTATCAAAGGCAATACTTAACTTGTATCCTGCTTTAATATTGATGGGCACTTTTCACAAAAGTTAAGTTGATAGATAAGTTTTAAAGAACATTTTATCTATCACAATAAAAAAATACTACAAGTACAATAGAAATTGAAATATTAATAAGAATAAACTGCATATTCACCAGTTTATTGTTTTGTTTGCAGCATCAAGATGCCTGTTCCCGAAGTATCTCACTGCCATGTAAAACTAGGTAGATTATTGCTAAAGATATGATATCCCGCCATTACTTTTATCTTTATTGTCTTTCTCTGTTTGTACAGTGTTTGCTCTCTATCTGAAATCCAAATTGTTATTCAATATACTTAAATAATTTTAAGAAACCAAAAGCAGATTGTAATAATAAAATATCCCAACTAAAAACTTATTTTATTTTAAATCATCCTTTTTTGGCAGTAATTATTTTATCGTCGGAGCTCTGACCATTCCGAATGAATAATCTATCGAACCATAGTGGGCAAAAATAAACTTGATTTTTTTAAAAATTGTTACAAGTAAGTATATGTTTTAAATGGGTCTTAATGAACTCATCGATACTCTACTCGTAGAGTACTTTATAAATAAAACAATAAACAAAAATGGTTGAATAGGGATCTGCTAAACTTAAGGGTAAGCAGTAAGCAGACGTTTCATTATAAGTTTTTTTTAAAAAGACGGCCAATGTTTTGGGGATTCCGGTAATTTGGATGTAAGTATGTTGAATTGAGAATTACATCTAGCCATCACGCATTGCTTGGCCCAACTCGCATTGGTACGATAAAGTATAGTTTGGGCTGGACTATACGTGCCCACATTAGTTCCGACCAGCGCACTGCTGACCCGAATGCTTCCTCGTACAGCGTAGGTGTGTGAAAAAATCCAAAGGGTAACATTGTACCTACGGGGTTGTTCGCGCACGGTCATCGCATTTACATTCCTCACGACTCGGGGTCGGCGTGTCGGGTGTCGGGTCGGGTCGAATGGTGGAATTGATTGACCAGGGTAAAAAAGTGAAGCAAAAATCTATGGAATTCTTCTTCGATTGATTTTTTAGTACCTACGTTTTTTAGAAACATAATTGCCATTCGGCTACCGCTTTTTCGTCATTTGTGCATCTTTGATTCTCGATCTCCAGGAGTTTTAATTTTGTTTATCCCACTAATATTATAAATGCCAAAGTTTGTAAGTCTATTTGTTCGTTTGTTACTCCATCACATCAAAACCGCTGAACCGATTTAGATGAAATTCGGTACACGGATAGTTTGAGTTATGGGGAGGGTCGTAGGATAGTTTTTATCCCGGAAAATTAGATTAAACACCCAAGACTCGAGAACAAACATTCGTATTATTCATACAAATATCTGCCCCGGCCGGGTTCGAACCCGGGACCTCAAGCTTCGTAGTCAGGTTCTCTAACCACTTAGGCATACGGTCGTCAAAAGTAGTGTGGCGAAACTTAAAGGAGAGGTCACAAGAGGTCGCTGCGAGGAGTGGAGCACCGTTTGCCGTGTGCTACTGGATGATCTGCAAAAACAAGAACGTAACCACAAAATGGCTAACCGCTTCCATTATCAATAGATAGCATACATTCCTGGGGTTCCACGGGAAGTTGTCATGTTCATTAAACATAAAGAAGCGGTTTGGTAAGAAATAAGATAGTCAGTCGCGTACCATATTTATACCTATTTAGGAATATTATGCCGTTGTCTACTCCGGATATTCGACAGCGAAGTGACTCATGCAGGGTTTAGGTAGGTAATCGTTTAGTGCAACCAGGGCCCGATTGCATAATAAAATACAAGCTAATAGTATTAGCGAATTGTATTGAAATTCACTAATATTATTAGCTTATACTTTATTATGCAATTGGGCCCAGGTGATTAATCCATAATAAAGTACAAGCTAATAGTGTTAGTGAATTTCAATACAAAATCGCTAATACTATTAGCTAATATTATTATGCAAACGGGCCTAGATATTAAAAAAAATCTTATATCGAAAGAACCTTACCTAATGAGTAAAATCTCATCAAAACCGTTATTTTAAAAAAAAAAGAAAAATTCTTCGCTATTGTATTTAAATTTTTTGATAATGATAAAATAGATAAAATTAAAAAACATCTCTTTTTTTTATAAGTCGTTCGTATATATTTATTTTAATTACTGAATATTTTTTTAACCTCCTATTATAAATACAATACAATAAATAAATGTACTGTTTACATACGTAACATACATATACATGATTTTTATTATTAAACGATTTATGATAGCCAATATGACTATAAGTAGAAACAATTTTCTGCGTTAATTTTTAAACATAATTGTATTTTAATTAGGTATTCAGTTTATTTGCATAACCGACGCGCCACAGAAATTAAATTAAAAAAGTTAAAGCAAATTCTTATTTAGTTATTTTCTGGTTGGTGGTATTTTCATTCTGGCATATAATCCAATCCAAAGGATATATATGATAAAAAAAGAAAGTATCAAAAAACAATGCTCCAGGTGAGGCTCGAACTCACAACCCCGGCATTACTCACGAGCACTGTCTTATAAGTACCGTGCGCTAACCAATTGCGCCACTGGAGCGACGAGCGAACTCTCGAAATTACAATATACCTTATACGGGCACCCTCCCCGCCCTCAACCCGCGCCGGCCCCGCTGGTATCAATGAACGTCGTCACTAAATGGCGTGTTAGATGGAGTTAGTTTCAAATTATGTTAATTATATTACCTTTAACGTTAAGATACACGTTTTCAGCTAGCAATGTAATAGTATTTGTAAACCTTAAGATATTATTAAGTAATTTAGATAGGTTAGATCACACGATTGGCATCTATAGTAGAAATGAAACTAAATTAATTGTGCCGCCACTGTCTATTAGATCCTTAAATCGGATAAGTATATTAAGACACTTGTGTGTCATTGTAAAATGGATAAGATACTTTTTCATTCATTATTTTATTGTAATTGTAAGTATTAAATAAAATTAAGCTTTAGAAACTTATGTAAGTGCGGTTAATATTGTGTTTGAAAAAATATAATTTACCTACTCATGTACCTACCTCAAGATTCACTTATTAGTGATATAATCTTAAAATAAAAAGGTTGTATCTACTTATAATAATAATTAATACCTAATGTAAAGTGAAAATAAATAAACAGTAAAATATTTTTTAACCTATTTACAGTCTGGTCAATATAGGAATGGACGGAAGGAAAATAGGCTCTTTATAATGCACGCTTTAGGAAATAATTTAATAAATTGTATTTTTTTATTATACGGTCTAAACTTAATTCTACTTAAAATATCGAAAACGTCAATATTAGTTTCACTTATTCACTAACTAACTTTTGTCCGCGACTCCAGTATCGTAGTATTCGTTTATTTCTATCCCGCGGGAACTATTTAATTTTCCGGGATAAAAACTGTTCTATGTCCTTCCCCGGGACTTGTATTATATGTATACCGAATTTCACCTAAATCGGTTTAGCGGTTAAGACGTGAAGAGGTAGGTAACAAACAAACATACAGACTTACAAACTTTCGCAATTATAATTATTATTAACGAGATTAACTTTGATATTTTTCATATCATAATTTAAAAACAATAAAAAAACTTATCCTATTTAGTTAAAAACAGAAACGTATTCCTATAAAATATCTAAAGAGGCAGTGGTAAAGAACATTCTGCAAGAAACAGAAAGTTTATAATATTGTTTACTCAAAAAAGTTACTGTAAATTATTTATAGTTTTCAATCGTCAGTTTGGATCAAAATGTGATGACCTTTAATCATATAAAAATAGTTAACTTTTCACAAATAAAGCACTGCACCAAATTTGATGAAATTTGGAACGGAAAAAAGCTTGAACTTCATAGCAGAAACTACGAGAAGAATATTTTTAAACAGGGAATGAGAGCGGATGAGTCCACATAAATTGAATTAATATTATGTAGAGAATTAAGCATTAATATTGTGTTATTTTTAAGTACATTACGTATTTATCTACTTAAAAAGTAAACAAAATTATGATTTCGTTATATTACTTCTTTTATTCATCATCATCATCATCATCATCGTTCTTACGAATTCACAAAAAATGTTTAGAACCCCTTCTTCTGTGACCTTCTTTCTAGTTCAATGTTTTCCTGAATGGACTATAGTATGTAGTAAAGTAACGTGAGAAACGTTAAGAGTTATCTTGTTTACTCAAATAAATATTGGCCTAAATTTTGGCCTATCATTCACTAGTAAATTATGCTTGTGGAAAATGTACCTACCTACTGTGCCTAATTATGAGGACTTAAAACACATTAAAATAATGAATAAAAATTGACAACTCCACCCCCAAATTGTTCAAAACATTACATTCATATTATTATTGTTGTTGCTACAAGAAAGGATTACAGGAGATACCTGTACTTACGTAAATATGTACGTAGATATATTGCGTCAAAAGCCAAGGGGCAAGATTCCTGAAGTGATGGATGCTGTGGCACATTCAGATTATTGAATAATAAATCAAGTTTTGTTTAGGTTTATGGTTAGATCGTATACATTTGTATTGCAATCAACTGTTGTTTTATTAAGTTAATCCGCAGTAGGTAAACAAGGACGCGACGGATTAGTCATGTCTTATAAAATTAAACAATATTTTGGAGGCGTATTACAAGTCGTTTTACCAGAGTTTATTATATTCAACCGAGCCACAGGCGAAGGTAATTAAATGAAGGTAAAATTAGTTTTATGAATGTGTATCTAATACATATTCTCTGCTTTTTACTTCGATTCATCATCATCATCATCATCGTCATATCAGCTATTGGACATAGGCCCCCCCAGTCCTCCAGTTGCTTCGGCTGGAAGCGGCCTGCGTCCACCGTGACGATTTCAACCAGGTCATTTGTCCATCTTGTAGGTGGAGAAACATCATATTCGATTACCTACTTCGATAGCGAGAAAATTATACAGTAGCATGGCAAATAAATGTTTATTTAGGTAAGTAAATGTATTTAATTTATTATATTTTATTTAATGAATGACCCCAGAAGCAAAAAGAGGGTTTTTCAAAGTTTGACGGCAATGCGTGTGTGTCTGTCTCCATATGGTATCGTAGCTCTCAAACGTATCGACCGCTTTCAACGTGGTTTTTAGGGTTCCGTAGCCAAAATGGCAAAAACGGAACCCTTATACTTTCGCCATGTCTGTCTGTCTGTCCGTCCGTCCGTCCGCGGCTTTGCTCAGGGACTATCAATGCTAGAAAGCTATAATTTTGTAAACTATGCCGACAAAATGGTAAAATAAAAAAGCAAAAAAAAATTTTTTTTAGAGTCATCCCATAGACGTAAAGTGGGGGTGTTTTTTTCTTATCCAACCTTTGCAGTGTGGGGTATCGTCGGATAGGCCTTAAAACCATCAGGGGGTTGAAAAAACGATTTTTCGATTCAGTAAATTGTTTGCAAAATATTCAACTTTAAAGTGCAAATATCATTAAAATCGAGCGTCCCCCCCTCTAAAATCTAAACCGGTGGGTGGAAATTTTTAAAAAAATCATAATAGTAGTAATTATATCAAACTTACAAGGAACACTATAACGGCTTTCTTGAGAATTATTAGTAGTTTAAGAGTAAATAGCAGCCTTAGGTATAAAATATATCTAAACTTGGAATATTCCTTACAAAAAATATTACTTAATTTTTTCGTAATGGCTACGGAACCCTATTTCGGGCGTGTCCGACACGTTCTTGGCCGGTTTTTTCTTACGTGGAAGCACTTACCTACATGGTTAACTATACATCTTTTGAATGATTACTAAATGACCTAGATGGTATATTATCCTCATTTGTGAATTCTAGGCGACATTCAGGGAGGAAAAATTTGCGATTGTCATAAATAGTGAGATAATTAAAAGAAAGCTGCAGTTTACAAAGCAATTAATATACAGTGTAGGTATGCGTAGCAAAATTAAAACCACGGCCACTCAGTTCTGTAGCTATTCTATCCATTGCAATATTTATTCCTCACAAAGCTATGATATTAAAACCTAAGCGTTTCATTTAATAATCGTAGACACAACGTATTGTTATCTTCAAATGCTGGCCGTATTATTAGTCTAAAACATACTATTATCATTATCAGTGAACTTGTAATAACTGTGAGAGGAGAGCTTGAGGGTTGCCTACCGCAGAGGAATAACAAAATAAACAAACCATTTTAAAATATCACTCGAAAGATAGTTCAGGAATATGTATGCTTAAGAGGATAGAAGTATTTTTTGCTAATTGATTTTATGCAATGAAAAAACGAGATAAAATGGTAGGTATTTAAATTTGCGTAATGTTTCCATGTTTCAAAAGCATTTTAGCTAGTATTCAAAATATTTACATAAATAACCGTAAATAAGTGAAAATTTAACAAAACAACATAAACTTATACTTTTAAGCCTTTATCAATAAGCAATAAGTTGTTTTACATACATAGTACATATGTACAACTCTTTTATGATTTACCTATGTGTTTTTACCAAAAAATCAGCTAACCCTACGCACGTGGCGCGCGCGCAGCTCGCGGCCATTCGATTAGTGCTCAGCGAAATGATTATGTTAATCGCCTATCGAGAAATATAGTTTATTGTTCCGCTCCCTACCTGTCCCGCACTACACAGAGTATACTCAGATCCTATTTTTAAATTTATACCATTTTATAAAAAGTAAAAAATATTTACCACATTTAAACAACTTATTGCCAATCGTTGCAGCATTGGCATAATTAGTGAAAGCCATTCAATTATTTATTTGCGTTCATTGCGTTAATTTTAGTTGCGCTTACGCTTATGTTACTCTGTGGTTATGAATTATTGCGCGGCGTATGAGTGTCACTAGCTCGTATGTTGCCTGCAAGTTGATAAAGTTAAATTTTTATGTTTTTTACTTACCATTTAAGTATTTGTTAAATTATTCTTTTTTCTGTTCTTTATTTCTGTCCGTAAATGCAAATAACAGACTTGAACGGGCTGATTTTCTTCAGTTGCAGAGCTCCCTATCCGACCTAGAGGTCCAAGGATGGGGGCTGGACTTTGACGGGTCAGTCAGTCACATTTCCACCCCTGCTGTTTCTTGCTGAGGTACCGACTTAAAACAGTTATAAGCTTTGACGTACTGTTTGTAAATATGTGCTTTGAGCAGCTACTACTGCAACAGGCACGACGCGGGCGCGGCCGCCTCCTGCGCTTCCGATCTCTTAGAATATCAATTAAAACCCCAGTTTCAACCGAAGTATTTTATCCCTTTTTAATTTAATTACATATTTTACACCCACAATCATATTGATAAGATTTATGGGTGGATAGTTTGTTTAATTTCGTAACTAATTACTTGAAAATATATAGGTATTTCTTAAATTAATTTCCATTTATATTTATTTTAGAAGATACAACAATATGATAGGAAACAAAATAAATAAAACTATATAAATATACCCAACTATAAAAAGAAAACACCATTTATTTTTATTTTTATCATATTTTTTTCTTAATAAAGTATGCAATTGACAAATATATTTCACTCTAAACATATAAGCTGTTGTGAGTTAAGCATTATTCAGATCCAAGATTGTAAGCACACTGACCATTCACCTGTATTGCCTAGTTTAGAAATTACCAACAATGTCATAAAGTAACCCTAGACCTCAATTATGTCCAAGATAAGCAGGCAGCACAACTCAAGCAGCTAATCGCAGTTGCGTCGTTTGGACGGCGCTCTTGCTCTTGCTCTGGAGCAGAAACTGCGTAGATATGTAGGTAGGTAATTTTATTGTAGCAGTTAGTGTAATCACAATACGATAAAACCGCTTGAAAGTAATATAATGTCTGAAATGGACACGTAGTAAGCCGGGTAGTCATAGTAAGGGCGTATCATTGTTGAATTTGAAGTAGCTATGATTCGATTTGTGGCATTCGAACATGGAGGATGTGGAACAATGTTTAATTTTGCTATTTCTGTTTCTTTGGCTAGTTGAAGTATAATTTTGATAGTGTTTTATGCGGCGATTAACCTTAACAGTGAACAGTGATCACAATATTCAATATTGCTCTCGTGTCTGACATTTTTTAATGCGCAAGTTGTCTCCACGTGGTTTCTGGAATTTTGCTATCAAGTTGCAAAAACTACAATCACCGTACAACGTTGCCTCTCGAAAGAGAATACTTTGACATTGGCGAAATTGTCTTATTAATTAGGACAGAAGCCATATTTTAAAATAGAATAGAAGTAGCTATTATTGACATGAACGCTCTTGATAATCTATAGATTTGTGGTGTTTGAAGCGCTATTCATTCTCTCAGGGAGAGGCCCAATATTATTGTTATTGTATAGCGACCTGGCCACACTGGTTCGGTACGTGTTTGTTACTCCTTCACGCTGAAACACTTAGGTAAACGAGTGACACTTTTTAATTCCGATATTCCCAAGGGATCGGAATAAAATCTCGAAATTTAAACCGCTTTACCATAATTACAATTAGAGACATGAAATTGGACACGGGTCTTTTATAGGTATATAAGTTAATGAAATCTACTATGTGGTTGATGTGGTTTATTTAAGTGTTAGGAATGCCCATGGAAATTTTGTAAATTCTCGTAATTTTCATTTAAGTACGTGCAGCAGGGCTACTACGAAACTCGAAGTTCGTATCGTGCGGTCCCTCTCGCTCTCGTATTAAATAGTAAAAGTGTCAGAGGAACCGCACGGCACGAACTTCGAGTTTTGAGTTTCGTAGTGGCCCTGCAGGTTCTAATGGTTTAAAGCGCGTGAAGCCGCGGGTAAACAGTAGTACGTACAAAACCGTCAACTAACTTTAAAGATAATCAATAAAAAATCAGAAATAGGGTTTATTTGCTTGCACCAATTGTTGTAGTTGTAAATAGTTATTTTATAAATTTTATATTGTCTATGACTGTGATTTGAACTTGCTTTTTTAAGAATCTTTTTGTATGTCTGTCAGTGTCTTTGTATTGCTCTGGTATTGCTCAAAAACTGGTGCCTATATAAATGTTTGTGTCAGCTGCTTTGATCCTTTACTTTCTATCCACTTCTTCTACCCCTTTCCTGTTTTAGCTATCGTTTCCGCTTCACCAATCACTACCTACAGGAGTTTAAAAAAGCTTAGGTAAATATTACACCTACTTTCATTTTCTGTTCAAAGGACTTTATTATGAGTTCCTCAAAAGTGCCGCTTCTACTCAGTACATTTATTATTTGATTCTCAGAAGGCGGCGGCCTAATGGCACTGGTACTAGCAATATCGAGTGGCGGCAAACTGACTGATCAGCTCGATCGAGCAGGACAATTGCCCTTAATGAAAGTAATTAACACGACGCGATTGGCCGGCATCGATAGCGCTGTTAGTTGGTCTCAAGTTACAGTAGGCCCAGTACACTAACACTACGTATCTACAACACACTCCTCCCATGTTCATTGAATGAACATTGTTCAATAATGCTTCTATCTAAACCGACATAAAACACTTTGATATAAGCTATCGTACAAAATAAACAAAATATTTAAGTTTAAAGTAATTTTAATACAATACAATACATTCAATCCGCACTGGGCCCGCGTGGGAACTATGCCTATGGCCCAAGCCCTCTTGTTCTGAGAGGAGGCCTGTGCCCAGCAGTGGGACGTATATAGGCTGGGATTATGATGATGACATTAAATCTTTTGCGAATAAGTTTGTTTTTATGGAACTCGTCCTTAAGACCCCTAATAATATCAACTTTTGAATTTAATTAACTTATGAATTTGACAAGTAAGTAGGCATTTGTAGGCGTGAATTTAGTGGTACCAACCAGGCACTCAGTCCTTGTCTACTTAGCGTGAGGCCCGTCGAGCGTGCGCATACATGTGGCGGTTTTTAATTAAATTTTTAGCTGGAATGGGTTTCGAGTAGCTATGTTGGTTGGGTGTTTGCTTTTTGGGTGTTTTGTTTTATACAGTTAATGATTGTTAATGTTTGTTGTTGTTTTAGAACAATAATTTGCGGAACAATAATGTGGTGGAAAAATAATTAGAGTGCCGCATACCTACACATTTCTAACGAGTTACTAACTCCTTTACATATACTGAAGCTGACCTAAACTAAAAATCAAAAGAAATCATGATGAAGAAAATGATAAAGAAATCATGGGTACAGAATATAAGGGGCAGTGGATAGGGATCAGCAATGCAGAGCAACTGTTCCGGATAGCTCGAGACAGGGATAAATTTTCAGAGCTAACGGCCAACCTCCAGTAATGGAGTGGCACTTTATAAAGAAGCTAACCTCATGGATGGCAATAAAATAAAACTAACCTCGCTACTTTGTGGTTGCGGATTAAGTGGCTGTACTGTACACTCCTTTTAGTTTAGTGCTTGTTTTGATGTTACCTATACTATCTGTACAAAATGATGAAAGGTGACTAACTATGCGGTTTGTATCGGGTTGTTGTTAATGCATTTCGCTACTGTATGATTGTCTCTCGTACCGCACGGCGCAGGCGGTGCGCCGCGCGGCGTCCGCGCAACCGGCGCGGACACCACAATGCGCGCCTAAATCAACCTACGCACCACTTCTAATTGCTTAAATAAATTTAAGCATTTCGTGCTTGTACATAACGATAAAAAGGGCCAGTACCTACAAGGGAATTAGCATTTAATAGCCGTACATTACTCGTATTAGTCAATATAAAACGTTAATCATAGAATACCTTCATTAGTGATCTACTTGAGATGAATGGTTGTTCGTGGCTGATTAGCAGGTAGGTGCCTTAATGACGGTGTTGAAACTCGTACTTATTACTAACAAATATGTAGGTGGATCGTTAAAATTATTATGCCTCGACACCTTTCTTCTTCTCTTATTCTCGTCTTATATATCTTCTCTTATACTTTGTTACAGATACAGAAATAACTAGTAAAGGCAACCAGCTGATATGACGCTCAGAAAAAAACTTTCTCACGAGAAAAATTTATTAAAATGTGGCAAGTATCTAAAGTTTTTTTGACGGATGGATAACTTTCACGCAATTCACGTGTCCATAATAAGATCTATAGACTGTGATGGGTGGGAGCACCTGCAAATCCTTCCACTTGTATGCCGAAAGCCCCAGACGCCATCGACGGCAATTGTCTGAGCTTGGGAGCGGAGAAATCAGCTGACTCAGGTAAAGAAATTCTTCCATCTATTACGTCTCTACAGCGATTTACTCGTGTGAACCAGTCGAAGGGCATCATTATCACAACGCGATATGGAAACCATAGATATTACACATTTTGAAGTTTTTTGACCATCCCACCTTTATTTACATTTTTATATGACTAAGTGTAGATCAAGGTTACGACTGCATTCATTTTGTAGGCTACAGTAAATCAAGAACAAATTTATCGATAAAATGGTATAAAGCTAATAGTGCGACTTGTTGGTATGTTTATTCAAGATATTTCCCAGATACGCCTATGCATATGTAAATAACAAATGCAAATACAAATATTGTCACTATATCTCCTCCAAACTTGTCAAGGTTACCTTCTTGCCGTCCAATTTCACATTTTACAATTGCGTATTTATAAACTTTTCATCGTTTGGTCGATGAAAAGATCTGCTTTCTTGTTGGTATACTGACGATTTCATATTCAAACTCTTCCAAATCTGTATTGCAATTATTTCACTGAATAACTGCTTCAAGGTTTTTTCAAGTCCAGCTCACAATTGTGATAGAGACGATAAAAATATTTCAGTAACTTTATTTTCTTTGCATTGCCCATTAACGTGTTGGCAATTAAAGAATCTAAATTCTCTGCAAAATAATATCACTTGAAAGTATATTATGCGATTTTTCGCACCATGCGAATTTCCAAGACTAAAAATAGTCACATAATGTGAATGTGATATAGGTATTTTTGATATTTATTTCTTTATTTATTTATTGATTTGAAGTGGATTTACAATTCGTGTAGATACGCAACAAGATTCAAATATCAAATTCAAATATTTTATCGATATAACATTGTACACGGTAATTATTTTTTAATATACACAATAGGATATAAACGTGTGCCTGAACTAGGATTCCCTGTGTTTCAGGTACCTAACGCTTCGGGATTATCCTGCAGGGAACTTGCCCTGCTCAAAGCGAAGGCCGTTAGAGAGACCTAGGCTTACCTACAAAAGAGTGTCGGCCTAAAGAAGCGGGTTTCTGATACCTACATTTTTAAAATCTTCGCAGAATTTATGCGAACGAAGTACTTAGGTTGCATAACAGCCGTATAAGATTTAACAGGGTTTACAAGGTGTCGCGTGTAAGTGTCAAATTTAAATGGGCCATCGGTATGCGGCCCCAGTCTGCCCAGAGTGGAATCTGTTTACTGCTGCGATACAAAAAGACACGTGATGAACACAATTATTAAACATTTGCACTTGTACACAGCCTCGCCTGCGGCTGGAGTCACGTGTGCCGACTCAGAAGATTTTAGGTTAAATGTATCATGAATATTATTGCAAATTTATCGACAGAAATCGATGTCATAACCAATTAAACTATCGAATTCCAAGTGCTTAATATAGCAATTCTGCACCTCATTATTGTACGACATGTCAATTTTGAAATGCAATAAAATAAGTTTTAGATCGTTTATGTGTGCTAGATCGTCTTATCGTTCGGAGTGAGTTCAGGATTAAGTTATAACTTCGACACGAAATTGCGTCTGTATTCTATATGGTCGCTCATAACAAATTTTATGTATACATTATTTTATGCACAGCTATCATCAAAGGTTTCTACATCCAAATACGGCAATAAACATAGCATGTTTGTGCCTAACGCATAAACCTGTCGTGAATGCAAAGTTGAACCAAGACAATAAAACTGAGATTCAGTTGGTCTACATAAAAGCATTCCTCGTCGAAAGATGAATGAATTGAAGCATGTCGCTTGTTTTGTTCGATTGTACGTTCATAAAGAAAAAGTTTGCCTTCAGGTGCGCACCTGCTAAGGCGCCGAGGCCGTGGGACAAGTTGGCAAATAACGTGCGGCAGAGGATACGCTAAAATGACATATGAGTTCGTTGTGCTTCGATTCTTAATTGTTCTGGCAACAGAACTATCTGCGGTAGATAATGTTAAGGACGTTAATTCAAGAAAGAAATACTGAGTAGATAATTTATTGAATCAGGCTTTACTTTGGAGAGGTCCATATCAATGAATTGTATCTGATCATCTTCAGAGCAACACAACCGTAAACCATGCTCTAACATCTCACATCTAACCATCCATCCATGATCTAACATCTTGTAGCATGGTGTACGGTTGTGTTGCTCTGAAGATGAGCTTTGGTAGAGTTCGAAACGCGTCAGTGTAGTGTGGTGGTGGTGATAGATTGGTTTGTGTAATTTTGGGGGTTTTTACAGTGTGGAGGTGAAGGGACTGCATGAACACACATTTCTTGCATAAACGTAGCTATCATAAGGTCGCAAGTGAGCAAAATATATTTTTTAGTCCACTGAGCTATGTAATTTATATGTACTAAATACCTGCTTGTGCAATATATAGGTCAGAATGGTTTTATTAATATTTAGTAAATTAATATTGAACTTAGATTAGCTAATATAGGCGTTTGTTAGACAAACCCTGTCTTAAACCTGAACAAAACGTAAGTCTGTATGTTTATCATATACTATACATGAAATATTTTTTTTTCGTAAATGCTTAGAAACAAAAAAGCTAAATGTACATAATATTAAAAAACAAAACGTTGCGTGGGCAGCTTCACGATTAAAGCGATTCAGTAAGCGGCTCAGGTATCTTGAACTGAATGTTTTATTCTCTCTTAACATAAAGAAAGCTCGAAACATGTGTGTAGGAAGACCACTCACATACTGTCTACGTTCCGTGTTTCAATTTTTGCCCATATCTGGCAGGCAGTGGTGCGCGTGTAGACAGATGCAGATATGCTAAGAACGTGCAGATAGGCGGCGTGCGCAGACGCAGCGCCCGTAGGCGTGAACATCGAGCTTGGCCACTCACTACTAGGGCTACTCTGTGATTTATATTCACATCTTCTGTGTCGTATACCAGTGAAAACAAAGAAATATGATAATTAAGTAAGGTAAGTTTACATTTTAAGGAATACATTTTGTATAAAATGATTCGGCGTTTAAAGAAAAGATATGCAAATGTGTAATTGAAATCTATACGTGATGGGTATGAGACATAATTATACCCGGGCGACTAAGCTTTGCTCAGATTAAAACTCAGAAACACGTTTTTCCAGTGTTAAAACCAAACTAGATTGATTGTTCGCCCCAGAAAACACTCGCACAAAAAAATGTATCGAAATCGATAGAGCCGTTTCGATATCTCTGAAATAAATAAATATGCAAGAATTATTCGTTAGATATAAGATATATTGTATAAATACTTATGGAGAAATAACCTTGACACCAAATCGATAAAAATCCCGATAGGATACTCGATTGCCGTTTCCGCTGAAGTGTTTGTTGTAGCGATCCTCGTAAACAAAAATATTGAACCAAACTAGCATTGCTTATTTAAAAATAAACGTTAATATAAAAGATCGGAATCGATGTTCGAATGTATGTATAGCGCTCAAAGACAGTGCGTACGAGCTTTGCAATATTGACTCTACTTTCAAGTGTTCGAAATGCGGTATTTTTTAATAAACCCAGCGACAATAGCTAGGTACATAATATATTTGACGTGAAAAAGCTATGCATAGTGTAAAAAATGTACCTACCTACAGTTACCTGTATATGTTACTTACTTTACTTAGTATTAAATACTCTACTTGTTTTTGGTTGAAGCTATAGTCTCTATCTCTAGCTCTACCTAACTTTAAAAAAAATGGTTTTGCGTGTGATTTAGGCAACTACTTACATTTTCACAATACGATTTGCATTTTTTACACTCCTATTGAATAATCGGGTATGTGTGATTTAGTGCCTTGTTGATTTTATCCACATTCCGCGCCGTTGTACAATGCTCCGGCGCAATGCGAAATTCCATTAAGGTTTTTGAATGCGAATAAAAGATTTTTGGAAAAAATCCGTCGCCGCTCTCGAACAGGTTATTGTTCAGGCTTTAAAGAGGAACAATGCCAATGTTGTGTTTCCAGTTAACCATGACAAACTGCGCTGTTTACCTGTGGATTTGCTTATTGTTATTCGCCGCGTTGAATTGCATAGATGATCCTCGCCTCGCACTACAGTGCAATGGATGCACTAATATTTTGACTAACATTAAATACTAAAACACACATCGTTCTTGACATGCATATTTTAATTTTATTTTTCCGATGTCTCCACGAATAAAAGTTTACCTTTTGGTTTTCATGAAAAAAAAAACAAAGTACTTCTCTCGTTCTTTCTACGGCTTTCCGATTATAATATAAGGTCGGTATACTATGAATATGTTTTTGTTATTCGATATTGTCAACGTAAAATGCTGGTTAAGTTTTGGATAGTTTCTCTAGGTATGTAGGTACAACTACTTAAGTATCTAATCTGGATATAAAAAAACTGACTTAACGGCAAGTTGAAAACGCTGAAATGAAATAACTTTTGATCCAGGAAAATGATATTTTACATGGACACTTCTCATAAACATAACAAGGAAAAAAGAGATAGTGAGTAGATAGTCCCCAGACGATAGGGAGTTTTATAACGGCGTGCAATATCTATATATAAAATTAAAAGTCCTGACTGGCTGATATATCAAAGCACAGCCTTAACCTTTGAAGCTAAAGGCTTGAAATTTTTCATAGAGATACATTTAGGCTCTATTTCAGTAACTATTATTATAAGAGACTTCAAATTTGGCATGCAAGTAGGTAATATTAACAGCTAAAAAATATTTTCAGAATTTTTCGAAATTCCCACGGGATAGTGAATAAATGCGATTTATATTTTCACTTCCAAATTATCCTATTTCCGTAACTATTATTAAGAAACTTCAAATTTGGCATGCAATTAGCTAATGCTACTAAAGCTAAAAACAATTTTTAGAAATTACTGAAATTCCCATGGAATAAAGAATAAAGCATACTATTTTATACTAGCCAAGTCCGAACTCTTGCGTCGTCCGAACGTCCGAGCGAAAATTTGCACCATCTGTCTGAAACGTATCTGCATTTGTATTTCCATGTAGTAATCCTCCGAAAAATCAATCAAAACATGAAAAAAAGATTCGTAGAATTAAAATTTATGTTACCCCCAAATTAACACGAGCGAAGCCGCGGGCAAAAGCTAGTTAGTTATAAATACATACATACGATTTTAGTATCTCTAACAAGCATATTCTAACATTGAAGAGTACTTTTACTGAGCTCATGTACGTTCACAGAGCACATTTTACGCGACTATCTTTTTTCAGATTCTCTAAAGTTTTGTTCGTAAATGGATGCATATTCGAAAAAAATGTACAGATCAGGAACTAAATAAATTACGAGACATGAAAACTAATTATTTTATCTACTGACAACCTGTCAATTTGACCCTGCCATTTTTTTCTACCTAAAGAATAGAGACGTTACTCCATGAATCCTAGGAGATTCGTTAATTTTTTTGGAGAAGATTTTGAACACTTATCTTGTTTAGATAACTAGTACCCTGGGGTCATAGTCCGCGTGAACTCAAAATGTATCACGTGTTTTGGCGTGTGTCGGTTGTGCAATAAATCCACCTTACTCTGCGTCGTCTCGCCCGTTGCTGATTCACTAAGCTAAACTAAGCAAAATCATAGGCAGATGCAACAAAAACGCACGTTTTAAAAAACGTGTCGTTTTTGAACACCCCAAGTCGACATATTTACTACGAAAGAAATAAAAACAGGTAGAATTCTTTAAAAGCTTTCAAAATGTCTAGACCGTTTTCGTTACTGTTATGGCCAATTACACAAGTTTGACAGATTACATACCTACTCGTGCAACAAAGCATAATAATTAAAGATTTAAGGTGAATCCAATGTGCTGTACTAACTACATCATGGTGACTCGCGGGAGTAAGCATTTTATCACGTGGTGGCCAGCCGATACATGATTCCGATCGTGATCGATCAGGGCCAGGGGTGCGATATTCAAAAGTGTGTTAGTCGGATAGCGCACGTCCGTATAACGTGCGGATGTCTGCCATACGAGATAAGCCACCTTAACCTGTCCGTCTTTATCGCTTTATATACTCTGTCAATAGTACCTATGCAAATAAGGCTACAAAAATAACTTCGACTATGTATAACGCAGACCAACTGTACCTACAAAGTTAATATTACAATCTAGTTTGTATCTTTGCTTTATAATTTATATTTTTAACTTTCCGTCGCGACTTTGTCCACGTTGAATTAATTTTTCGCCTGAAACAGGATTATTTCCAGCATAATACCTAGTAGCGTATGTAGTTTTCATCAAGATCAGCCATGAAAACAAGCTGACTTAGTATATAGGTCAAACGGAATAAAAAAAAAAAAAAAATCCTATCCCGCGGAGACTTTGGAAATTCCTTTCTGACGACGACGACAAAACGACGATGACGACGACGACACGACGACGACGTTAAAATTTTACAGTGTTTATTTTAAAATACCCAAGTACTCATATGTTAGGTAATTAAGAGGTTTTCAGATACGTAAGTACTTTTTCACTATGTCGCCGACTTAGGACAGCCTGTTTAAGTAACTAATTTAATAGATAAATAATAGACAGAGTACCAGGGCGACCTACTTAGCTTCTCTCGGGCTAAAACTTGAAAAAAAGCGATAAGTCCAAATTAGATCGATTGTTCGTCGCCGAAAATTCCAACATACCAAACAAATTCCATTGAAATCGTTAAAGCCGTTTCCGAGATTCGCCAAATAAATAAATAAATAAAAATACAAAACTCGTTTAAAGATAAAAGATTTTTGTCAAGGTTCTAGTAACGCTGCAAAACTTCTACAGAATTTACTTCTGTTTTTAGAGAAAAAAATGTGTGACAATTCGTCGCCAATTAACTACTTACCTATAAATTGCCGTGTGGCAGTAGGTACTCCGTTTTTCGTTGACTGTCTTGCTGGTCTTGGTAGGGTGTGTGCCGTACGTATAAGATAAATAAATCGAATCGAACTCAAAACTCTACCGAAGTAGAGTTAAGCATAAGGCGATGGTGTGAATAATCTAGATACGCGACTCTACTTCGATACGATAAAGATACTGATACGCGAAACAGCCTCACAGCAACTTTATCAATCATTAATAACTTGTCATCTTGGTTTACATAGGACTTAAACATTCAGTTCATAAATCGTCGTTGTTTATTTATGGCTGTTGTTGTTCTCGGAGGCAGGTATTGACAATGACATTGGCGGCGGGTTACGAGTGAACACGCGCCGAGTCGTTACGTCCACACGTATTGTAACTTGGTGATCTACTTGAGTGGCGAAAGTTCGTTTATATAATGTTTATTTACAAGGGATTGAGAGATGTACATAAATATCACGAAGGTCGCCGTAAGTGGGCCGATGGCGGCACTTCCGGCCGCGTGGCGGGCACGTGCGCGGGCGCAGGATGTGCACTGCATATGCGACGAGGACGCCCTTCGATTTCGCTTAATAATATAAATCATTAAATCATACCGAAGTTACAACCAGTTTTGATCGTAGCGGTATTTTTTCCTTATTGTGCCGTTGGAGAAAAAACCTGTTCGGTACATTATGTGGCGGGTAATCTAATGCAAGCCAATTGCGAAACATGAGGGTTAGTATAAGTAAATAAAAGTACCTATGTCTAAATATAGTTTATACTTAATTTGGACTAGTCAGACCAGATAGGACCTACATTTATTTGCTTTCGCACCTTTGCTTTTCGTTTAAATTCAGTTTTCATTACTCTGTTCGTTTGTTCGTTATCGTTATCACACTAATACAAAACTACCTACCTAACACTTACACACAAGTCGTGTATCTATATGTATTTATTTCTGTTTCTATGTAGCAGTTGATAATTTATTTAAGAGTGCCAAAGTAATTCTATTTTAGATTGTTGTAAAGTAGGAACTACTCATAGTTGTGTAATATGAAAATTTACAACTGAAAAGTGTGTTACGAAAGCTCAGCATTCGAATAATTCTTTCCCAGCGTGATATATGGCGACATTCATACAGGCGAAGAAAAAAATTAATTCTTGATTTCCTTAAGTTATTGGCACAAAAAAGGAAAATTTAAGACGTGCCAACTCAGACAATGCGGACCGGTGTTAATCTTGCGGCGATCAATAAACTCTCTGATTACACATTCATGGAATACTTTGTAAAGGCCCTCTCGCAAATATATTGTGCTGTCGCAAGACCTGCCGGAATGAGTGCTAAAAGACAGGCGATCGCTAGATGGCGTTAGTATCGTGAGGTTTTTTTGGACGTTACGGTCTTGCTTGCTATTGGCGCATTTATTTATATTCTATTTGTTCTAAGATGATTAAAATGACGCAGTCATGATGATAAGTAACTTTGTGAGACAATAACAATTTTTTTTATTTTTTCCAACAGATATATATTCCGTGGGTTTTCCGTGTGGTGTCGGGTTAGATTTACACCTCTCCATTTCTTCCGTGGATGTTGTAAGAGGCGACAGAGGATATAGTTTAAGGTATACCGTAGGCGATAGGCTAGCAACCTGTCACTATTGTACCGTTTTTATCAAACTTTAAACCTAAAATTGCTAAAAGTGGCTCCGAAGCGGTAACGTTTCGTGTGCTCTGCCTACCCCATTTGGGAATACAGGCGCGTGATGTGTGTGTGTGTGTGTGTGTGTGTGTGTGTGTGATATATAATGCTTGAAAAAAATGAAATCACATTAAAACTGCTGATTATTATAATATTTGAACTCAAATTTGCTAGCAGCCCTACCCTAGCAGTTACGTTTTTTAATTAACGCCCTTACAATGTTGTTTCAATAGGCCGCTAGGCTAGATATGAGGGTTATCGGTAAAAATAAAAGCGGTAAAATAAACGAACTTACTATTAATTTGCAAGATTGTTCATCAGAGTCGAAAAGTGACACTCCAAGTGTTGAAAAAATTCTATTTTAAAATTCAAATAAGACGTTCAGTTAAACCAACAAATAATGCTATTGCCTGCCACTTTTAGCACTAGGTATATATGAAAAAGTATCGATAGTTTGAGTAACAGTAGGAGGGACTCTAGTTCCGTCAGTTTGCCATCTGTCATTTGAATCATCTTAGAACAAATAGAATATTTAGTTACAAGCAAGACCGTAACAACGTCAAAAAAACCTCACGATACTACGCCATATTTCGCCTTTCATTTAGCCCTCACTCGCAAAGTTCGATAACGGTGAATGGAAATTAGGGATAATCTAACCAACTTAGAAAAGATGTAGAGCACCGATATTGTAATTTCAAAGTCCAATATCTCAAAAATAGCTTAGGTATAGGTAGTATTTTAATGAAACTTAGCTAAGAACAATCTTGTTTAAACTAGATTCAAATTAAAAACCGCATTTAAAGCGGTCTATCCGTGTGAACTATGATGCCACAGACACGCATACACATAGTGGTAGAACTTATAACAACCGTCTTTTTGCGTCCGGGATTAAAAAGATCAGAATTTAAACAGATAGCCGTATTAAGAAAATTTAGGGATGCTCGGTATTTTTAATATATTATTTAAGTCACATTTAGATCAAATGCAGAGAGAGGTGCAGAACTTTGTAGTGTATCTAAGGGCCAGAACAGATGGAACTGCATTCAACTGCATCGAATCCGCTACTTCCAACTGCCCGTGGGTACATTTCTTTCAATCGCAGTCTGCGTGCAGTCGCAGATGCGGCGTAATCAATGATCGTACATTAAGGAAAAGCTATTAACATTATTAACCTGAGCAGAATATGAATTAATTAATTTATTTGTTGATACGACGAAAGTAGGTAGATAGGCGCTCAAACAAATCGAACATGAAACATATGGGTCAACAAACACGTCTGCAACCGCTGCCAACTGATCCAGATAACTTGAAAAAAAATTATAATATGCCAGCTGACCGTTTCCTAGTTTTTATAATTACTAACGGAAAGGCCGAACGAGGTGACACGGACCGAATTGGCGCATCTGTTAGAATGGAACGGGATTCTGCCTATAAGGGGGCGATGGCGTCATCTGCGATGTTTTTCTTTGTTTTAATTTATTAGTATTCTATTGCGTAGGTAGTAAAAGCATTTCTTACAAACTGGGATAATGGTTTCCACCCCCTAAACGTTACCTTTTTGTAAATTTTTAATGTTTTTAACTACTCAAAAAAGGTTTGAAGGTTTTTCTTTTTCGTTACTCTAGATTATTAAATAGTAACAAAACTAAAAAGGATAAGATAAGATAACAATTGATTCGATAATTCATAC
Source organism: Choristoneura rosaceana (assembly GCA_037349165.1). Taxonomy (NCBI): domain Eukaryota; kingdom Metazoa; phylum Arthropoda; class Insecta; order Lepidoptera; family Tortricidae; genus Choristoneura; species Choristoneura rosaceana. Next base: position 2,948,640 of record JAZBNJ010000030.1, on the reverse strand, counting down.
ATAAATAGCAGTTGACTGTATAAGTTAAATAAATAAATTACGTAGGTATTATGAAAAAAAAGAAACCTTGAAATCTAGTTATATTTCTTCCATCACCGGTTTATAATTGGTTAATATATAAAAAAATAAACCCTGCTTATGGTGCAGTCGGTTCCCAAACATAAACAAGTGTTCACTTTTCTAAGCACGCGGAAGTACGTGGAAGCAGAGAATAGAGTGTGGAAGAGGATAACTATGCAGGGTTATCGACCTCGACTATGTACAAGTCCACATTTTGATTAGACATAGGTTATCAAAAACCTGTTAAAATTTGTTAATTTTTAGAGACTGGAAAGAGATATATTGATAGAGATATATATTTGCTTTGACATTATAATTGTAATTTAACTTTAAATGTAATCCCATAATATTGTATTTAAATGACCTTACATTAAATGTTGTTTAATGTTTTGTTTCTCTCTTAACTTTCTTTAATAGGTTACATACTTCGTTTATCCTGGCTGTTAATTGATGTAGTTTGGAAAGTTAGTAACGATTTAAAGTCATAAAGAACTAAAGCCTTGTGACGAGAGAAAAGATTTGCTCATAAGCATGTGAATAAAAGTGAATATTATAAGCTTATTTCCGAATGCGCGTCCACGAATCGCGCCGCGCCGCTCTCACGACGCCACAAAAGCCTCGGCGTTTGACAAACATGTCGTTCTATAGTGAATTCCAGTGACACATCAACTCTTCATCATTTATATCAAAAGGGTGACCATAACACAGACGGTAATCCCTTGTGGTATTTTATCGTTTTATAATTTCACAATAGCTTGATAACTTCGTTTCTATCCAACCTTACCAAACGACTTTCTATTGTATTGCAATTAAGTAAGAAGTCTTTAATTCGTTTAACATAGCGTTTACTATTCTAAGGCTTGTCAAAACAAAAATATTTTAATCTAATAACATTGTAATGTAATTAATTACGCAAGCAGAAGTCCCAATGAGCCTGATGAGTCGTCAGTCTTTCGTAGTATAACTATATAGCTGTACATTATAATTGTCGCCTTACATTCTCAGGTATCAGCAAGGTACCTGTTATAACTTTATGCGCGCGTCGAAATTTTATAGCTCTAAGTAACTGTGACCATTGTGATTGGATACCTTGGTTACAGACCTTAGGAACAGATATAAGATAGGAACTGCCATGATTAATATTTAGTTACATGTAACTTTGACTTTACACAATACGATTATATATATAGTAGATAATTTTCTTTTAATTCGAAACACTTGATTAAATCATCAAATACTTATGTTTTACAAATTCCTGATCTTATATGTTGAACATCCATGATGCTGATTCTGTTCATTCGTAGGTACCACATAAAATATCATACTTTACTAATACATCTAAGTTATATCAATATAAATGTTCTTGTAGTTAAGCATATCTATAAATTGACACGGTGGTACGAGTATTCCTTCTTATTTAAGTACCTACTAGCTTATATACGATAATTAATATTAAGCAATATCAATAGGTACTGTTCGATGTAAGTTCACCTACTACGTTCACCTTTATATTTTACTACCTATCGTGAAAGAGTATGGTACAGACAAGACATCACAGCGGCCATAAAGCCTCACAAGACACCTGCTCGCTATTCAGAGTTCCAAACAGCGAGCACAAAGAGGCCTATTCAAATGTTAAACAAAAATAGCGTTCGATAGACAGCAGCACCACTATATTGAATTAACTTGATGGCGGAACAATGCTTACATCGATATCTCTACCTACTTTCTTTTTAAGAAAGACAACAAAGTTCCTTCTTGAAACGCTGACAAGCGCGCTGCGACACAAAGAAGATCGACGGCGGTTGAACGTGGTGCACAAAGGTCAACGCGGTTCGAGATCACCTTACGTTGGCAGCCGCCCGCGCGCCCGCCTGCGCCCGCGCCGCGGCGTCGCTCGTGAGGCGGCGAGCCTCGGAATACACTTTTGTGACTCGACGAGCATTATCGCGCGATCTGGGAGCGGAGATGCTCCTCATAATGCGTCCAGATAAACCCGCTTTGTGTCGTGTGCTCTATAACAAGAAGAATATTCCATGAAAGGAGCGCGCAACGCAACAGGTACATGCCCCTGCGATCATCTACTAGATTAGGTGACGTGTGGTTGCCGCTTTTCACGTCTTTGGCTTTACATTACATTTATTTATAAATGTTCCATGCACACGAGGTCCAAGCACGTTGGTTGTACTCAAACCGCAATTGCTTACAGTGATTCGATATATGGTAATTTGAAACCACCGTTTACGGGCCATTATTTTGACATGGAGATAATCGCCGAGGCGATTACCTTATATTCTAATGGATACAAATAATTGAATTACAAATTACAAATATAATGTTTTACATGTTTAATTTTCATTGTAGGATACCTACATTTGTGATTCACGAAGGTACCAACTTAACTTACCTATATTTCACAAACTAGATCAAGTCTGACTGATGTAACAGGAGATTAACGAAGTGGCAGCATGAATCAAGCTTGTTGTTGCTGGCGCATGCGCCACGACACGTTTAGTAGCACTGAATTAAACAATCACGGCTGACTCATACTCAATACCGGTTGGCTATAAAGACAACAGAAATTATCTTTGTCTAGTTTGTTTCGCAGACAAATGCCATGTAGCTACGATAGCATAATTCTAAATGATTTACCAAGCTCTATCACTAAGTTGCAATACGAAATTAATTACTGCTGATTCACAATTAGTAGATAGTACATAGAGAATCAGCAAGTAGAACAGTCTCTGAGATCCGGATTTAAGCAGAATTCCCACATATTTCACTTGATATTAGCGAATAGCTTAAAAATACGGCTTTTATATTCCGCAGGTAGACAGCCGCAGCCAGCGAAGCTTGATATAATTTCGTAGATGATAATAAGGTGTGTGATTATTGCGTACTTGGTAATCCTTTAAGCAAACAGAATTAAGAAAGCGAGGTAAATTGCACACGAGGCATATTGTCTGTTGGGTAAGTTCGTGGTGTGTGGTGGCGGAGTACCGCGAGGTACCTGCACGCCGCGCAATGTGGAGCATGCGATAGAGCGGCCCACCCAGCGCGGCAGCCCAACAAAGGCTGCGACCGTGAACGCATTCACGCAATCTGCGAAGCAACCCTAATAAGTTACCTACCTACCCACTGTCTGTGCACTGAGACTACTACTATTTAGATAAGTACTATATGCCACGCTTTGCATGCATTCATGCTAGCCTTTGCAGAACTACCGGCCATGTAGACACTACACGTAACTACATGTTGCTCCGCATAGTGGTCATAGCTCAGCGTGTTGATGTAATGTTACATTATGATTGGACGATGCTGAGATAACAAAATAAGGCTCTTATAATCGCTACACGCGAGGCCGTATTTCCTCCATGTTTGGAATTTATTTGATAGCTTCCTCTATAGAAGCCATAAACATGGGGAGAATATTGTAACACTGTCTCAATTAGTTCACTCGGCTTCCTACTGGAAAAGATGTGCGTGTGGCTCGAGAATTAGTTCTTTATTATGCTACTACAAGAGAGCTGCAACTATGCGCAACTAGTATTCTCGCGTGTTGAGACTTACATAAATCTTACAAGTGATGTAGTATTCCTCATTGGGTGAACTTATCGGTGGGTCAACTGGCGACCATACCCGCTGTAATACAGTCAAAACGTCGAGGTAATTTTAACAATAATTAGAGTAGACATGATTAAGTCCCGAAATAATTTAGTTTATGAGTGAGAATTCCAAAATAACAATCTTTTATATAGGTAGTAAATAAACATGAGCCTCATCTGTGTCCTTAAACCCAGTGGTATATGTAGTAAATTATTAATTAAATTTTAGAAGCTGTTAACTATTCATTATTATTTGTACTTATGAACGGTATTTGGTTTATGCCAGTCGTAAAGCGTATTAATAGGCTTATCAATGTCTCTAGTTTGCATAGATAATGAATGACTTGCGTTTTCTAGATACTAATCTAATTACCTTTAACAGCGAGTATTATCGACGATCAAGCGGCAAGCTGTTCACTGAATTGATTGAATGTGACATGAAAATAGTAGGCACATACGTATAATAGACAATATTTAGTAGGCAGCGTGAAATCATCTACTGACTGAGAGTAGCCAGCGGCCGGTAAATGTTTGTGGTCAATTAAATCATGAGAAATGATGCCGCAGTCGCCGCCTAGCTCCTGAGGGTGTGCTTACCTGTATTGTTAGGTTACTTAGTTCAGTAGCTGCAACTAGTAGAAATAATTCAGGACTAATTTCCGGGTCTCTGTAAAAGCAAATGTACGTGAACTTGCTAAATGTTTGATTCACTTCAAGTACAGTCAAGGGCATAAATATATGTAGATTACCAAGATGCTAAAAATAATTATTATAGATAGGTAATACATATTTGTGTCGTTAACAATACCTACATGTATTTTACGCTATGGCTGCATAGATGCCCTCGACTGTATACATACCCACTTAAATAATTTTCCAAGGCTCTAATGTTTACGATGAGGTAAATAAGTAAAAAAAAGGTTTTCAAACAGCAATTGAGACGTTAATTATCAAGTTACCGTAGTTTCATGATCAAAACAAGCAGTAATTTCATAGGTATCAGGCGAAATTTCAAGCGATACAATTTGCTGTGAAACATCGATTTCGCGTTTCATCTGCAGAGCATCGATAATTGTCTAGTTGCACAACTGCCCACTCTCGACTCGATGTCCGATGAGGCCACTGTGCAAATCGGTTCAATTATGCAAGTGAATCGATTAGAAAATGAGCAGATGGCCTGTGCGATATTAGAGCTCGATTGATTGTCTGACGTAATCCTTGCCGGAAACTATGTCACTGGGTAAGGTACGATTAACTACATATTTAGGAGTTCATTGATCACAAGATTGTAGCTGGTGAATACAATTTTCCTTATCTTTTGTAGTCCGAACGTGAATAACCTTTCAAATAAGGTGATGCAATTCAATTAACTTCATAAATAAAATAAATACACCTGTACCTGGCTACACGTAGGTACCTACAAGTTTTAAAGCAAAATATAATTCTGTTGTTCAAGTGGTTCCATTTCATTGAGTTTCAATTTGAAAAACACCTACTCCGACTTTTCATACTAGAATTGCTAAATAAGTGACACCCGAGTGAAAATATCAACAGCAATAATAGAGTGACATAATAAGTGTGCTCTAATATTCTGTAAGGTTCCTCAAATAACATCGTATTTAATTATACCGTTGCGCGATATCTGTCGATGGATCTTCATTGTTTGAAAAAGGCAGTAGATTAGAATTAAAACGTCTCCGCGCGCCGCGCTATAATTTGTTGATTAAGCGAGTGGTAGGTAACGACAAATCTTAATTCCGCGCGACAGTTTGAATTGGAATTTACCAAATTTATTTTCGTTTTAATTGTGTTCATAACTCCAAACGGCAAAGTAAACTTAAGCAAATACGAAAGATTAATTAAATTGTATACGTATTTCCAGATTAAGTGGGTAGGTACACTTACATAAAATACCTACAAGAAACAGTTTCCTGTTACAAAAATATAAAATAAGTTCTCTTCCCATCTTATTTCATTGGGAAGGTAACAGAAAAAGTACGAGGAAGGTCAAGAACATGTGGTTCTGATATTTTTGAAATTCGTTAGGGGAGCAGGCGGCGCCGAGGTCATTGCTCTGCTTGACGAAAAAGAGGGTTGTCGTAGAATGTCGTACGTGAGATATGAAAGGAGGGCCGCGCCCGCGCACCCTGGCTGGCGCAGGTGAGGTGAGGGGATGGTAAATAGGTAGATAGTATGCCTTTTACTTGGGACTTCCCTAAAATTAGCTTTAGAAATAGAATCACGTGCTCGTTTGTAGGTACAGTCAGCTGCAGAGAAAAGGTACCCCCCTGTAACGGCGGTATCCATACTACCGCCATTACAGGGGGGTACCCTTTCTCTGCAGCTGACTGTACCTACATAAATTATCATTTTTATTTACATACAATATGCAATGAAATTAACAAACGTATTCGTTTAAAAACATATTAGAGCTAAAATTAACTTGAATAAATAAATATCATGGGACACTTCACACCAATTGACCTAGTCCCAAACTAAGCAAAACTTGTACTATGGGTACTAGGCAACGGATAAACATACTTATAGAGATGCATAAATACATACTTAAATACATATTCAACATCCAAGATCAGAGAACAAACATTCGTATTATTCATACAAATATCTGCCCCGGCCGGGAATCGAACCCGGAACCTCAAGCTTCGTAGTCAGGTTCCTTTACCACTTCGCCATTCGGTATTCTAAATCTAATCATCTCATTAAGCAATTATTAGTAGCAATAAGTAACTGATTACAATTATTTGCTCATAACGGTTAAGTAATTTTGTCGCCGTTTACTCGTAGTACCTACCAGTAATTAATGTTTACTTTTCCTTGTTAATCCGCGGACTGATGCTGTTCACACCTGATAGGTACAGACATCGACACTAAAATTTAACATCATTGTGACATTGTGAGCAACCATGTCTGCGATATTATCGTACGATTTCTCAGAATAGCACTTATCGATGATTTTATGTATCGCAGTCTCTCTGAACCAAGAAACATTATACCCGATGCAAATTTATTCTTGCTTATATGATAGACTACGTTTTAGAACTCAAATTGTCGATGTATATGTCGGCGGGCGACCGTAAAATCCGCCAGATCACGAAATTCCTAGGCATATCATGAAATGACGTCATTTCATGATGTACCTAAAAGTTGTCCAGGCATATCACGATGTGCTTGGGAAACAATACGGCAGCTCAATTAGAGCAAAACGCATTCGTCGATATTCCTAGCTTTATACCGGGCACATCGTGATATGCCGAAAAAAGAAAAAAAATAGGTACCACGAGCGAAGCGAGGAGTGGTTAGTATGTATATTGTGACTACAACGCACGAGCCGAGCGAGCGAGCGAGCGTGCCGCAGAAGCGGCCGGTGAAGTGCCAGAACCGATATGGCGGCGTTTCATGATATGCCTAGGAATTTTATGACCTGCCTAAACGTCATCAGGCAAGGCATTAAACGGTGAGTTTTGAACGACATGGCGGATCTCCTTTACCCAATTCATGAAATGGCGCCATTTCACGAATGCTTAGGATTTTCGTAATCTGGCAGATTGCACGAGCGGCTGCCGACATATATTACACGAAGACCACAAAAGTCAAGTGGGACTGGACGGGACACGTCTTCTGAAAGCAGTGTGCAGAAATCACCATGGATTTGGTTGCTTGATGGTTATACACGACTGGCACCGAGCACATGCAGACCTAAGTTTTGGAACAGTTAGACCTAAGCTGTAAAATTTAACAAAAGGTAGAGACTGGGGGAAAGGAAAAAGGAGGCCTTAGTGTGACATTAAACAGGTTAAACAATATCACAAGTACCCTCCTTAGAATCGTGTAGAATGTGACCATATTTATACGCCAGTTCTGAACTTATTTGTATCTCCAATAGTACTCGTAGGTAGGCACAGCATTGTGTGCTCTACCGAAGGAAGTTAGTGAAATGATTAAATAAAAGAAATAATCAAATGATAAGTCTCTCCGCTTCATAAATAAAGTAAAATTGTATACTAATATAAACTGTACAGGTCTTGCAGCAGGTACATTTTAGGCCACAAGTGGTCTTCTACCAAACCATCGTCTGCCTCGGTTGATCGCAGCCGCGCCGCTGGCCGCGCCTGCGCATGTCTCATACTAACGCCATAATCTTTGGTTCACTGGTCTTTATAATCGATTCTCATTGTATTCGACTCCATTATATTGTCAGATAGGCTTCTACGATAAATTTAGTTGTTGTTGAGTAATCTTGCCTGGTTGAGCGGAACAGTATAGGTACTCAATTTCCTGACGAGTTCAGATCATTATGCGTGTGCTTACCATCTAATGCCGCACCTACCTGCCTTGAATCACGAGATGCGCCACCACTAAATACTAACCGTAATTTTACCATAAGTAAAACTTAAGTGAAATGATTACTGGGTATGTTAGACTCGAATCTGGTCGAAGTCTCAAGGACAGGAGAGCCAGTCATAGCTGTCGAAGTGGTGATAAGATTTCGCATTGACTGAATACTAGTTGGTTCAGCGAGAACAGACAGCCGCAGGCGCAGAGATGGGTGAGGCGAGGGTGACAGTAATTGACAGGTCAGCAAGACCAGGACACTTGACGCACGTGCGAGTGGACCCGGGCCCCCGCACTAAGCAGGATGTCTTTAAATAGACTAAATGCCTTTGTAAAGGCATGCTCTCCGAAGGGTGGCGGCATCCGGCGACGATCGCGCACACGATTTGCTTCTTAAAGGAAACTTATAAATAACTTCTTCAATTATTCTAAACCATTCAACTATGAACGTTACTTGTTGCAGCTGAATAACTTGTGTTCGTTGTGGCTACACCCTTATCATATACCATCTTGCTTGCTGACAAATTGTTACTCGGAATTCATGTTATTTTCCGATTCATTCAGGCATAATATGGAAATATAACAACATAGGTGCAAATTACACGTCAGTGTTGTGTCTTGGCGAGACACTAAAAGCTCACCTATAAAACAGTATAGTAACGTGTCTGACTGACTGATAACGCACAATCTAAAATATTGGAACTAGAGACTTAAAATATGACAGACAACTCTTTGAAGATAGAAGGTAGATGACTGCCCGATGACCAAGTGGTTAGTGAACCTGACTACGAAGCTAATGATGAATAATACGAATGTTTGCTCTTGGATGTTTAATACGTATTTATGTAGGTATTTATCTATGTTTATAAGTATGTTTATCCTTTGCCTATTACCCATAGTACAAGCTATGCTTAGTTTGGGACTAGGTAAATTGGTATCAAGTGTACCATGATATTTATTTAGATATGTATACCAAGAAGGGATTGGTTTCTCGAAAATCCTGCCAGAGCTATCCAGTTTTTTAATCTTCTACGGTAATGAAAATCGTGGGACAAAGTTAGTTATTGCATAGTAAATGCCCTTATAAATCTTAAAAGTCGTATTTAAACCACTACTAGTCGTCATATTGACTTAAAATTTGGAGTCGAAAAATATAAGCAGGTACAGTCAAAAAAAAGTCCTGTCAGCAAAAAAAATATTATACAAACAATATTTTAATGGAACATCGACAACTAGTCTATATGGAACGGATATGCTATACGAGGGCGACACTGAAAGTTTTTAGAACTGGCCACTTGTAAACAATATAACAAAAAAGTAAGTTTAAATTTTGAAAATGGAACTCTTTACCAATATTATTAAGTATGTATTTCATTCATTTGTCATTTGTTTTATGATTTAGCGGCAAATTGAAAATTGTCTGCGTCACGTCAACATGAATTTAACTCGCGAAAATTTTCGTGCAATGATTTTTTATGACTTTCGATGTCATTTAAGTCAACAAGAAAGCTATGATAGACTTCGATTGGCCTTTCATGATGAAGCTCCATCTCGTGCGACCATTTACAACTGGTTTAATGAGTTTAAACGTGGTCGCCCTAATCTCACCGACGATCTGCGTGAGGGACGGCCTTCTACGGCGACGACTGAAAATAACATCAGTGTTGTGCAGCGTATGATAGAGACTGACAAAAGAGTGACGTATCAGCAGATTCGGACAAGCTTAGGCATCGGTATGAGTCAAGTGCATAAAATCTTCCATGAACATTTAGCGGTCAGGAAGCTTTGTGCGAGGTGGATACCTCATAATTTGACCGAGGCCCAAAAACTCCGTCGGGTTGATTGGTGCCGTGAAATGATTCAAAGATTTAACGGAGGTGACTCAAATGCTGTTTTCGACATACTTACGGGTGACGAAAGCTGGGTTTACTGTTATGATCCAGAAACCAAGAGACAGTCTGCTCAATGGGTGTTTCCTTTCGAGGAGTTGCCAACTAAAGTGAAGAGAGGTCGAAGCGTGGGAAAAAAGATGGTGGCCTCGTTCTTCGGAAGGACAGGTCACTATGCGACAATTGTTTTAGAGGATCAAAAAACAGTTACTGCAGAGTGGTACACTAACAATTGTTTGCCACTTGTATTGGAAAAAGTTCGGGAGAAGCGACCTCGAAGTAGGATCCTTCTTCACCACGACAACGCCTCGTCGCACATCGCCAGGCGAACGATCGACTATTTAGTGACGTCAGACGTGGAATTACTGGGTCACCCGCCGTATAGCCCCGACCTCGCACCTTGCGATTTTTATTTATTCCCGAAAACAAAAGAAAAACTTCGAGGAAAACTTTTTATGAACACCGAGGAAGCAGTGGGTGCGTTTCAAAAGGCCGTCGAAGAGACCCCTAAGGACGAGTGGGCTAAGTGCTTTTCTCAGTGGTTCCATCGGATGCAGCGGTGTATTGATGTGAATGGACACTATTTTGAAAAGATATAATAAAACTAATAACTTGCTAGTTTGCTCAGTTTTTGATTTTCTAAGAACTTTCAGTTTGACCCTCGTACTACATGCAAGAGGAGCTTTATAAAACGTTTCTCTATAAATTAGGTATTATTCATTGAATGTAATGAATTAAATATTCTGTTCACTCGGTTGGTTGGTACATGAAAACTAAATTGTATCCATTCAAATGAACGACGCATTAAAGTCCGGATCTTGGCGACGGAGGGGCCGCTGCGAGTACTTACTCACCTACATATAATGTAGCCCCTGCACGTGTTACTCAAAAGGGTCCCTCGGGACTTTTCTCAGCACCGAATGTATGTACGCATTGTACCTTTAACGTACCTACCTGCAATTCGTTCAAACAAGTGTTTCCGGTCAGGGGTCTCCATATCCGGTTTGCGCAACTACTTCTCAGATTTGTGAAGCGATTCAACGACGTAGTTATTTATATTACAAATAGGGGCTTGAAATGCTTGAATACCTATTTTAAAGGTAAGATTCAGCATACAGCTTCTAACCAAACTAGATAATGTTGTTGATGAATATAATAAATTTTTGACATTATTATGACATTTAAAATTAATAAATTCAATACTCAAATTTAATCTACGGTATTGTATTAAATAGTTTGACATGTCTTGTTTTTACCCGACTGCAAGGAAAGGTATTATTGTTTTTCGCGCGTATCTTGTATGTAATTTCAAATGTTTTGTATTACCTAACTGATTTTTTTGACGATTTTAATTTTATAATTGTTGCATTAGCTACATTTAAACTTTCAAATTATTTGTATGTCTGTCGGTGAAACATAGTGATACCAGTAATTACGCTATAACATCTTTGTTTACAAATAAAGGTACTTTGACTATGTTGTTATTGACGCTGTACGGTAGGTACTGGTTACGAATTAGTTAAGTAGGTATTAAATGCCTTGTCTTTCATGTCATAGGTACCTACTATTTCATAGTGATCATTGACTTCAAAAATGACTGATACAGGTCAATACAAACATGAAGGTGTTGTTAAAGATCAACGTAATATTGCTTGTTTACAGAAGTTAGAAATTCAAGTACCTATTGCGAAACTAATTGCAATGGATACTACGAACCGTTAAATGGTGACCCGTTTAGTGACTTGCTACAATTCTTAGTAGGCTGTAGGTAGATATCAGATTATGTAATGAGCATTATTACAAACTTGTGTTTACTTATTTAATTTTGTATTATTCCTTGTGTATATCTTAATGGGAATTTTTAAGTCCTAGAGTTTGAGGTGGAAGTTGATGAGTGAGTCAGTCAGGACTTTTTTCTTTGTACATTAGTAATTGGACAAAGTCAAACTACTAGTTGTTTAAAAGATTTTCTTATTAACATTAGGTAGCTAGGTACTCTAACTTTTAAAGAAGGATACAAATACAAATATTCTTTATTGCACACCATAAAGCAGTACAAAAAAAAACTTAAAAACAAACACTTAGATAACTCACTTCACTCACTTTGGATAAGTATAGTTCGCTTTTGCTGTCCAACCCCTAAAAAACCACGGATTGGTTCGTAACATTTCAGGCAGGTACCTTGACTGCAAATACGTGAGAGTGAGTTACTTGTATATCTACCCTATTTGATAAACCTTATCGTCTGTAACATCAGCTTAGACAGCCAGTAAAGTAATTCGAGTGAATGTTGTGGTATAAGTATTGTATCTACTTGATTTTCACGCTTTGAACGACAGTAGACGGATATTTAGGGTTACATCTTGGTTAGAATAAGTCATAATTAAGTGATTTAAAATTTCTTCTAAAATTAAAACACGCAGAAAACAAGAGAAAAAATGACACTGTTTTTCATCAACCCTTAATGTCTGGCTTTGGCTTACCATTTAGCTAAAGTTTAGCTACACTTATCCGCGTGATTACTTTGTTTATTATAAGAGGGAGGTAAACGAGCAAGGGGGAAAATAATAAAATAAAAATAATCACCACCATCTTATCTTCTTCTTCTTTCAGTGCCTGTCTATCTAGTGAAGATGGGCCGTTAGTTATATCGGCCAGAGCTCTTATAAAACACTACGGGTGTGTCAAGCTAGTAAACAGATATGTTAAATCTATTTCAAGAGACGATAGTTATGTATGGCCGACTGCTATGCCTATAGCTTTACGAGTATATATTGTGTAGTAAAAGAGGTTGGCAGCCCTTAGTGTAGCACCTAGGCAGCCCGGGGCGCGTCATTCAGCCTGCCGCGGGCGCAGCTCGAATGGTAACAATATAACAAGTTCTGCAGGTGGCAACTCCGAATCAATAGCGCTGATTACACCTCCATTCAACATCACTCCGTAGTTCGTACCTTACCTGGTCAACCTGTTCTCATTTCGGCTGCATACGGTTTTCTTAGAGTATTGTGTGACATATTTAAGTACCATGTTACGAAAGTAAAACCAACTTTATTTTTTTAATTAATAGCACCAGTTCTTAATGGAATCAGTCTCCACACGACAAGTTGTGGCAAAGTTTAACCATCTTGAAAAAGTGAGACTTTTGTCGTCCAATAGTGTCACGTAAATTCTATTAAATTCAAATGGGACATGGGCTGTAGTTTGTATTTTTAAAGCGCAGTAGACAATGGTAGCAATTTACTCAGTTCATGAACATTCGCGACTCCGTGAGAGTCATGCCGCGGTACCGACTTTTATGTCATTTTAGTTTTTGGATACATTTCGTCCCTCCACCTTTGTGCGTACATATGTCTTAAATAAGTTTGTCAATTGAATTTACATATTTATTAATTTTGTGCAACTTGCATTCTGAATCGGGGATTTTAAAAACAAATCAAGTTCTGACTTGGTATTTATTTACTAAGCAAGTAGATGACAAAATTATCGTTATCTGGGCAGACTGTTTCTTAGGAAATATATACTTATAAGGAAAATTTGCTTGCAGTGATAATTGTAATCCCGTTCTATGAATAGACCATTAAATTAACAGTGTTAATTATTTACCAAATAGTACTGCGGAAATGAACATTCATTTGGTTATTTTCCTTTAGACTAATGTGGAGTATGAAATGTCTACTGCATTGATACTGTGTTATAAAATAAACAACTTTGCTTACTTACTGAAGCTACATACCTGCGCGAGCAAAGCCACGGCAATAAGCTAGTAAATTATGTATTTATAATTGTTTCTTCTTAGTTTTTCAAATTAAAGCCCGTCTACTTTCAATACGATGGAATATGGCAAGACTTTTAGAATGAATTTTTCGATCAGACGTCATCGTAACTGACTCCAATTATCACATTTACATGAGATTGGCAGGTTTAGTGAACGTTCCACTTTGGTGGTTTGGGCGAGTGCTGTCGCGACTGCGCCCGCGCCCCTGAGTCGCTGCTATTGTCTTCTAAGTCGATATCATTAAGGCCATTATATTTGCTTGTTGAAGCGTGTTTTTATCGCTTGTTTATAATAACTTTGATCGGTGGCTGACATCTTCATAAAGATTTTAAATAATCATTGTTTTATGATACGCAGACAATAGCTGTAATCACAAAGTTAATAATGAACCGCTCTTTGTAATTTGTTTAACAGAATCGAAAGTGATACCCTACCGAAAATACGTAGGTAGAAGATAGAAAGTGAGGTATCATTTAGTTTCCATTGTTTTCAAGACCTAAATAAACATGAACTCGAAACGTTCACCAGTTAAGTTCAACCAGTATCTATTCACTTGGGTGTGATAGGTACACCGGATGAGCGAATGTTTGTAACATGAACTGGGTATCAAATAAAATCAAAAGATGTCGTTCAACTCCAGGCGTGTATACCTAAGTTATACGCATGCGTAAGTAAAATTGCACAACATTCCATAGGAGAGGTTAACCACTGGAGTAGTACCTACCTATTCAAAAAATAGTGTCACTCAACATTTCATCAATTATGTAATAAAAGCGGACATAGGACACCGAATATTTTTACCGAGCACAAGTTTGGCATCAATTGTACAATCTGACTCCGCTTATAACTTTCAAATAAAATCCCCAATTCAGCAAAACTTGCAGGTCAATGGCAACTGCGAAGGTACGTTATGTAACAGTAAATAAACACTCATCTTGCACAATGCACTCGAATAACACTTAGGTATAGGTAGTATATGGGATAGGTAGTAAGATAAAACCGTAACATTTTACATAATATTTGTCAGCATTTGTCACATAAAACTTTATATTATATTTATTACTTAATAATACTTTAACAAAGAAAGGTTAATTTAGAAAGGCCGGCTTTAAAGTTCGACTCCTCATCAAATCACGCTTTTGAGTTCATGTCGCGTCAATGTGATTTACCTTTCTTAGGCAGTTAAAATTCGAAGGCCATTAAACCGAACGAGATTTCGTCGGAGACGATGGCCCGTAAAAGTTTCGCAAGAGTCAGTCGTAACCCATTTTGGTTATAACTCGCCGTGACGCGCCGAGCTTTTACACGGCGGCCGGAGAAAATAGGGAGACGGCCATCGCCGAAAACAACAATGAGGTACTGTTACCATAATGACACTTTATGGGCAAACATCGGGCCGCGGCAGACACGACGCGGCCTGCTCGCTGGTCGCGGTCGCGCGGCCGCGGAGCACGAATGTGGTTCGCATTGTTTCCGCATTATGCCGCCGACATCGACGACGACATTGATGCCTCGCGGACAAAGGCACCCATTGCAACAGCCCACTGCAACGTACCCGTACCGACTGACCTCCTCTGACATTCTGTCGATTCTTAGAATGGGTTCGATCGGTGAGCAGTCGCGCAGTCATAACATACTCACTTCATAATCATGTAAAACACCCTCGGGATATTCTTTCAGAACGTTTTATATGATTTCGTGATAACAGTATTAGCTTATGCAGAGTGAAGTTTCTTTTCGCTGTAATGTAAACGAGCCGAGTCTGGCCAGTAACCGCATTTTATTATGCAAGTGCGATCTCGTACCGCAACCCAGCTCACGTCTGCGTTTTATGTCGGGGAAGATGAAGTTGTAAATAAATGCATACATAGCCACAAAATTGGACGATTTAATGTATTGTTTCCAGTATAGGTTGGACTTAAGACATCAACTTTCTTTTAAGCGGTCTTGAGCTTTCGTGATACTTTCTTTTATAATGACTTGTGGTAAACTGATGGGCTTAAATCGTAAATAAATAACATTTTATAATTTTACGGTTATTCTTCGTATATTTTCAATATCGTCTCAGAGGAAACCGATGATTGTATAAAGATCGAGAGACTTTTGCCAGTTAATTATAATTGTTGAAAGTTGGTTTTAGTTGCGGGTAGCAGTAGCGGCCGCGCTGGGGGGCCCCGTGTGACGCGTATCAGCGTAAGTTGCGCAGGACCACAGGCTCGCGCACCGCTTCACGCACGCGATAGACTTCTAACAGAATTTCCTTGATGTTTACAGCCTCCGCTGAGCACAGCCAGGCGTGTGGTCCCAACCACGCTATCAATAACCGCACCTTACAGTTACTGATATTTTAACATAGGTAACGATCGTTATAGATGTATGGTGAGTAAAGTAGGAAGGTAATTTGACAACTTTAGCAGAGCACTATCACTATCACATTTCAGTTCTGCTTTCTCTAAAAAATAAGCACCAGTTTTCGACATGTAATTAGCGACACACATACTTAACTAGTGTACCTATATAACGTCTAATTAATTATTATATGTCAGTTATGTGGCGCAGAGCTTCAGTAGCTTTTTATCCACGTCCTTATGGTTATAAATATCTTCGCGTGTATTCTTTGTTTTCCGTTTATCTCCATAGAAAAGTCCACATAGACAAGCTTAGATGCCTCCCAAATGCAATCACCTCAATATACATATAATCATACCCTTCGGATGAACTTAGGGACAGGCATTTAGCGATAATTTTACGGAGCAGAGGCTACGCTTCAATTAATTAGATACTATGTGTCAGAAACACGCATAAATCAAACAACAATGGGGTGCAACGTATCATCACATGTGCGGAGCGATGCCGCGCGGCGCGTAGAGCACGGCCAGGTGCAACAATCTCGGCAGTTGTCGCAGCGCACGCGCACCCTCACTGTGCTTTAATAAATTTCAATACATATAAAAAAGATCTATCAAAACCGGTAAATAAACCGGTGTTCGGGTGCAACTATGCAGCGCTCCGGCGCAGATCGCTCGCCCTCCGCGAACAAAACACCGTTTGTTGGGTGTGCAAACAAGTTTTGATTAAACGAAAAGGTGTCCCGGAATGGGTGTGTTCGTTTGCTAGAAGTAACTATTACTTCTAATTTAATATCTATGGCAATTCGATTTATGATTATTATTAGTACCTGGTCGCTCCAAATTGGTATTGTTTCTACTAAAAGTCCTTATCCTGTGTTATTTTAAGCACAAAGTTCTGTAAAAATGAAACTTAATACCCCTGGTGTTGCAGATGTTTATGGGCGGTGGTGATCTCTTACCACCAGGAGACCCACTTGCTCGTTTGCCTTCCAGTGGAATAAAAAAAAAACTTAGCGTAGGTATGAAGACTAAAGTTTTTTTTTATTAAGACAGGTATACGCTAAACATTTTCCTTTTCTTTATTTTATTTAAGTAATCTACCCGCACAAAGTTATAAAAACACTAATGTGAAGAAAATATCTATATACGACAGTGATGTATGACCATGGTCAGTCAAGAATACGGTTTCTATGCATACCTATCAAGAAATCACGAGAATCCCTTTTACATTACATATGCTCGTTTGTCAACCAGTCGAATAAAAAAAAAGCATTTCACGTGATCTTGACAGATAGGTGAAAAGAAAGTACATAACTACTAAAGAAAGATTGAACATGACGACATAACCGTTACCCGTCATATAGCCCATGTTAATCCGCGCCGAGCGATCGCTAGTGCTCCTGCGCCGGCGCAGCTGCCCTCGCGACCCCAGCTCTGTCCCCCATTACCACTATAAATACCATTTTGTTGTTAAGAAAAGAAAAAAACTCCTATAACGGTGCAGTTTACGAAATCTCAATATGTGGGAAACTGATGGTTCCTGTTTCCCTAGTAACTAACACTCCCTTGTGTTGCACCTTAATGTGTCTTCACTACATTTATATTGCACCTTATACCAGTCTTTACAATTTTTATTGCAACAAAAAGTACAATGTGAGTAATTTATTCTTTTTACTCACATAATAATGTTTTTTGGGCACATATCGGAACATCGAAAATTGAAATAACGATTAGTTAAAATATCGACGGTCAAAATATCGAACCTAACCTTTACTTTCGATATTTTAACTGTCGACTTTTAACATTAGATACATATATTAATTTTCGATGTTCAGATACTTCCTTGTTTTTTTTTGTGCCTTAACTTTGAAATTGATAAATTTGAAAGAAGTCCAAAAAATTCTACAATAAAAAAAATGCGAAAGATAGTTTTGAATAATGTGCATTTTGGTTTAAGTAAACTACCAATTTAAGGCCCACTTGCAGTAAACACATAAATCTCGAGCTAGCCTTAAGCTCAGTTTAGTAGTGTCAAATTGTATGGAACTGTCGAGCTTAAGCCTAGATTAACTACTAAATCTAGATTTAATTTTTCCTGTAAGACGGCCTACGGGTTAAGATGTCAATTTCATTCGACTTGACCAGTAGCTAATTTTTTTTAAATGAGAAAAATGTCACAGGTGCTGCTATCTACTTATTAAGTTGCATCTAAGATCTTACACAACATCATTTAATATTCGAGATATGTATTTACATACATTGTTTATTAACAACGCACCAACTTTACCAGCGTGAAATGACTCGAAAAGCATTAACGTCTTATATTTTTACGGCCTTAGTTTCCTCAAACAATTGGTGTCGTAAATCCAATTCTCCATGCGAGACATAAAATAACGCCAAGGCACACGTAGACGGGTTGATTCAGAAACGTGTCGACCGTCGAGATTTCGAGAAGTCGTGCAAAGAAAGAGGTCAATTTTGCGACGTTCCTTCGAGTGAGTGTCAAAACGGGGACATAAGAAAAGGTCCGGCGACGGGGTATCGTGTGACGAATGCCACGATTAAACCGAGATAAAATAATGAAATACTGCGATAATTATGATATGAGCTGGACATGAGCATGAGTGAGTAGGTACGGAGTTTACCAAAAATACGCATATTTTAAGAAAAGCAAACTTAATAATTTTCGTCAATTTTTCTTACGCAAAATATATCTGCATAAACATTTCGAAATTTTCTAAATAAAGCAAAAATACCTATTTTACTGTGATTTGATTGGAGAGATTAAATAATCAAGAAATTGTTGGTATCCTTGTTTTTTTAAGCCCCGTCGCAAAAAGTGGGGTGTTATAAGTTTGACGCCAATATCCGTCTGTCCGTCCATGGCATCGTAGTTCTCAAACGGATGTACCGATTTTCGTCCGATTTTTTTAAGTAAAGAGTTTTTTTTGTAATAGTTCTTAGCTGTTTGGTGAAAATCGGTTCAGCCTTTTTTCAGATATTGAACTTTGAAATTACAGTGTCGGGTTTTTTCAACTTTCCTAACTTGGTCAGGTACTTAGGTTATGTTTCTTGGACTCAATTAGCTTTGGGATAGAGATTAATTTATGGTAACAAGCATTTTTATCACCAGTATTAAGAGGGCAATGACATTGAAGAACAAATAATAAAAAAGAAAATTTAACCTTGAACGCCAGATTGCAGTCTTTACAAGTCCTTTCTTCAAAAATACTATTTAATTAAAACCACAAAGTAAAATATTCTTTGTAACCCTAAATCATAAGAGGAAACGGAAACAAAGGCACAAAAAACAGGCATAAATTAACTCACTGGATAAACTTACAGAGGGAATGCGTAATGTGCTCACTAAATACATACCGTAGTTATTTGCGTCGCTTCTGTTCGCGCATGCAGGAGGCTGCGTGGACGCAGATCGCGAGGGTGAAAGGTGGCGGCGCACCGGCCGGCCCGAGCTATAGCGTGTGCCGAAATCTCAGCTGTCGCCGCTTGCGCATACAGGTTGATGTTTTAGAGCCTTTAATAAAATTATGGTCTTGGTTATTTAGTAACTAAAAATATTTGTTTAGTGAGAGTGAGCTATTGCTTTACGCAGGTGATTATTTACTTCCCATGTATTTTTTTTTGGAGTACATATTTTTTTTTGTGTAATTGAAGGCAGCTCGGCCTCTATATATTACACTGCTAGACAGGCCTCTTCTCAGAATGAAAGGGCTGGGGCCGTAGTTCCCACGCGGACCCTAGGAAGATTGGTAACTTCACTCACACCATGAGGCCTTAGGTCAAACCACTACACAACTACAACTTTTCCTTGTATTTTCTACAAAATTAAAGGTTATGGGTCTTGTTTAAATGAGAGGACGGACAATTAAGTATAAACAGACTAAACTAAGTAGTCTTCTGTAATAATAATATGTATAATGATTGTAATTTAGTGTAGAGAAATACCTAAATTATAGATAAGACTCAATAAGTATGTTAAGCACCCTAACTTCGGCATCGACCAATGCATAACTTTTAAAAATACGCCGTTGACATTTTGTTGATGAACATCCTGTACCACGTATTCGACCCATCTGTGTTAAAAGTGTTTATAAAAGCGTTGAATGGCCCCTGTGTGCTTTATATAGAATACTCCACAGCTATGCCATTATTCAAAATTAAACTACTCATCTACCTGCAAGCGCGAGCATAATATTTCAAAATGTCGTATAATAATTTAATGCTGTAAACCAAAAACGACCGTAAAACCGTATTTTTCAATTGCAGGGACAGAAACTTCAGCCTTATTGAGAACGCTTTAAAGTTACGTTTGTTCAACGTAGAGCCGTGCGGTGTAATCGAAATGCCGGAGAATTCCCCCGATGAAACGACACCGACACCTGAATCAGAGCTTTGGAGTTACGACCTTACGGCGGTTAAATTTGGAACAATGAATGAGGGAGACCCTAATCGTTTCACTCGCAGCCAGAAAGCATTATGGCTTTGAGGTGTTAGTACATTGGGGTGACGGTTATGACGTTTTTAAGTCTCGGCGGTGGCTCAGTGCAGATGTGCGATTCGGGTACAGGCATGTGATTCTGCGCACAGGCAGCCAGCTGCTAGCATAGCTGTGCACTGATTCAATGCAGGGTCAGGCTCCACTAGTGGGTGCCTCGCTTTGTATAGCAACTATGTACGCTTCGCAAACAATGATACAAATACGCACACATTTACAAGAGTAGGTAGGATACCGCTCAGGTGTGTGTTTTGCGATTATAAGGTACATATTTTTAATAACAATAATTCTAAACGTAGCAACTAAGTATTTTACCGGAGCTCACAACACCTTGAATCTTAGAATGTGGTTTACTTAGTAAATAATTGACTCTACTTTCAAAGTATATAAAAAATATCTTGCGGCCTTGCAATAATTAAAATGACAGTTTTATATCCACCGACTCTAGTTTAACACATGTCTAACGTGTGTCTAAATTTATGTGCCTTTACGGTTGGTGTTTAAATTGTTCCGGTTTTGAAATATTTTTATCTGCACAAGATATTATTCTTCTTAATTTATGTCGATGTTTAAATTTGCAATTTGTTTGCTCTCTTCAGGTTTTCGTTAACCACTACTGGATCAAACTGATTAGTTTTATTACATACGTAGGTACATTTACTGTTTAATTAGAGCTATTCCTAAGTGCATGCGGTGAAGGCATGACGATTAAAGTAGGTAGATAATACATTTATTGCCTAGTGGTATAATAAATCACTCATATATACATTTATTAAATTATTACGTTTGTCAGAATAGCACACAAATGTGAATAGGTATAGCGATTAATAAAAGCTCCTTAAATCAATATAAATCACATAGTAAAATGCTTTCGTGTATCCTTTGATGAAATAACCGGGTTAAATGTCATTGCGTGTATCCATCAGTCTGCTCTTCTCTACAGCTCTCATTTCTCAACTCGTTCCCGTGAAATTTCGTGAATAAGTTTGATAATTATGTGGTTTTTGTCGATTTCATTTTTAGAAAATTTTCAAATTACGAAGCTATGGGCTTTTTAGATAGGAGTGAACTGCGCAGTGAACTCAGGAGGTCTACAGCTCACAGACCGAAGTCATCTTAATATTATACAAAATATTTTTGTATGTTTGCATTTGTCACTTAAAAACTGAAAGCTTTGACTGCAATAGAAAGTAAAAAAATATATTAAAATGGACTACCTACAACACTAAAATCCATTGAATAGTTAATTAGGAGGTAATGTATGCGAGGAATTAACCGCCAATTGTGCGACATTGAGAGCTGACTGGTATCGCGCACCACCTGCCCGCGGCGCCCCTGTCCATCGCTATTTCCGCCATAGCGCACGGCCCCCTGCGCCGGCGCAGCTCGTGCCCGACCGTTACGCACGCGACATAGCACCTGGCCGGCGCAGCCGCCGCCTCTCGCCTCTCCGCCCCTCCGCTCCGCCCCGACTCACTCCTATCAGATGATAACTGAATCTATCATGTATGCGTAAGACCAGCTTAGGTACTGAGACTACGTTAGAGATGACGCGTTACTAGACGTTGTGATATTTAATGCGATTCGTTTTTTTCAGAAGTTACACGCTTAGCAACCAATGCATGAGTGTGATTGTTAGCATGTCGCAACAAGTATGGAATACCTACCAAATGCATTATACCTATATCACATTAAATAGCCTATCTATGTTGAAATGGTGACGCTATTTATGTGGCTATATTTAAACAAAAATATCATCGTGGTAGAAAGGGTAATATTACTCAAGCTCAACAATAGATACTTTTACCTACCCATAATTAGTGCATCAAAAGAATTTTGGAGTGAAAGAATATTATAAAAAGTTACCAAGCTTTTGTACCTGTAACATAAAATTATGCACCATGTTCGTAATTTCAATTATGTAATTATGAATGTAAAGATTTGATACACACCTAGGGTACCTAAGTACTTGTTCGTTTTCAATAAGGTACTTAATAGAACTTAAGTATGCACTCAAGAGACTTTCTAAACTATTAAATTCTCACTAATCTTTTATGAACGTTGTAGTAATTTCGCTCTATTATTTACATAATTATATTGTTGACCACCAAGCGTCTTCCGTCAAAGTGTTTACGTTTCCCAGGCGTAAATGGAGATAAGAAATCATTCACATGGCCTTAAACTAATTACACACTAATTAATTAATGATCATTCATTTTGTTTGCAAGTAAAAATATATATTTGTTTTTCTATAATAACACAAGACAGTGCAATTTGTGTAGTTAATTACGATAGAATATGACGACAAGCTTTCATCATATTATGTTTATCAAATCTCAATCGAACGTACATAACAAATCAAAAGTGAAGTAAGGGACACTTTACAAACAAAAGCAATGTTCTCATGCAAACGACTTAAGTTAAAATTAACCTAAATAATAACAAAAAAAAATAGGGTTCCGTAGCCATTACGAAAAAATTAAGTAATATTTTTCTAAGGATTTCGTATTTTATACGGAATCTTCCAAGTTTAGGTATATTTTATACCCTACGCTGCTATTTACTAATAAACTACTAATAGTTCTCAAGCAAACTTAGCCGTTATAGTTTTCCTTGGAAGTTTGATATACTGACTACCATTCTGAATTTTTTCAAATTTTTCGACCCACCGGTTTAGATTTTGGAGGGGGGGGGGACGCTCGATTTTTATGAAAATTTGAACTTTAAAGTTGAATATTTCGCAAATGACTGAATCGAAAAATCGTTTTAGCAAACCCCTAATGGTTTTACAATACCTATCCAACGATACCCCACACCATAGGGTTGGATGAGAAAAAAAAAATTACCCCCACTTTACGTCTATGGGAGGTACCCTAAAAAAAATTGTTTTTGAATTTTTAATTGTACTATTTTGTCGGCATAATTTACCTATATATCCGTGCAAAATTACAACAGCTTTCTAGCATTGATAGTCTCTGAGCAAAGCCGCGGACGGACAGACAGACAGACAGACAGACAGACAGACAGACGGACAGACAGACAGACAGACAGACATGGCGAAACTATAAGGGTTCCGTTTTTGCCATTTTGGCTCCGGAACCCTAAAAAAGATACCTACCTCAAAAGATGACGCGACAATCAGGTCAGACTTTTATAATAATTGCAGTCCGAGTTAGGTTTATGTTGATCGGCGCTCATCGTGATTAGTCACGGGTGGTGCTGCATAATCGAGCAATTGATGTCCATCGCAAGTCGATCCTTGACACATATACTGGCTGAGTCACCCTGCAGATTTCTCCATACGTAGTAAGCACTCGTCATTGATGCGATTATGATCAGTGAACATTGACCTGCCTTGCAGAGTCAGCACTTTGATCTGGACTACGTGTGTCATGAGGTCTTAGTTATGGTTCGATATAAAAGCTTAACACACATTAGCCATTGAGGTTTCCACAATCCAAGCATAAATACTTACTGCTATTTTCTATCGCAACGGACCAGCGATTGTTCCCATTATGACATTCTTTGTAAAGAGCGCTCTGCAGTGTGAGAATTCCTAATTTAACCAGGGTCCCTGTGTACCTTTGACCTGTGAGAATACGCAGGGTTGCAAAAAACACAACAAAGAACTTATGGTCGTTACAGTTCCGCGTTGCGAAGGGGTTGCGACGTATCTTGTTTGATTTGATACATAAGGAAGTAGGCAGCTTTGTTATCGTTTGGTCGCAAAAACTGGTTCCTAGTATTTCCGGTTACACACATCCACACGTTATTATTGTTATCGTTGTTGCTGCGTCGCGGACTCCCATCGGCCCAGTGAATGCGGTTTGCGCGACTGCGATGGACTCCCGTACTTATTCTTACTTTAATCAGATTATGATTATCGGCGACCATTAATAAAGTTTCCTCACAGACGAAAAGGCCTCCCTCACTGAAGTTATCTGCGCTACTTAAGATAATAGATTGGCTTCATCACTAAGTCAGTCAACCATTATGATTGATCTTTTGTATTGATTTGTATCAGAGTTTATTCATTTAGTAATTTATTATTTTGTATCTATTGAATGCTGATATTTGTTTGAGACAAATCGTATTATTCGTATTAATATTAGTACGTAAAATAGCTTTTTCACTTCTCATGCTCTAAAAGTAAGTCAATATAGCCTTACAAGGCGGGAGTAAAGTGAGTACTTTAGTCCCTAGGGAGTAAAAGTACTTAATTTTTTAATTCACTTCGAGTGATTTAGATAAACTCAAACAGCCAGTTACTTGCAAAAAATAATATTGTGTGTGGACCATTTTCATGACGCAAATGTTACGTTCTTAGTCTACGTGGTCTTAGTTCTATGCTTTTTCCGCATAGAAGGTGGCGCCACTCTATTTTTCCGTTTGTGTACGGACCATTTCGCCGGTGCTATTTTGTTAGTATCTGTATTGGTAGTATCTGTGTCTGGATGGAAAAAAATACTTACCGTGAAAACTTTGAAATTGTTGTAGAGCGTAAATCGTAAACGATTAAAATAAATTGATTATTCTCACAGTGTCATTAAGTGAAAGTGAAAATTATGATGTTGACCAAAGAGTAATAGACATAATTGATAATCTTTTGCCGCCGAAATCTAGAAAGATTTATTTTTATTTTTTGTTAAATCTTTTTGTACTAAATTGACTATTTTTTCTCGAAATCGAAGTGAAAAATAGAGTTTTCACCGCGAGACTAAAAGCCAATATAAACCCTCGGATAAATAGACACCCTCGCTAAAGCTCGGGTGGCTAACCACCTCGGGTATATATTGGCTTATTTTAGTCTCTCGATAAAAAATATACTATTTTAAATATGTACTTGCTAACAATGACTTTTATACTTTTTAAGATTCATAGTGCACACTTTTTCTGATGCACCGTCAATCGTTTATAGGTTAACTGGAAGAGATTCCTTTAAAGTACAAGTTCGCCTTTATAGAACTGTTAGTCTTGTAATTTATTCATTTCGGGATTTACGTGTAATGAAGATGTACTTACACACAATTCAATAGAAACAATGCGTCCTACAGAAATGTGTCATGAGTTGTTATATGTTTTACTATAATTTCTAGGTAGGTAATTCAATCTTTACTTTATATGTTCTTTGAAAACAAATAACGAAATGACACA
This sequence comes from Choristoneura rosaceana, assembly GCA_037349165.1. Lineage (NCBI taxonomy): Eukaryota > Metazoa > Arthropoda > Insecta > Lepidoptera > Tortricidae > Choristoneura > Choristoneura rosaceana. The sequence continues at coordinate 2,922,937 of JAZBNJ010000030.1, read as the reverse complement.
GGAAGTAGGACAAGGTCAAACAACACGATACGTCTGTCCCATATCACAAAGAACTTCATGTAGGTACCTACCTAAGTACGAGGCGCTCGCGCATGTGTCATTGTGGTGTCAGATCGCTGACCATTTTAGCGACGCGTTATTATAACATACATGTTGATGATTAATACACTTATTAGTTTTAATTTATTGAAGTGACTTCTCTTTGCAGAGGTCCATTGAGCTATTATGAATTAAAACATGTGACTCCGCGACCAGACGTGAAGACATCATTGTCAATTCATCATTGACAACTAGGTTTTCTTGTTAAACACATCTACCAATCCTTTCTCCATAAGTACCTAAATAAACATACATATATCACACATACCCATCTAGGTATTATGGAAAATGCTTTTAGTTCATAGAAGTCAGTAGTTTAGTTATTATATGATTTTATTTTGTTAAATTGTTTTTTTAACGTTGCGAACACAATTTGGACAAACAATAAAACAATTCAGATACTTACGCCAGCTTCATTTAAACTTTTTAACTAATACGTACCTAGTTTGTACCTAAGTACTCGTAAAGTTAAGTGCGTCTAACGTAAATACATAATTTTAAACCTCATTAAAACTTAGACAGTAAGTATAGATATAAATTTTGCTTACGTTAAGGCTGAGTTAGGTCGATTTTATAATGTAGTAGTAAGCTCATTTTATTTGTCATTGCTACAGTTTATTGACGTTAATATCTTTCAAATTATACACAGAGTTGTGGAACATCAATATTTTCGGGTTCTGTAGGTGTATAGGTATGTATAGTTAACGCATACCTATTATTTAAACAGTTTTTATAAAATAATACATTAAGTCATTTACTCTGTGGAAATAGTTACGTGAGATAGTTTAGTAGGTACCTACCAAGAATGTAAGCAAATAAAGTTCCAAATGCCTGGAAAGATCCTAATGGATTTTGTGTAGAGCGAAAATTTGCTAGAAATTAGTGATTACTTACTTAAAAAATGACTTAAGATTTCAGGAGGTATATATTAACATGTCGTAGAAAAAAAATCGTGCATATACATTTTTTTACAAAATCTCAGCTACTTCTAACCATTTACTGGCAAACGCATCACAACTTGGGCCGATTCTAGGAGTGAGGTAAAGTGGTGAAAATTACCTGTAACTCACTGCCTACATCTAAGATGTAAATAAAAAAGATCGACATATTTTACTTTAGCGCATTATTTTGTACGTTCAAATGTTTAAGCATAAATAAAGTTTGTTCAATAAGATTTTTAACTAATTCTAATTAATGTAGAGCGAAAAGTTTGTTAAGAAATGTGATATGCTAGAGCGCTCGTGAGTTCAATCTAAGGGTGCTTAACCTCAAGATGAGCAAAAAATGTCCTGGCTGAGAGTTGGCACCGGTGCTGAAGCTGGGCATATCGCACAGAGCTCGCCGGGTGCGGAGGCGCAGGTGCCGCCGCCCCGCGCCGCCGCGCGCCGCCATTGGCCGGCGCGGGCGCCCGCCACCGATTGGGCACGGCGCACGTGCGAGCCTACCCGCCGCCACCTGGCTGCTGACGGGGCGCGCTTATAAGCGCCGGCCTTCCCTCGCCGCACCACACCCGAGCCCCAGACGCCGACGAGCGCGCACGCATCTCGCGTCCCCGACACCGCTCTATCGACTCCGGCGCAACACGTTCGTTTGGACTGCTACGTTTTGTGATTGTGTTACAATTTCGATTGGACCATATAAAACTTTATCTGTTAAGTGCTTGTGAAAAAGTGAAGATGCTCGTTGAGGATTCACAAAATTCTCGCGCTATGTTGACGAAAAAGTATGCGCACTGTCCGCTGAAGAAGCGGCCGGTGATGGTGCGGGAGGAGCGGCCTGCGACGCCGCCCACCACGCCGCCGCACCCCGCCCACCTCGCCACAACACTTTATTACGATTATCACTGTAAGTATTTCATAAAATTATGTCCGAAATGCTCAATCAATTATTTTTTAATAAACTCGAAAACCACGCGTTGTAGAACAAATTTGGTTCTTAACTAGCTTAAATTATTTATTTTCTGTGCTATCTAAATCTAACGTTTAGAACACATTTTATTTGATGGTAGGTTTATTAAACTCCATATATAACTCTTATAATATAATATAGCCATAGAAGAAAAATATCAGCAACAGGACTCGTAAATAAATTAAACTAGTATCTGGCCATTGATCTTGAATATAATTATGACAGACATATAATTTTTAAAATATATCATATTATGTAGATTTGTTACTCAATGGTTTAATAAAAATATTAATATTCTTGACTAACGTTAGAAAAGCTGATTTGTAAAGTTATAAAATATTAATGAATGTTTTCTTTTGTCCAAAGGTATTACGGAAAATGATGAACCGGAAAATCTGAGTACAAAACCTGAAGATCTATCCAAGACAGGCAACTATCCGAGCAAAGCGACCTCCCCACTGGCAGCCGCCACCGTAAAGGTAGAGCCCCGGGAGTGGCCCCAGCAGCAGCTCGACTACCTGACCGCTTGTCGAGCTCGCCTGGAGCCCACACCCGTGCCCATGGAGCTCGCCCGCCCCACGCCACAGTACGCCTATCTACCAACACTCTACGCCCCCTACCCTATGGAAGAAATCTACCCTACCGCACCAGTCTTATCCCCACCAGTTCATCCTCATCTATATTCACGCTATTCCCCAGCGTCACCACCATCTTCTATTTCTTCGCCGCCCTGCCCTGAAGATCTTCGATCTCCCGGCTCAGTTTCATCAGACTCCGGCGTTTCAGTTTCTGGTCCGAGACGTCCCCGATACCAGTGCCCAGACTGTGCTAAGTCTTATTCCACATACTCTGGCCTCTCGAAACACCAGCAGTATCACTGCGCGGCGGCCGAAGGCAGCCTCGCTCGCAAGTCCTTCAGCTGCAAGTACTGCGCTAAAGTGTACACGTCGCTGGGTGCCCTCAAGATGCACATCCGAACTCACACGCTGCCCTGCAAGTGTCACTTGTGCGGCAAGGCTTTCTCTCGCCCGTGGCTGCTGCAAGGTCACATCCGAACTCACACGGGAGAGAAACCGTTTTCATGCCATCACTGTAGACGGGCATTCGCGGACCGATCAAACTTGCGTGCGCATCTCCAGACGCACTCCGACGTGAAGAAGTACTCGTGCTCGGGGTGCGGCAAGACGTTCTCCCGCATGTCGCTGCTGAGCAAGCACCTGGAGAGCGGCTGCGGCTGCGCCAGCCCGGGCAGCCCGCCCTTCGAGTACCGCTCCGACCTGCCGCACCAGCCGCTGCCGCCGACGACGACCGTTCACGCCTATTAAGACTGACAAGAGCCGTATTTGTAGGAGTTTCGATCTCGAATTCACACTATTATCACTCGTTGTTATCACCTTTAAGAATCTAAAACTATCGTAAATTATTTGTAGGTACTTATTTAAACTTTGATAAATTATTATTGTAATTTTTTAATAAGAACAAGATGTGTGCATACCTAGATTATTTTGTAAAAAGTATTTGTAAGATTTGTTACGAGTGTTTTAGGGACCAATATATATCGCATACGAAAGTAGATGTAAGTTAGGATAAGTTTGATATCACAGAGATATCTCGCCGCCGCTCGCGGCTTCGCTAGTCATGTGGCATTTGCCGAGTGTCATACACTTGTTTAATATATTCATATCCTAAGCCATGTACAAAGTGCCTTAATTATAATACAATAATATATTTCATGAAGAATATAACAGTATGTCATACATAAGACAGTATTTAAATTAAAGGTTTTATTAATAAGAATAACGAGGCTATGTTTAAGCCGACTGCCGAATTGCGTTCCTTCCTGTTACCTCCATATCTCAGAAAAAATAAAATTTACATTGAAAATAAATAAATTGATTTCAATTATTACCCTCATGGTTCAATTCCCACTCAATGGGATCGTGGGAAAGTTCTATCCCAAAGCAAACAATGAAGCTTTGGGGATAATGCTGGGACCCTGCCCCCGCGCACACCGGGTAGGGTTCCACGTTTGTTGTGTCTGCAATACATACAACGACAGTGATGGGCATGTTTGATTTAAACGTTTTAAATTACGTATTTCAGTACTTGTGTATGACTCATTCGGTTTCATAAAGTGGTAAACACTGTGGGTAAACATAACTAAAGTAAATTGGATAATATCGAACGAAGTTACGATAAATAAAATGCCTGTCAATTAACAAAAATGGTAGGAACCTAAATTAATTAAAAACCTAACCTAAATTTAGATATCTGCCTATCGCTTACTTTTTTTCATAAGTGGCAATAGGTATTATTTTCCAAATGAATTAACGAAACTTCTGAACTGAAAATGTACTGAACTTACTCCTTTCACAACAACAATAAACAACATATATGAACCTTTCTAAATATATTTTTAGCCGGTTCTAGAAATTAGGTACCCAAAACTAATAACAAAACATACATACACATACATAAGTGTATAAATATAACAGTTTTTTTTAATGCTGTAATATGAATCTGTTAGATTATCACAATTCAAAAAAATATGTTCCTCTTATTAGATTGCGAAAGTACAACCAATAAGATAATTCATCCAACGAGAATTTATAATCCACACAAAATAAAACCGCACGCGCCTACCACGCCGCTCTAGCAAACACAATTAAAACAGTCCGTGTTGCAGCATTACTTTATCGTAAACAAAGCTTGTAATCATTTAAAGCCGCAGCGAGTTAATCGGAGACAATAGGTTGGCGGTTAGCGAGCGGATGTAGGTCGGAGCAAGAGGCTGAGGCATTAGACAGTGGGCGCCGCGCCGGCGGTCACCCGGCCACGAGGTCACCGGGCCTGCTCCCGCTTACCTCTATGACTTCATGGACCCCTCATTTTTGTAATCTTTACGTGTTTACACCTATTAACATAATGTCTTTTTCATCTCTCCTGTTTGGAAAATTTAATTTTCATGGGTAGATAGCCGGGTGGAAAATTGCGTTTTCTCCTCTAGGGTGGAAAGTTTTTTTTTCTAATTTTTCGGCTAGCCACGACATCGAAGATAATTGAGTTACGTCAATGACATTTTTTTTCACGTTTCGGCATGGCCATCTAGATGCACGTCGTGACCAACTCGATTTTTTTTATAGTCGGGCATGGCAAGTGGCCAGTCGAAAAGGTACCGTTGGAGGTTGGATAGGTGTAAGTAAATTCAATTTATGACTATTCTCGTTTTTTTGTAGTATTTTAGTTTCCTCACAGTCGAAATGAAAAGTAGAGTGTCTAACTCGGGTGAAATAACCCATTTCCCCTCGAACTATTGGCGCTCTCACTTCGTTCGAGCGCCAGAAATATCTCGGGTGAAATGGGTCACTTTCCACCCTTGGTTATCAATCTACTATTACCGGTAAGGATGTGCGAAGAATTCCAAGAGACTTTTGAATAAAGTATGAATTCATAAGTTTCATAATTTTAATTTTAGTTTTTTTTTGTCACCATCCGAACTTTGATACGCGTTAAGTGATAAAAGAATGTATCGATAAAAAGTTGCAGTGGCTTAGTGATTTGACCCCTGACCTCTCAAGCAGAGGATCGTGGGTTCAAACTGGGGCTCGCATGTCTGAGTTTTTCGAAATGTATAATGCATAATTAAGCTGGAGCTTACCGTACCGCTTAAGCGTAGTAAAGGAAAACATTGTGTGTGTCAATGGTGTGTGTGAACGGTACTGGCTTCAGTAAGTACTGATATGAGAAATAATTAACATTCTGCACATAGAACTGAAAATAACTAGTTTAAAAAAAGAAAGTCGTAATACAAACTCGGTCTTCACTGAATTTGTCAATAATGATGTGACGCAAACGCATTGCTGCTTCATGATAGGTTAAAATTAGTCAATAGAGTAGGGTAGGGTACTTGGCTGATTCCTTGTGCCTTTAGGTATAAGTCAGTAAATTATATCCAGTATTACTTCTCTGAAAATTATTAAAATCCTTAAAATATCAACGGACTTCCAAAAAATTTAACTATATTATTTAAACAATCTATAAGTATATGTGTACTACACACTAGACCCCGGATTTTTGTCGCAATGACGTCACATTAGGGTAGTTTGGGGAGTAAATGGAACGGTGTTAATTAAAACAGCTGTGTAAATGATGATGATGATGAGGATGATGACGTGTCTGTGAAGCAAAGGAAGACCTGCGCCGTATCTAAGACCGGCAAATCGCTAATTTAGGACTGTTTAATGTTATTGCAAATTTTCATTGTATTATGTTTTTTTTATTTTTACCTATTTCCCCGTGTTGTCATGAATAAATATTTTCTTTCTTTCCATTCTTTTTTTTTCTATAAATTAAAATCATAAATTTTGTTAGGTTTAAGTTAATCCCGTTTTAGTCTTTTTGCCCGCTCGCTTGTTGTTGGTGTTTTTTTGAACGTAGATGTTTTTGGATGGTGTCCTTTTTTTTTTGAAGACACTTTTGTGTTACCTACACCATTTAAAAAATAATTTATTTTCGATTACTTTCAAAAAGGCATATATAACAGGCATACTGATTGGCGTCATGCTACCTTCTTGGCGTTTTACATTCTAAATAACAAGTACATTGTATTTTTGTTCTCTTACATTGTTCAACATTTCCCTAATAATAAAAGTTTAACGATTGGCCTCTTAAACCCTGGTTCCTTAGCCACGCGTCATGAGGAGTTTCTCGTTGCCTTGGAGCGCCACTCCGTTGATATTATGGCCATAAATTAAACCTGGCTCCGAGAGGGCGGCGAGGCTCGCGCTCCTGCGCCGGCGGGCTACCGTCTGCGCCACATGCCGCGTCAGTCAGACGTTCGCTCATGCGGAGGTGGAGTGGGCTTTTACATACGCCGAGGATTATCCGTGCGTGTGTTGACTGTCCCTGGTTCGCCCACCGTTGAGCAGATGTGGCTGAGTCTTCACGTAAATGGCATGAAGCTGGCTATAGGTACCGCCTATCGCCCTCCATGGCTGAACGTTGATGTATTTATTGATGCATTGGTTGAATCGGTTTCTTCGGTCTCGATGTTTGATTTCATTGTCTTAATGGGTGATTTTAATATCAACATTTTATCATGTTCGGACACTAACACTAAAAAACTTAATGATTTTTTGCACTTTGCGCATTTAACTCAACATGTTAATGAACCTACTCATTTCACTGATCACTCGGAAACGCTCATAGATGTAGTATGCTCGAACTTTAGGGATCTTAACTGTGTTATCGACTACATACCCGAGCTAAGCAGCCATGCGTTCATTTCCACTCGACTTAACGTAAAAAAGATCAAACCCCCCCCTAAATACATTACGTATCGACCCCTGAAAGACATTGACCAGTCGGTGTTTGATGAGGAGGTAGCAGCTGCTGGGTGGGAGCGTTTGCTGTGTGATGACGTAAACGATACCGTAGATAACTTTAACGCATACGTCCTTCATCTGTTTGACCTTTATGCCCCGGTTAAAACAATATTCCTTAGGGAAATTAGCTATCCCTGGATCACCCCTACACTTATTTATTTATTTATTTATTAAAAACTACATTTCACAGCATTACAGTCTTGACCAATACACTGTGAAACTACACAAATCACATCTTAAACTAAGATACAGTGAGAAACTTTAAATAGTTTAAACACTAAAACTAAAACTTTAAACACTAGTTTTCCTGTCATCCATCATCTCGCAGAACATTAATAATTGTCTAGACACAGCAGCCCAACACCCTGCCAGCAAGTCGCACTCCGGAGTGGACACCAGCAGCGCATTCAGCAGCGCCAGGGCGCGCGGCAGCGGCGAGTGCCTGTGCGACACGGTGCGAGCCGCTGGCACGGCTAACAGGGAGCGCATACGCGGTCTCAAGGTTATCCTCGGCACGTCAGGGACAGACAGTCTGACAAGCTGCTCAACGAGCTCAGGACAGTCTGCCGCCCCACGCAAGACCCGACCAGTAAAAACAAGGAGGCTCAGGTTGCGCCTCACCTCTAATGAGTTAAAGCCTAGAGTGCCAAGCAAAAATTTAGTAGGGTATAAATACGGGTAACATCCATATATTTTTTTGTACAGCGTTCTCAAGAAAGCCTTCTGAACCCTCTCTAACAGCAAGATGTAGGTCGCCTCATACGGGTTCCATACGATGGCGGAAGCCTCCAGCTTGCTTCTCACTAAGGCATTAAATAAGACTTTTATAGCCCCCGGATCTTGGAAATCCCGGATGTTTCGAATGACAAAGCCTAGTCTACGAAAACTACTGGCGGCAAGTGCCCTTATATGATCGTGGAAAGTAAGACGAGTATCGAATATAACACCCAGATCCTTAATAGAGAAGACTCTGTTAATGGGCTCTCCTCCCAGAACATATTCATTATACGTGGGGAAACAAGCACGACTGAAGGAGCACACACAACACTTAGCCGTATTGAAACATAGCTTGTTCTCCACACTCCACCGCCACACAGAGTCGATATCTGCCTGCAAGGAGACACGATCGGCAGCAAATTCGACCCTGTAAATTAACTTCAGGTCATCAGCATAAAGAAGACATTTTGCATTTTTAACGGCCAATTCGAGATCATTCACCATTATACCGAACAGAAAAGGGCCCAAAATAGATCCCTGGCTTACGCCAGAACGGGTATGGTAGGGAGCCGAGATGAAATGACCATGTTGAACATATTGCTGCCGATCGCGTAGATAACTCGCAAAAAATTTTAGCAATTTTGGAGCGAAACCAATAATGTCCAATTTTTGCAGCAACACGTCGTTATCCACGCGATCAAAAGCCTTACGAAAATCAAAATACAGTACATCAACCTGAATGCCCTTATCAAGATGTTCAGAGATGATATTGGTCAGGATAGTGAGATTTGTGTCGACCGACCGATTTGTTCTGAAACCATGTTGCGCGTCACTTAGGAATGGTTTTACCTGTGCTGATAGCGCTCGGTGAAGTATTGCCTCAAACAGCTTCGCTGGCGTTGACAAAATAGCGATAGGTCTATGACTCTCCACATTACTGACGTCACTCGTTTTAGGGATAGGTTTAACCCTAGAAATCTTCCATTGTTGCGGATACGAGGCAGTAGAGAGTGCCAGATTAAACAAAGAGTGTAGTGGAACCCCAAGAAAATCAACACATCCCTTCACTATATAAGCAGGTATCCTGTCAGGCCCAACAGCGCTGTTGGGCTTTAAATGCTTAATGGCTGCTTTGACCTCACCGAGAGTCACCCCATTGACGTGAATATAATTGGCAGACATTCTATCCTCATCAGCTTTCCGACTGTTACAATCAAGACGTGGTACATTAGGTAAAAAGACGCTTGAAAAGAACCCGGCAAATGCCTCAGCTGACTCAGGACCAGTAAACTGTTTCCCCCCGAAGGCAACTTGTGATGTAAAACCCCCCTTAGACTTAAGGCTATCAATGTGCTGCCAAAAAGCGCGTGGGTTGGTTTTTAATTTTGACTGTATTTGGTGGATATAAATACTATAAGCAGAGGAAACCTGTTTTTTAATATCCGCCCTAAGTTCTGAGAATCTAATATATGTACTCCTGTGTTTAGTCGCTTTCCATTCTCGATGTAGAGCAGCTTTGATTTTTAAATCACTAATTATATTAGCTGTGAACCATACCGGATAGCGTCTTACACGCGTTTTGTTGCGATTTTTTTTAGGTATACTAACATCGAAAATGCTGTACATTATTTTGTAAAAGGTGTCTACCGCAATGTTAACGTCTTGAGCCTCAAGAACATCCTTCCAGTTAACTTCTGAGACCAATTTATACAAAACTTCATAGTTACCCTTTGCAAAGTTCCAATCTTGTTGTCCATTAATGTTACTAGGATCTATCCGTTCAGCGAAAGAACGCTGCCGGGCTTCATGCAAGGGAACAGAAATATCCAAAGGCGGATGGTACCCGTCACGTCGAGGGACAAGCCCGCCCCCCTCAATCTCAAGAACACTGACCCCGCGTATGCACTCCGAGATCAGCACCACATCGAGTTTTCCTCCACAGGCATTCGTAACATCATTCCTTTCACGTAAACCACATACAGATAAAAAGTAATCATAATAACATAAAACACTTTGAGACGTATATCGAGGATTCAAATTAAGATCCCCGACTATGATTACTACACCATCAAGAGCACTCAATATTGATTCGACTGTTTGAAACCATCTCATATAAACATCCTCCGGCGCACTAGGTGGTATATAGACAACGCAAATGTGGCACTTGATGTCCTTTTTGGTGAAATGGACCCAAAGATCCTCCCCATGTGGAGTCTCAAAGTCCCTCCTCCTCTGCAACACAAGTCCCGGTCTTGCCGCGAGCAGTACACCGCCGCCACGCGCGCCACTAGTACGGTCTCGACGTTCCACACTCCACTCATTACCAACCAGCTCAGGGTTCTCGATCGAGTCCGTTAAAAAGGACTCGGTTACAGCTATTACATCACTATCCAGACATAGAAGGTTATGCTTGAAAAAACTAAGTTTGGTGTTAAGGCCTCTGACGTTCTGATAAATCAAAGTGAGATCTACTGAGGATTTTTGACCGGGTCCCAAGCTACAGTTGAGCCCCTTTGGGACTTAAAAAGATGATGAGTCTTAGAGATGCTGCTCATGCTAGAAGCCGTCGAACTAAGCTTGCCCATCATACAGAATATTACAAAACGTTGAAGAGTCTGGTTGTCAGGGCTATTCGCAGCGAAAAATCAGCGTTTTATGAGTATCATGTAAATCAAAATCTACACATGTAGGGTGCGAAGTGGGAGCGAATTGAAACCCGGTCGTCTTGATACACTGATACTTTAATACTACTCTGGATTACATAGGCTTGGGTTATATATATGTACTTAGAATCTATGTTAATACTACACTACATCACCCACGGTGATTGAAAAAAAACATAAGTATATACGTTGTTTTTTTTTTCTTGTTACAGACATAGGTACCTATGTAACAATACAACTGCTTAAGAACATAACAAGTAAACTTACAATTATGACTTATTTAAGTAAACAACCATAATAAAATACATTAACTACAATTGTACATGTTCGTAATTAATTGTCAAATTATTATGTTTTAATTATAACTAAATTTTTTTTTTTTTATGTTACGAATGGCTTGGTGCGATTCTTATGGACAACATCTTCCTTTCCATTTTTAACTATTCTTACATTACAACCTAGGTCCTCCAACACTACATAAGGTCCAAAATAAATGTTCTGAGTTTTATCACCTGTAGGATTTCGCAATAATAAGTAACTGCCCTTTGTGTAATTTATTTTTTATAATGTTACCTTCATATCTCGATTTTCCTTTCTTTACTAAATATTTTCTAATTTCAAAAAGTTCGTTGTAGCGTTGCAATAACTCATTAGCCATTACATTGCTAATTCTTATAGCTAAACTTACATGTTATATTTGATACACACTTACGCACATGCTGACGAGTCCTTCTCAGTTCTGTCTAGTTATTTAATGTGTCTTTTACCACGTAATACCGTAACGCAACTTTCGTATAACGCACTTTTGATACTCACGAAACACTTACACTTGAGTTCGTTCAAATTCCTGGGGCCCGTGACATAGGCATGAGTTAGACGTGTTGCACGCGAGCTGTTTTGTGCAAGTCGCTTAATACGATCTCTTGGCGCATCCACTTCTTGTGTGTTTTCTTGCACCTTCTGTACATAATGTAGCTGCATCCGATGATTAAAATGCTGAGCATAACCCCCAACAAAATGTTAGTTGTGCTGGCATGAAAGTTGAGGTCGTCGGCGTTTGCAGACGCCTTATTGTTACCACCCGCTGCTGTCTGTGCGATGATGACTTCCTCTTTCGATCTTGAAGCGCCCATGGTGTGGTGGTTTAACAGCGAAGGAAGCATTCACACAATAAGAGTACAATTGCAAGTACAACACAGAAAATAATATAGTTTTTCGCGCACTCAACAAGGATTTCCTCCAAATGTTGCATCTGTTCTCTATTGTCTATCTGCGCCATTTTTTTCCAATATTTGTTCCGATATTTTAACACTTAGTGACTAGTGACCGACGGCACGCGCGGCTCCGTATATGGCAGGGTCGCCATGTAGGGTGCGAAGTGGGAGCGAATTGAAACCCGGTCGTCTTGATACACTGATACTTTAATACTACTCTGGATTACATAGGCTTGGGTTATATATATGTACTTAGAATCTATGTTAATACTACACTACACACAACTCTCGTGCACTTTGGAAGAGCATAAAACAAAATGTGGTTAATTTTAATAAGAAAGTCGAGGAATTGCCTCTGCACCTAAATAACCCTGACCAAATCAATAATCATTTTATTAATGCTCCCTCTGGGCCTCAAATTGCATTATCCGATCTTACTTACTAGGAGTTCCACCGTTTTGGGAAGGCAAAATTTTCATTAAAACCAGTTGACGAATCCACAGTTTTAGGGATATTAAAGTCATTCGCTAGCAATGCTCTTGGTGCGGATGGTATATCAATGGATATGGTGGTGATGACGTTGCCCAGCACTCTAAATATAATAACAAAAATAGTTAACCAGTCAATTAAAACCAGTACCTTCCCCTCGGCATGGAAGTCTGCCGTTGTTAAGCCTATCCCAAAACATCCAAACCCCACTGATTTTAGCGATTTACGACCCATCAGCATCTTGTGCTTCATGTCAAAGATTTTGGAAAGGGTTGTATGTTCACAAATGACCGAATACCTTGAAGCCAATAATATTTTGCCTCTGAAACAGTCAGGGTTCAGGGGGTCTAGGAGTACAGCAACTGCCCTTTTAGACGTAATAGATGATCTTTTAGTTGCAAGAGATAGGGCAGAGGTAGCTTTGCTAGTGCTATTGGACTTTTCACGTGCATTTGATACCATTGATGTAGCGCTGCTTTTATCTAAACTGTCTTATTATGGGTTTGATATTGACACAGTGAGATGGTTTTCAAGTTATCTGAGTGATAGGTCGCAGAGGGTTGGGTTGCCAAATGCCGAGGGTGGTATTCATCTCTCTGAGGTGGCCTCGCTAAGATGCGGTGTTCCACAGGGCTCTATCTTGGGTCCCATATTATTTATTCTTTACACGGCAGATATAGTTGGGTGTTTCGAAACTTGCAACTATCACATATACGCTGATGATACCCAGATTTTTAAAACGTTTAAGCCCTTTGACACCCTCAGATCAGTCGATGAGATTAATAATGACTTGGAGCGCGTTAGAAGATGGTCTTCGCGAAACGGCTTAATTCTAAACCCGGTGAAGTCTAAATATCTTATCATTGGAACAAAGGGGCAGATTGAGAAAACTTGCGGTTTTGATATTCGTTTGACGCTGGGTTCAGAATTGTTGGAACGGGTTACCGTTGCCCGTAACCTTGGCCTCTTTATGGACGAGGGATTGCATTTTGAACAACATGTGCTTGAAGCGACTAGGCAGTGCTTTTACCGGTTGAAAGTCTTGTATCAGGTTCGAGGTTACCTTAGTAGCGACCTTAGAATCAAGCTCTGTGAGTCGTTAATTTTGTCCAAGCTTAATTATGTTGATGTTGTAATCGGGAGCTGCTTACTGGCTCGATCCAGGGCTCTTCTGCAGCGTGTCCAGAATGCCTGTGCTCGTTTTTGCTTTTCTATCCCTCCTAGAACGCACGTGTCTCCATATCTCGACCGAAGTGATCTTTTGAGAATGGATGCCCGACGCTCCTTACACCTAGCTGGTCTGCTCTTCGGCGTTGTGTACCTCCAGCGGCCACGGTATCTGTTTGAGAGGCTCATCATTTCTCAGCGCGAGGTTAGGTCTGCCACGAGATTAATATTTCCTAAGCACTGTACGTCTGCCTTTCGTGGGAGCTTCCGCTATGCTGCCACGAAATGTTGGAACAATATACCACCACCAATAAGGAATTCCATTACAATTGGTTCTTTTAAATATAAATTCAAAAAATATCTTCTCGATGTGCAGAAAAGTAACTCTCAGTCAGTTCGTGCAGTGCTACATTCTTCCTCTAATAATAGTTGATAGTATCCTGTGCTGTGTGTGTATGGGTGTCGCATACAATATGTTATTTTTGTTACTTTTATTATCTCCATGCTCTTGCTTTGTGCCTTATGCCCGCCACTTGGTTGAAATGTAGGCTTAGTCTTAGCTGTGTGGGTAATATCTCACTACTTACCTGTTTAATTATAATGTAAATTCATAATGTAACAAGTGGAGCTGTCGTTAAGCTCAAATTTGGGCTCTGCAGAACATCAGCGTTGCTGCACCCTCTGTGTAGCAACACATGCTGAGTGGAGACCCTTTTTCGGTGACAATTGGTGTCGCCACCATACAATTTATTGTAAATTATGCTTGTATAAGTAATATTTATTATTGTTTTTGGGTTTGGTGGTGGTACTGTTGGGACCGTCAATAAATCATTTTTCTTTCTTTCTTTCTTTCTATATCAAAACATTTATTTAGAGATAAATAGTATAAAACTCGATCAGGTTATTAAGATGGATGAAATATACCTATAGTTAATAATTCATTATATTATTATATTGTAATGGTCCATTTACTGAATGTACCTTTGGTTTTTTTCGGCCGCCCACTTTTTTTCGTCAAAAGCAAGTTTAATGTACAAATGTATGGTTTGCAGTTTTTATCGTAAATGCCTAGTTCTTAAAATTTAATCTGCTAAAAACCGTTAGTTATTTATAATAATTAAAACCGTTCCTTGTACTCCCCAAACTACCCCATAGTGACGTCGTAGCAACAAATAAACGGGTCTAACTTTAAAGATCTTTAGATCCGGGGTTCCCTCAAATTAATTTCAGTGAACAGTTTTTTGTCTTTGGTTTCACGTATGTTCATTCTTATGATAAAATGCATCATCAGGCTGATTGTCACGTATTTGCTCTCTTTGATGTTTTGTAGCATAACAACCGCACGTAATTACAATCAACGTATCAAAACAGATAAATGAATCAGGTAGCTGATCAAATCATACATGAGTCATACGTAACACAATATATGTCTTATCTTGTGCTTCTGGAACCTAAAGAAGTGAGAAGCTCTCGGATACGTAGTCGCCAGCAGATAAGATAGGATTTATAGAAACAGGTAGTCGCTTATCGTTAAGTAATGGACAGAAAATTACTTTCACGAGGTAATTTTTAAATGAAATTTTTAAAATGTCATTTGAAAATGCTCAAAAATATGTTGAATTTGAAATACATAGATAGTGAAGAAAGCAGTTGAAAATTTTTTGTAACTCTTAATAAGAAAGAATTTTTACCATTTAATGGTTAACAATAAACGAGTGTGATGATTTTATAAATGGACTCTCAAGTTGAAGTTTTAACTAAACTTGACATAAAAGTTAACATAAAAGTAAGAGTACTTAACTGACATTTTTAAAACGACGATTTGCAGTCACCATCAATTCCGTATTATTAATAATGCATACAAATGCGCACAAATAATAAATCAACAAAAACAGACTCAGTTTCTTTGAATAACCAAGCACAATGTCGAAGACGAAGAAAATAAAAAACAAACTATATGAATTCTATCTAACCGTACGTCAGTAAGTGTCGGAACCAAAATGAATTAATCTCAACAACACCGCCACTGAATTGTAGGGTGCGTACATTTATAGGTATACATATAGGCAGATACATCCCACTACTATAATAAATGCGAAAGTTTGTAAGTCTGTTTGTTTGTTTGTTACTTCATCACGTCTAAACCGCTGAACCGATTTTAGTTAGTTTGAGTCCCGGGAAGGACAAAGGATAGTTTTTATCCCGGAAAATTGAGTAGTTCCCACGGGATAGTGAAAACCGAATTCGACGCGGACGGAGTCGCGGGTAACTGCTAGTTCGTAAATACATCACACAAATGTGATCTTAGTCACTCGACCCGTCAAAAATACTTTTTAAGTGTGTTTCACTTTTAACCGACTTCAAAAAAGGAGGAGGTTCTATGTTCCAATGTTTGAATTTTTTTTTAATATATGTTAACCGAGTCAACTGTGAATTTTTAAAAGCCATTTCGATAGATCTGACAATCCTGTAGACACTTCCAGCCAACTTATATTAACACCGGGTTGCCTAGGTCTTGGTGATGTGACTATTATTATTTTTGGATTCCTTTTAGATTATAATCACATCAACAGGGACATGTATACCTATACACGAAGACGCGTGATTTTGGCAAAATACGACATAATTACATTGTAATAAAAATCACGGCACGCGTCATCATGAATGACTCTACCAATAGGTAGATAATTAAACGTGTCATACCCATGTCTTAAATGTCTAGAAAATTTACAGATTCTATTGAAAGTAGTTTAATTATAATAGATAAGACATGCAAATATTTAAATCGTAGCTACTGACCTGACTAAGAGCGTACTAAATTAAATAGAACATCTCTAATTAATTCATATACGAACCAACGTCTTCATCACATATGTGTATGATCTACCTTACCGGGACTGCAACCCGGAACCTCTAGCTTCATAAAGTACATTTTGTACCTACTGCAAATAAAGTACATTTTAGCTATCACAGCTACGATCTACGCGCTGCCTACGCATCTTCAGGTAGAGAATGGAACAGGACAACGGCCTACTCTTTTTTCCATTGTTTTTTAGTCCTAATCAGAATGTAATGTCATTATCGTGTCGCTTGCCAATAAGAAAGTTGTCCAATGAGATCACAATCTCCGCAGTTAGCCTCTGACCCTGTCAGGCAAAGCACGTTTCTCAAACATTTAGATATTGGAACTTTTCTGAGGAAATATTTGAAGTTATGATATTTATCTATTTGTTTTAACGATTCGTTGCGTAATTATTAAATAAGATTTTAAGGCGTAGACAAAAGATTTCTTTTCGTGAGACTGAATTAGTACAAGCATCGATTGGCTGGCTGGGTAAAGAGTCAATTTAGGTTTTTGATTTCAGTCACACGTTCCAAAAATATCTGATAAAACTTAAAGAATGAATTTTGTGGCTGGAAAAGTACTAATAACAATTTTCACAAATTAGTATCTTTGTTATAACAAATCCATTATAAACTTATCATCTGTACTCGGCAAGAAGAGCAACAATGAGATTTTATGCGAGGAGCGGAGCATCTGTGAGCAGTCAAGTGTTTATCTTGACAGGCCTCAATTTTATTTTTCATATATGTATTACTTTTATGCTGAGCTGGACTAAGTTGAACGTCCGGGTGCTCGTCACAGTCCCAACAGTTGTCATCTTTAATTTGATGTCGGGTAAATATTCAGCGTTTTGTAGTTTTTAAGGAGACGTTAAAGGAGACGATGTTTGTGGATGACTTTTTATACCTAGTGTAGTTTATTATCTAGCTAGTGTGATCGAAATATATGTGACATTTCGTTCCGTTTTGCTATTAAACGTATAGGTCGGTTGACGTTTAACCGAGCTGTCTAAGCGTTCGAATATTCACCCTGTTATCTATTGGGCATTAGCATGTCGCGCACTGGGACATTTACTTTAGCAGTAATTAAAATGTGAACTAAGTGACCGATACTGCTTACAGTGTTAAATGAACCATCAAAGCGAAAGGAGTAAATTAACGCATTCACTGCCACCGACGCATATATGCGTTTTTGGAACTTCCCGCAGTGCCGTTCTCATTATTATTCATACATTTTGAACGCACTTGTGCGTCAGTGGCACCTGTGGTCAGTCAAGTCAAGTCAAGGCAGCGGATGCGTTAACGTCAAGAAGTCAAAGTAAAAGTGATTTTTTACTAACACTGCTAACAGTACCTAACGCATCAGTAATGCACTAAAGCATCAACCAGTCGGGTGCTAATTAGCGGCGTAGCGATGTGCCGCGATTGGGCGGCGCCCGCGCCGCGCCGCGGCACGCGCGCCGCCGCCAATCCGACGCATTCCCATTAATTAATTCTGTTCCTATTTGCATCGTGATTATCTAATCTCAGATCGGCCGTCGATATGCCGTACCAATTAGAGTTCACACCTAATAGCCTAATAGAACTTTGAACTTTTCTATTAGTTAAAAACGATCGCCTTACAGATAACACGAATGAGTTTCGACACAGTTCGACCTCGTTTGTGAAGAACTATAGTTGCATATTTATATTTATATCTGTTTTATTGTTTGCAGCTTTTGAACCGATATGCGTTGGAGTTATAATCGGTTCCTAGGTTATGTAAGATGATCTGTATTGAGACGCATAGCGGAGATTCGAGAGAACCTGGGTCGGCCAAGAGACCTTAATATTTCCGAACCTTTATGTATCGACATGCTTTATTAGATTATGAATGAAATGTATGAGTAAGTAATATTTCGTTGTTATTATATCAAGCTGTCAATTAGATTAAGTCAATTTAGAAAACATACTTAGCCATTTACCCCCTATTTCACCATCCATTAATAAAAAAAATCTGACAGATAAATATCATGTCATCTCTGTTTGTTTTGTTCGAATAGACGGAGACGGCATCACATTTAATCATAAAAAAAAATGCAGCTTGATACCTCCACGCGCTCTTAGGTTTGATGGACGGATACTTAGACGGATAATAAAGTGATATTATAAAGGTTCCGTTCCTGTTAACTGAGTTACAAACCCTAATATTATTCAAATGTCATAAAAAATGTGCTGAATCTCAAATCCTGTTAACTAGTGGATTTTTTCGACCATAGTCTTGTAGCAATACATTACCACTTTCGAATTATATTTTCAAGTGACACGACTTCAAAAATCTGTACCGTGGTCTAGATTTAGGGCGGCGGCGGCAATGCGACTGCGCCGATAAGCTTGATTTGTGACGTCGCTCGTCGACGCGGCGCGTGCGCGCAA
Source organism: Choristoneura rosaceana (assembly GCA_037349165.1). Lineage (NCBI taxonomy): Eukaryota > Metazoa > Arthropoda > Insecta > Lepidoptera > Tortricidae > Choristoneura > Choristoneura rosaceana. The sequence goes on along the minus strand of JAZBNJ010000030.1, from coordinate 2,904,037 downwards.
ATAAACGCGCTCTCAAAGCGCGCCTCTCGATAAATTACCTAACCCACGTTATGACGTTGCTATAATTTATAATACTACACATTTGGAAGGACGGTGTTTAGTAAACTATATGTGACATATTTGTGACAGGTGCTACTTCCGGGGTCTATTAAATAATTATAGATAATTTTATTAATTTTATTTAACGGATAAATATGATGCCATCTCTGTCTATTCGAACAAAACAAACAGAGACGGCATCACATTTATCCGTCAAATAAATTTAATCAATGGATGGTGAAACAGGGGTATTTTTTTTAAATCAGTGATCAATAATTATAACAATAATCCCTGTCATATAATCAAAAGCGTAAAGATGACAGCTAGCTAGCTATGACACATTACATTACGAAAAAAAAAAAAAAAAAAAAGATTATTTCCAACAAAAGTCCATATTTGTTACCTAGTAGGATTGGACTTACAATCTAGTTTTAGTCGGTTTTTTTATTCTTTATTGTCATAAATAAATATATATTTTCTCCAACTTGCTCGGAAATGTTCTCATTAATGTTGGAAATGTCGACCGGGAAGTCCATCGTTATATGCGTTGATCCGATAATAAATTAAAAAAAAAGTGACATTACTTCCTGGACATGTCCGGGAAATGTTTATTATCGGGCAGGTTTTTTACTTTTAATTTCATCCAAGACCGAAAATTCACCAAACAGGCAGCCAACTGTTCAATATAATTAATAAACCGAGATTAAAAAAAAAAGTTTTCTGCGTTTAGCTAATGCCTAAATGATTGTGTCCAAATCATAATAAGGTGTATTGAGACTTAATTATCTTCTCGGACTACTAAATATTTTGCAACAAAGAGATAAGTTTTTTTATGTTGTGCGTTTAGGAATTGCCGCTTGAACTAAAAGTAAAAATGTATTATATTTATATTTACTAATCCTATAAGTTTTTCTTTTAATTTATTTTGATTACTATATTTTATGTGGAACCAAACATACGATTCGGACCCAAATTTTTAATATCGAAATTGAGGCGGGAACGTGAATTTCATTCTGTCAAAGATTTTCTGCCGTGTTATTTTTACGAAAATAAAATGAGTTCTATAATTAGTGATGAAAATATCCTAATGGGCACGCAGCATCTTTTATCAGTAAGGTTTATTTTTATTATTATAAAAGTGTTAATTTTGTTTAGATTGTAGGTACCTAGATTGTTACATAAATATATTGTGCCGAATAAATATATAATGTTTTCGGTTTCTTTCCTCGCATATTTGGAGAAAAGCAGTATACAGGCCTCGGCAGGAATGTCATTTCGTGGATTCGTTTCTATTGAAGGACTCGGCTACGCCTCGTCCTTCAAAACCATACTCATCCACGAAATGACTTTTCCCGCCCTCTGCAGTAATATACTATTATTTGTATTGAAATATATGATTACGGAAATAGGTTGGTGGGTGGGCAAGGCACGAGAACACGTGCAATCACAAACTCTCAAATCACCTTGTACGAAATAAAAATACTATCATTCATTAAATTAGTCCAAAGTTCAATTAAATTAAACCGCAATTAAGCCAGCTATCAAACAGCGCACATAACTGTTTGTATCAGGCAAATCTAATAAGTACCCATTAAATGTAGTTGCGAAACCGACAATGTCTTTAATGCTAATTAAAAGTTAGTACGCGGCTGTTAACATGCGCAATAAAGGCGAGCTTGTAGTGGACGTGACGTGTCTCAGACATGTTAGCAAAGTTCGAGCAAAGTAATAAGTTAATAACTATAGTTATGATGATTTAATGATGATCGTCGCACTCTGCGATGTCATAAATAAAGAGAATCTTACCATTGTTTCCTATTCTAATTTATTTTTGGAAAATTGACAATGTTATGGCAAAATATTAATAGACGTCTCTGAATGCGGCAGTTCCTAAGCCTATAGTCAAATTGTAACATCGGTAATAATATATTAATATTATGCAACATTTTAGTAAATTTAAAAGTAATTTTTTAATTTTATATTAATTTATAAATTAAAAAATTAAAAAAATATGAAATAGTTAATTTCGTGACCTTCATTTGACTTGGCTGTAATCTTATAAGACATCTACGCGGTTGGTACATTTTAGTAAGAAGATTAGAATTGGAATAAAAAAAATTACTCTAAGTATGGGCATTTTCGTGTACCTACAGATGTCCCTTTATTTACTTTTTTCTGGATAAAATTATAGCTGTTTCTACTCAGAAGCAAGAGTACAATCGATTCCGATAGTTAAAAAAGTCCCCATTTTTCCATACAAAATTTTATGACTCGCCAATACTAATAAGTGTATGCAAAAAACGTAACAAACTGACACTTATTTGGTATTTTTTTTAAACTATCTGAATCGATTATGCTCTTGATTCTGAACAGGAAAAGCCATATTTTTTCTAAAAGTGAAAAAAAAATAAAGGGACATCTGTAGGTACACGAAAATGCCCATCTATGCATTTACTACTACAAAGTGTAATCCCATTCAATTACTTACTAACATTATACATTACCTATATCTGTTTTACGAAGCAAAGGCAGGTGAATGTCAAAGTATGAATATACATAGTACCTAATGCCTTAAAATAAAAAGTAAGGGGAGTAATCTTCACCAAAATGTTTTATGAGATTTAGAATTTTAGATATTTCATAGCTAATCAATATTTATACCTTCCGGGATTTAGTTACATCGACGTCTGTGCCTTATCCCGCAGAACTCACTGACATTATAGTGGGTGTGTTAGTATATAATTATATAGCACGGCACATAGCGCTGATAAAGCATATTGTTGGCGCACAATGGTGAAGGTGCGAATGTCACGGCACGTGTGTTGATAAGGCTGGGGCCTTGAGTGCAGCGGCGACCTAAAAACGAGCCGGAAGTACGATGTTGTCAATAGGTCACTGTACACAACAAAAATTTAATTTGAGCTTGGTAGTTACAAGATATAAAGAAGAGTCTGGGAAATAATTTACATGGACTGATTTTTTGTTAATGCTATTTGCATCATTTCTTTTAGAGTACTAAGTAAGGAATACAATAAGTTCGGTATTAGATCAGTTTTATATTTATTAATAAATATTTTATGTTTATCTTATAACTTTTTTTCATAATAATTATGTTCTAGTCCAGATAATTTCATTAATTTATGAAGTATAATCGTGTGCTATAACGCAATTAAATTACAATAATTCAATTGAATTTATTGTACTTTTAATATTTGTGCTTTATCCGTCTCTTTATTTTGCATGTCTCACGTTAAAATGTTCCAGTGATTTTATTGTAATTCTTTTAATTTTTCTTTACGAATTGCATTTTTTTATTATGTGCTCTATTACATAATTCTTGTTTTGATACAATTGTCAAATTGACACACATTAAAAACAAGTATGTAGTAAGTAAAAAATATTTAATAATCCACTCTGTGTGTATTAGTAAATAAAATAAAAAAATATTTACTATTTATTTTCAGTTTCACACATTGGATTGTATTGTAATAAAAAAACACATAAAAAAACAGAACACAGGACATTAAGCTAGTATTCAATTTTTCTTCTTATCGTTCACGATAATTATAAAAAAAAACGTTTAAAAAAAACACAAAAATTTAAAGTAGCAGAATCAAAGCATACAAGCAATCTTACAATGCATATTGCAACATATCGCTGCCAGTGTGGCCACGGCCTTGCTGCCCCGCCGGCGTCGCGCGCGCAGCGATAAATCGCGCGATTCAGTGCCAATACTGCGACGAGGCTCGGTGCCCACGCGTGGGCGCGTACACCACAGATTATTCACCAGTAGCTTTTGTCTGCAACTTCCACTGCGTAGAATTTCTTTTATTTACTTCAGAACCCTCAAAATGGTCTCCGTACTAATACTTTATTCCATGCGCTACGAACTCTAGATGCTTATTGAGATTTGTTGTTAGAGATTTAGTTATCTTTATCGTATTTTTTAATAATTGTTCCACCAAAATCGAGTGTTATGAACACCGAAGAAATTTTCGAATTTAAGAGCTATAGTTAATAAAGTTAATCTTAGTATGTACACTAGTGTTTGTCAATTGTATTTTGTTCATTTTCTTTTGTACAATAAAGAGTTTACATACTTGAGTAGTATGCTCCTTTGAAGGAAATTCATCATTAAATTTACCTAATAAAAATATTCTAGCTATGCACTTGCATAACTTCCGTAGCTCGTGCGTCGTTCATAGAAAAGAGTTCAACGCGTCGTTAGTGCTCGTGGCACAGTGCACGATTCTTTATTTAAATTATCTACCCTTTACATTGTAAAATTTTATGTGACACATATCTGTGAAAATAAAGAGAGACTTTTTATTTTGTCAGAATAGACAGAGACTTCATCACATTGATTTGTCATATAAAATTTATCAGTGACTGGTGAAACAGGTCGTAAATCTGCCAATAACTAACAGAAGTGGGACTATTTAGTAGAAGTACTTTTTGGAGTTTACAATCTGTTTAAGCCACGGTATGACATTTTAGGGTTATGCGTAACTAATAGCTTGAGTTCAGAGCGCTAATAAAAACAAAATTATATGAAATACTAGCCTTTACTTACTAGCGTTCTGCTAATTTTCCTGTAGGGCTTTCCAAAAATTATATCATGGATTGAACTGACGTTGTACTTATAAAAAGACAGGTGTCGCATTTCATGTCTATCCTAGCGGTTGAAAATTTGGGAGTCTATCCCGATCCGTGGGAATTTCGGGATAAAAAGTAGCGTTTTTGTAAAAGAAGCGTGAAGAAGTAAAAATTACACGCACTCTCGCAGAAATTAACAATTAAGTGGATGAAGAAACTGGGATGTATTTTTGTATTTCTGTACTTTACAAAGTAGTCTCTCGTAAAAGTAACTCGTAAAAACTTATAAGGTGCCCAAGGAGATAAATGGGTTGAAAATTAGATGAGCGATAATAAGTTTTTTTTGCATATCGAACACTTCATAACGTTTAGAGAAAAGTATTGTACTACTGTTGTGCTATTGTAAACCTAGCGAGTTAGAGTGAGATGCAAATCGTACTCAGACGGTACAGCTTAGATGGTTTCGAGTTGAAACGATGATAGAACGACTTGTAGCAGCGCTTGCGCCGACGCGATCATTAGCATGGAATAATAATCGCGGTAATCTGTCACCACGTAATGTTATGCCGAAGAAAACGCAGCGCGAGTTGTTGTGAGAACACACTGTATATGAACGCGAAGTTTAAGATCCCCTCGTAAAATTAGTCACCTTACCTGTTAGGTACACTCTGTTCCTACTAGCTCTATTAAGTATCAGCTTGTACTATCACTTATTCTTTGGTAGCAGTTCCAATAATGGGACTGGTTGGAATTTATGATCTAGTGACATTGGACCAAAGTTTTCACTTAAATACTAATTAGTCGCACTTGTTTTCCCAAAGGTCATTAAAATTTAAAGGTTTAATTTAAATGGAGCTAGCTAAATGATAAGTGAAATGTCCAATAACTACTGGGACATGAAATTCCAAAACTGTCGTTACATATCGACATGAGATTTTTAAGAAAGTTTACTCATGAGATTATTGCGAGTGCACCTTGCAAAATATGTAGTATATCTGCTGTACGGCTCGTGTTTATGGCTGCGAGTCGCTTTGCTGCTCAGTGCGTCCTTTATTGTGTTATCTAAGAAAAAAGAATCACATAATGCTAGGCCGAAGAAAACTATCGAACCTTTTCTAGCCGGGAAAACGCTGATTGTGATCACTTGTAGTCTGAGACTCCATCGTAAAATTATCTTACGCATGTGTAAATTTGTGCGAAAATTGTACAGGATCGGTTCTGCATAACAACGTAGATATACATATATATTACAAAGACATAGCTAGGTAAAATGGTAAAATAAAATTATTTATAGTTGATTGATTTAGGCATAGGCAAAGAAAAACTATTATAAACCTGAACCAATTTATTATTTTATACATATAAATAAATAAATCACGCACCTAATGCATTTATTTCTTGCATCACGCTACCGCAGCGATGCATCCACTACGTAGTTAAAAACGAAGCAGTAACGGTACCGCGCGTGGGCGCCCGCGCAAGCTCTCACCTCCGACCCGCCGTTACGTCACATTCGCGATCGCGACCCATTCATTTACTTAGCTCCAAGTCAAGTTTTTGACCTGTCTTAGTTCCCCGGTTTAGGACATAAGTAGTAGCAAACACTAGTTGGGTTAACCCTACCAGATATGGCTAAAAAGCCGTATCTACCTATACTATTTATTTATCTGGCTTAGTTTGTAACAAGAGTTCTCGAGTGCTCGAGTTAATTGGTAAAAAATGACTGTTATTACTGAAATTGTGCTTCGAAAAAGCTTACATTTTATTGGTAAATTATCAATACCGCTTAGTAAACACTACGAAAAAAAAACGGATGCGTATTAAAGCAGAAAAAACACAAAGGTTATGATATGGTTCTCGAAGGAAATAAACACGATAACATTCCTCCCTTGTATCACAAGTCTTAAACATGTTAGAGTTAACGTCTCAATTACAATGGGAAAATTGCCATTTGAGCACTAACGCATTCAAGACGTTTGTTGCGACATAAAACTTACACCAAAGGTACTTACTTTACAGTTCACTCAGACATAAAGGAAAATATCTAGTTACAGTAACTAGTGAGCTATGACTGTTCTGTTCTGTTGAAGGACAAAATCATAACCAAATAAAGCCACCGAATGAGACTTTTTAGACGTAATACAGTATAACAAAAATAACTTTTTATTGAACCACCACAATAAGAAGCCATACAAAAAACAGATGCACACAGAGAAAATAACAAGGATTAGCAATAGGTGGCCTTTCCGCTTCAGACAGAAGTAAGGGTTATAGATTTCAGCAGCTGGTGCAATTTACAACAGCAAATTAGAATAATAAAACAAATATATTTAACTATACACAATACACAGCAACATGTAAATAAATAAACTATATTATTTATTACGAAGTGGCGAAAACCGTTGTAATTTTGAGTGCGTTGGACTAGATATAAGGCCTCTGGACAGTATAATCAAGAATAGGCAGAATATTTTTAAATACAAGCTCTTTTTACTAATTGTTGACTTTAACTTCGATGGATACTGGACTTGCATTGTCATCCTACGTCACCCTAAGTAGTGATGTTTGTCAAATTTAAAGATAATTTGATTGCAATAATTGGACCATATGCCTACATTATGCTTACTTACTAAATAACACGGCAAGATAAAAACTTGTAAAAAGGTCTAAACACAATGAAAAAGAAAACAATGTGTGGTTCGTTAAACCGCAAATAACTATATAACTATATCAAAGTCATAGTCATATTAGTTTATTCTACAAAAGTCATCTATTGATAAATTTGTCTTAATCAAATCGTTTGTCCAGGTGACTACGTGTACTGCTGTGCTCCTGTCAAACGTTATCGTTTCTAGGAATGGTTAATGGATAATGTTTTATTATAATCGCTCGGTCTTCGGCCCCGTAAACGACGGCGAGGTCACTCCCACCTGAGCTATTACTTCTTCCAATAATAGCAATAAAAAACATCGCTCGCCGGTGTCGCTGCGGGCGAGATCGATTGGACTCAAATTGTAACTCAAAAAACCCTAAAATAAAAACAATCACGATCAGAGATCACGAACGTTTATTGTACCTACCTACGTAAAAACTGGACCATAAATGGCAATTCTCATACTTTCCTTTTACGTGTACATCAAGAAAAAACATTAAAACTTAATCATATCAATTAAACCGACGCCGTTCACCGGGATGATCGTTACATATGCTGGTTTATAAGGAGAAATCAGCGTTATACTCTCATCATTAAGCACATTCGTTAAAACCTTCAGTAAAATCTGTAACAAGTATCGTAATAAACGCGATAACAATGAATAAAACGGCAATAATAGCAGGTGAAATCGCAACAGGTCCGGGTCTCGGGTCGTACGTAATTATAAATAAAATACGGTGAGTGCGCGCGCGCACCGGCGGCGCCCACCGCGCCCGCATCCGCGTCGCCGCCGCCTCTGAGCGGTGTCGCACCCTAGCTGCGCAGTTAACCTCTACTTTAGAAATAAAAAGAAATAGTTACAGTAGGTACACTATATAGCATATTAGTAGACTTATGGTATCTCGCATAAATAATCTTAAAATTCGACCCCTGCACTCACGTCAAAAATTTTCGGAATTTATCATATCATTGAAATTTTCTTTGACGTTTTCGGTGTAGAGAGAACATCGTGAAGAAACTTTCAAAATGCAATTGTGAGAACATCAGTCCAAGGCTCCAAGCCTTTTCATTCTGGGAGGAGGCCTGCGCCCAGCAGTGGGGTGTTAATAAGTCTGTTAACCCAGTCGGGTTATTTATATTTTAAAACAGGGTGCCAGGTGGATTTTTTAAATTAAATTTTTACGAAACGGTACCACAGTATATAAATTGTATTTATATACTGTGACGGTACGCATATCTCTAATGTAACCTAATAATTCTGTAAAATGTCATAATATTTATAGGTAAGTACTGCTGTTAAAGCAAAACAACCCGTCAAGCCGTCTTAACTTTCATTTACGGTCTTCCATCAATTGCTCATTCCCATATGTTAATATTATTGATCCAATTGACTTGTCGCGCGACGCATCCTGGTCGCGGCATCAAATAGTGCGCCGTGCCTTCTCCCCGCAATCGGAACGCAGTCAGAGTCAGACGCATTTTATATCCCTCTTGTACCACTTTTATGACGCAATCTCCATTACTATACACTTATTTATAGATATGCGCGTATATAACTGTAACATAATACAATTATTTATGAAACCGCCAACGAAACGCATTGTCTCGTTACTGCATCATTCGAGTTTATATGGAGAAGCAAGTTGTGAAAGTTATAATAAAATTTGGAAGTTTTATGCCAGTCGCCACCCAAATGGACAGGATTACCATATAAGTGAGACCTCAACTGCATTCGCTGACGTAAAAGTTAACGTTAGATTAGCCCTGGTAATTTGTTTTCATTAAAAATCACAAAGCAATTATTGAATTGGTTTGGTAAAAAACTCGTTTTAAATATAATTATTCTTGCAGACTGTACTTTTGGTAGGGTTTGGCTATACTTGCATTATCCTCCAAATTACATTTTTAGGGTTCCGGAGCCAAAATGGCAAAAACGGAACCCTTATAGTTTCGCCATGTCTGTCTGTCTGTCTGTTTTATAAAATTTCAAGTCAATCGTTTGCTAAAAATGAAATTCGTTTTACAAAATTTGAAGGCAACTTGCATTATTTACATACTATTTATTACGGGTTTAAATAAATCCTTGTTTAATTAACCTTCTCAACATAAATTATTACATTCACATGTGTTAGATTTAGATCGGAAAAAGAATTTTCATTGTTATAGCTTATAATTAACTATCACATTGATAGTTGAAGACATGTTGTAGGTAATATTTAAACACGGAAATAACGAATCTTCTGAACTGTTTCAAAAATAGCACAGTGTAAGACGTCCACCAACGAGATGGACGGATGACATGGTTAAAGCCACGGAGCAAGTAGAGATCTACGGAGGAGGCCTGTGTCCAACAGTGGACGTCCTGTGGCTGATATGACAAAGATATTGTTTAAAAATAATCATGTTACAAATCGAACCTACGATCACCAATGCCAGTACGACACAGTGTAGTGTGACCACTGGGCCAGCCGGCAGAGTTAATTAAGGATGGTCATGTTAATTATTGGATTCAACTGTTATCTGTATCTAACACCAACTGTCGTGCACATGACGGTTAGAAAAATGTATGTATGTTGTAAAAAGTGGTAATGTCAGGAGGATAGGGGTAGAGGGTGGGGCGCGGCGGAGCGTGGCAGTGCGCCGGCACGTGTCCGGCACGCGCCTAATATAAATGCTGAATTGTTAACATACATTTTTCGTGCCAATGAACGTTAATGGAAGCGACAAAAGCCAAGTCAAAGTTTTCAAGTATTGTATTGAGTTAGAAGGGACTGCAGATAGCTTTTATTTAACACGCGCTGTTCGGTCTGTGCGTGAATGAAGTTGTTGTCGAGTCACATCTAGCGAATACAGATTTGTTAAGGGTAGTTTTCATGACATAAAATTTAGGCTGCGTAGCGCACCGCACTACACCGATTACTGCGATGGATAATTGAGGTAAAAGAGGTAAGTATATTTGGTTATTTACTTTAAATCTTGCAAGTTAATTTTGTACTACCTACTTCTACGTATTGGTCGGATCAACTTTAAATTTGGTATACATATCAATGGGTCACACGAGCAAATAAATAAAATATAGATCGTACTCATCAAGCTGAACGACATAAGTTTAGCGACTTTTAAAAATATATATTTTATATTTTATTTTAGGTACAAAAGCATTTTTGCCATTTTACTTAGATTTTGAGCTATGCGAGGGCAAACATGCATACATACATTTATGAAATTTGGTACACATGTTTCGAAGCTGATATAGACTGACATTATTATACAAAAACTGTGTAATTTTGACAATATTACATACATAATCTTCAATATGATGTCGTACAACACAATATGAGTACTTAAAACACTTTTTAGTTTCACCCGTGTCAAAGAAGAAAGAAGCCTTTGGCCACGTCACAATCTCTCCCAGCGAAACTTTAACTATGTAGATACTTATGCTGAAACCTGAAAGCTTTTAAAAAGTGTCGGTACTTTTGCAATCCGGAGAAAACAAGATTCACTGACTTCAAGCTCCCATTCTTTTGGCACTAAAATCAACGATTCGCAGTACACCTGCAATTTACGAAATCTCTTGTGCTTGGTCTCTGATAACCTTTGAAAGCGAAGCGTAGGCGATCTATACTCTATCCAAGATAACGAGTTAGTACTAGAAAACTGAGAAAGCACGCGATTGGTCAGTGAAATGAGTCACAAATACGCATCGGATAGGTTTACATGGCGGCCAAAGTTTAGTCAATATCTGTCTCTCGTACAGTGCGGACGCGTTATGCTTTCCACTGGATTGAAGAACCCATCAGATGAATTTATTTATTTATATTAAGTATTTTTTTATTTATTTTTTACATGAAACTGACCGTGTTTAACCCCTTTCTCACCTGATGTAAAATGCAGATGAGGCCAAAGGTGTATCTCACAGGTTCAGTAACAGCCTATTCACTCTAGCCTTGAAGAGCCCTAGATTTTGTAATTATTTATAAAAATAATTTGGCAAGACAGTAAAATCTTTTAGCTTGTTGTCGATAAAAAATAATCACTCAAGTAAAATTTTCTGTATAGTTTGCGTCATTCTTATTATTAGCCTTTTGTCCGACTACCTGGCTTGTCCGGTCACTTTCAGATTTTCTATTGTTTGTGTTTATGACCTAATGGACCAGATGTTGAATATTCACATCAAGAATTGATGCCATCCTTTTATTAGCTTAGAGCTGGGTGGTATTTTCATTTTTTCATACCTTGTCATAAAATATTCCGAACGAACAGCATGTAAGTCTGCCCTTGCATAGAGGTGCAATTGTTTACGCCTACCGACCTTCTTTTGTCCCTTTCATTTGCATACAAAAGTGCAACAGAGAGAACGCTATATTAACTCGTTATCTTGGACGCAGTATAGTTGCCTGCTCGCCGCGGCCACCCAGTGCGGCGTTATTACCTTACATCCTTAATATTTTCGTATCTCCCACTGTGCTCTTTGACTTACTAATATTCACTCTCAAGCTGTATAAATGTCTTATTGTTTCATGTGTAAGTAATACTTAACTAAAGCATGAACAATGACCGTAAAGAGCTATTAACTTAATAAGTAATGTCCTGTGATATGACGGCGGTTTCATTGGCAAATTAACCAGGCAAGTTATTTAAAAAATTAAAACAACATTTTTTGTGTTTAAAAAATTGCGTAGGTTTAACGTCGATGTACATTTCTTTAAATGTCTTTTAATATCAAATATTTTTGGAAAGTTTATTCCTACCTGATGTTTCACCAAGCCCACATCAGTAATTTTATCTTAAAACCGTCAGACAAATAATGGGGTCTTATTCGCAATAATACCTTTTCCCACTGAAATAATGATAATATTTCGTTGTGGTACCTATTGTGAGGAAATAGGTTAGGTGAGGTTGTGTTACCTGAGATCTCCGGAACTCATCGAGTCATAGATCACTATCAGAGTAATCAGGGTCAACAACGCCTGAATGACATTTTTTGTTTTGCATAGGAACCTGTCCACTTATTAATTTACTTTTTCCTGTAGAACAATTAAATCACACAGCTAAAATGGAGACAGTATGTTCTAATGATGATGATGATATCTCCTCCAATCCATTTGCTGGTGATTCATCATCATCATCATCATCTCAGCCGTAGGACGTCCACTGTTGGACATAGGCCTCCCCCATAGACCTCCAGTTGCTTCGGTTAGCAGCGGCCTGCATCCACCGTGAACCCGCGGCTTTAACCAGGTCATCCGTCCATCTCGTTGGTGGACGTCCCACGCTGCGCTTGCCGATCCGCGGCCTCCACTCGAGAACTTTTCGGCCCCAACGGCCATCTGCTCTCCGTGCTATATGGCCTGCCCATTGCCACTTCAACGAGCTAATTCGCTTGGCTATGTCGGTGACCCTTGTTCTTCTACGTATCTCCTCATTTCTGATTCGATCCCGTAGAGAAACCCCAAGCATAGCTCTCTCCATAGCTCGCTGAGCAACTCTGAGCCTATTCATAAGGCCTACAGTAAAGCACCATGTCTCGGATCCATATGTCATCACTGGCAACACACATTGGTTAAAGACTTTCGTCTTAAGGCACTGAGGAATTTTGGACGAAAACACATTGCGGAGTTTCCCAAACGCTGCCCATCCGAGTTGGATTCGACGATTGACCTCTTTCTCGAAGTTGGACTTACCTAATTGGACGGTTTGTCCTAGGTATACATACGCGTCAACAACTTCAAGAACCGAATTCTCAACCGAAACAGGGGTAGGCAGCACATGGACATTCGACATGACCTTTGTCTTGTCCCTGTTCATTTTGAGGCCCACCCGTTGAGAGACTCTTGCTGGTGATTGATGATCCATATATATGATCTACATTCTGGCAAGCAGTTTTTTATATCATGAAAAGTCTAGAAGGGTGACCAAACTTAGTTGTGGCACCCTTTCGTGAAAGGGTCAACAGTCAACACCTTTTCCCACTTTGTTGACAGTTGTCATAGCAACGAGGAGTGTGACACATTGAACGTCAGGTGCGTCGCCACGGTGGGTGACGGTGACGGCGGCCGGCCAGCGCCCGCGCCGCTGCAAGTGCGGCCACGGTAGTGAGCACGCCGTTGGCAGTTGCCGCCGCACGCGCCTCGCACACGACAGGTGGATGTTACGCGCCGTTACATCCTAACTATTATAAATGCCTGTGATGTACACTTCAATTATGTTCAGTTTTATTATTCGTTAGCTAAAGACAAGCAGCTACAGGAATCAGGAAAGAAACCAGATAACTTCGTGTCATTAACTCCGAGAGCCTACCGAGGGAGCCTTTATGGAGTCACATAAAATTTTTTGTCTGTGATCTGTTCTACTACCGATTTGTGTTCATAATCATCACCCTTCATAATTGGTTTATCATAACTATACCTGATGCATTCTTACTTGTCTTATCATGTAAACAAACGTGACGTCATAGATGGTAGACATAGATAATAGACAATGACTAGTGATGGGAAATGTCGATAGAATATATTCAAATTCAAGTCTTTATTTCATGTTACAAAGACACATTATGATAGTAGATTGATTGATTTTGTTATAATTAAACACGTAAGGTGGCACGACAGAATAAAAAAAAATTCGAGGGTCGCGGATACGAAAGAGTTGAGTTGGAATGCGTTTCTTGGGAAGGCTTCTTTGGATCAGAGTCCGAAGTGCAGGTTGCCGGTGCTGGACAAAGGCTGGAGGCAGTAGGGGCTCCAGGGCCAGCAAGCAGCAGCAGTCCTTGCAGTAGAGGAAGGACAGGGCTTCGGTTCCAGGCAGCCGTGCAGAAGGTGTTGGTGTAACCGTTAAGGAGTTTTACCTTCCATCATCAGCTCATCAACATGAGATCTATCAGACGCAAATACTTAAATAGCTTGTGAAAATATATGAAAAACGTAATGCGAGCCTACAAAATTTGAGGGTTGCCCTCGATTTCTGGCCACCTCGGAAGTATACACTTTCGAATAAAAAAGATTTCTTTTAATAAATGAGAAAGAGAAAAAGAAAAATCCCGTCTTTTCCCGTTCCCGTAATAATTTTTGGGAAATGGTCTCTTAAAGCTCACCTACACTCCCCAAGAAACCCACTTGCCGAATTTTAGATTTCTACGACCAGTCAAACGAAAATTCCCGTTTTTCCCCGTTCCCGTGGGAATTTTGAAAACTCCACTCTCAATGCTCCTCTACACCCCTTTAAGCAACCTACATGCCGATTTTCAGCTTTCTACGTCCAGTAAAACGAAAAATCCCGTTTTTCCCTTTCCCGTGGGAATTTCGGTAAATTATCTCTTTAATACTTCCCTATACTTGTCAAGCAACCTGCATGCCAAATTTCAGCTTTCTACGACCAGTAAAACGAAAAATCCCGTTTTTTCTCGTTCCCGTCAGAATTTCGGGAAATACTTTTGTAGTGCTCCCATCCAAGGAATCTAAATAATAAATTTCAGTTTTCTACGACCAATAAAACGAAAAATCCATCCCGTTGAACTGAATATAAAACCCGTTTTTTCCTTATCCCGTGGGAATTTCCAAAAATCCTTCATTAGTGGGTGCCTACATTGTATAAGGTATCTACATATGTAAAAAAAAATCAAGTCTCTCAGTCCAGTGGTTTGGGCTGTGCATTGATATATCAACAGTCAGTTAGTTTAGAATTTTATGTACTATATAGATTAGTTCTTTATAAAGTACGCAAGGACTTAGGAGGATATTAAGTATTAATTGCCACATTTGTCCACATCGATAAGTTGTCGTTTCCCATCAATACTTTTCAATCCGTTCCAAAGACAATCTTGACACTGCAATGTCAGACATTTTTGAAGTTATTCAATCGTTCCTTCAATTATTGAAGGCAATCTTATTAGAAATGATATTTTTCAGTGGTTAATCGGTTGATTTCAATACTTTGTGAGTTTCTTTAAGTATACAGGAACATTTTAAGTGATGGTTATTATGTAATCCAAGAGAAAGGTGTGTCTGTGTCTTCGAGAAGTGTTTGTTTACATGATAAGACAAGTAAGGATGCATCAGGTTATATCAGTTCTAAAAAAATTTTGGGGTTCCCTTTATCTTGCACAGTATCGATTCTCCGAAATACACTTCATATAACCGGTATCACATTTTTTTTAACCGAATGTTACTTTTGCATAATTATTACTTTGAATAATTATCGGTTCGAATGATAGTCATGTCTCAGAATATTACATGGCAGAACACTTATTAGTTATGCGACGGTTGACGGCTATAATATACTATCTAAGCTACTTTTTTTGAGAAATTAAGTTATGTACATGGTTAAAATCAGTCAACTTTTCTCTGTCGTTTGAGCTATGTTTCAATTTTTAGGGTTCCGTAGCCAAAATAGCAAAAACCGAACCCTTACAGTTTCGCTATGTCTGTCTGTCTGTCCGTCTGCGGCTTTGCGCAGGGACTATCAATGCTAGAAAGCTGTAATTTTGCAGAAATATATGTAAACTATGCCGACAAAATGGTATAATAAAACATAAAAAAAATATTTTTTAGAGTACCTCTTTCTTATAGACCTATAAGAAAGAAAAAACAGGGGGTGTTTTGTTTTCTCATCCAACCTTTTAGTGTGGGGTATCGTTGGATAGGTATTTTATTATTACCCCATTAGGGGGTTCCTGAAACGATTTTTCGATTCAGTGATTCGTTTGCAAAATATTGAACTTTTTAAAGTGCAATTTTTCATTAAAATCGAGTGCCCTCCCTCTAAAATCTAAACCAGTGGGTGGAAAAATTGCAGTAAGTATATCAAACTTACAAGGAAAACTATAACGAGAAAAGCGAAAAAAAGCAATAAAAAAAACTAAGTATTTTCGTAATGGCTGCGGAACCCTATTTCGGGCGTGTCCGACACGCTCTTGGCCAGCTTTTTTGGAAAAATGTTGCTTAGATCAATCAATTAGCCTTTCAACCATTATGAATGATAATGAATATGTTATGCAGCGTATGAAGTGTAAGCGATCCTGATTTCTTTGATGTGTTTACGACTATCACACTGAAGTACCACACGCGAAATCCTGCCGGTTATTTTTATTTAAATTTGTCTACCGTATATACATAAATATACTATACTATACCAAAGTCATATTTATATGGCCGTTACGTACTTAAGATTAAGTACTTTAAAACGCTGACACTTAAATATCACAAAAGTGAATCAGATCAATCGTGACCTCTCTTGACAAGTGCATTTGCCTCGATTTTTTCGGCAACTCGATGGCAGGTAATATCCATCAATTGTCAGTGGACACTCAGTCCGGGAGCCACGACTCGGGCGGGTGCTTCGACCTCACGCACTCGCAATTTACAGCTTTATCACCCGTTATTATTCTTAATAACATACCGGACCGCGGCAACGCATTAGTCTCATCAAAATTCGCGAGCTTTTTTTAATTATGCTACCATCTCATACTAAACGAGAGCTGGACACACGATAAATGAATTTAAAGTGTCCCTTTCTGACATTAAACGTATTACTTATATTGTAATGATTTTCGGAATACGATCATAAATCACATTCAACGTCAAGAGAATGCTTCGAAGAAAATTCGCCGAGAGAAAATACAGAACGTTAAAAAGTTAAGTAAAACATCCGGGCATCTCCAATCTGAAGATTAAGATCCTGCCTGTTTGCAGAGATTTTGAATTCCATGAGCTCAAAAAACTCTTTAAAACTCATTACATCACCGTTATGGGTCGAAGGAGCGTGAAATTTTCGTAATTGGTAATGCGGCAGGATAATTTTAAGACATGAATGTATGCACTTATTGTAACGACAAGTACCCTTAGGTATCTACGTGAAGAAGCTCGAAAATAATGAAATTAATAAATAGGTAGGTACATCTCAAAAGACAAGATAAATGTTTGAAAAAAATGTTGAGAGGGCACGTGTCATTCATGCACAGGTAGGAACCATCTTGGTCGTTAAAATTACTAAATTCACAACACCATAAATAAATACGTGCAACACTGTGGTATCAGTTTTTTTGTGAGCCACCAAGTGTCAGTGTCCATTACGTTGTAATCAATCATTTTGAACATTCAGGTTTCAATCTGCGTTTGCGCCGCTTTTGGCCGGGCGAGGCTTTCGACACGGGCGCAATCAATATACCAGATAAATGCGATAAGATCCGAACGCAGGCTCGCCGCAGCCCCCCGGGGCCCGCGCCCGCGCCGCCGGCTAGCTGCTGGCGCATCCCCGACGCGCGAAACGTCTTCATCCTAATAAACCGTAGCCTGTTTAACTCATGCCAAGAGAGCATTCAACTTAATGGCAATTAAATTATCATCAAGACGAAAAACCAAAAATACTTATCTACAGTCCCATAAAACCCTGCCAAACCTGTGGCTAAGCATTTAAATTCGAGATATTTCAATCTACCGCGATACGTAAGTGCGTGTTAGCAGCGCGTGCGCAGTATTATGTGAAGTGCCCTTAACGACTTAAGTGTTGATGTTTCGAAGTGGAATCATTTATTATTTTATTGTACGATTGCATCTTGTTTTTGATTCAGCTCAATGCGAATAATGTTCTGAAACTTCATCAATAAATATGAATATTTCTGAGACATCAATCAAGCTTGACATATTTATCATAGCAGGTACTTATGCTAGTAATTTTTGAATTTATATGGCTGGCTATTTGATTGTTGTCATTTAAGCAAGTCACGATAGTGCAGGACTGTCACATGCCGCCGTCGCGCTTTTTATGGAGCTACCATAACGAACTAATTGTCATACTGGGTATCACGTTCGCGCTTATATGGTTCACAACCGGTTTGTGGCTTTTTTTTATTAGAATGCATTATATGGAATTCTCGATGTATGGGGGATATGCCGTAGATCGACAGTGTGAGAGTGTTTAGTATTTATTAATCCACAGGCTATCGAGGCAGGGCATGCGGGCACAGGTGCGCGAGCGCACGCGACTCTCGGCAGGTAGATGGTAAGCCCCTATGCCATCCCAAAGAGATATTTCTAACGTCCACCTGTGTCCCTGGCAGTGACCATGCAACATCGCTAAAACTAAAAGATCTCCATAAAAACTAATTGCCTTAACAGCTGTTGCTGATTAGCAGTTTACGCTCTGGGTGTTACGAGATCTATGATTAAAATCTAAAGTTCTGGTCCCCATTAACTCATATCCGTAAAGAAAATAACATAAAGAAGCATGCAGTTTTTGCATTAGGGTTATAAGGACCTGACTTAGGTAATCTTTAGTCAAATGAGATAATTACCTCTTAAATTAGAATGTGAAATCTTGTCTGAAGTGTATTAATAATAGATACTATATCCATTAATGAGCGACATGAGACGGCTGCTATCGTCGGCCATAAGTTACATGGGCATTAGTAAGCCGGGAACTAATTGCGAAGGCGTTCCGATTTCCCAGCTAGTGCTGAAGCAATTAATACACCCAATCTTAAGTAATGCTGCGTACTAAAGCAGCCTCGGTTCCAACGCGATTTCTTGACGAATCACCGTCATCATTTTGTTTCGTGACTAGTAAAAAAAATCTTTCCTTTTTATAATTCGTCGTGGAATAGCAAAAGTGGTAATTATTATTGTTTTAGCTTGTAACAAGTGTGCCCTATAAAACTGTCGACAGTTTATAGATTATTTTGTTTTAAAATATTACCTATATTCGTCGTATTTGAGATGCATGTTCAAAATAATGTGGGACACAAAAAACAACGCCATGCGTTAACACCTTCATATATTCGCTCCACGTGAAGCCGCGATGGAGCCTAATTTATAAAACAGTTAAAACACAAAAGAAAAGGACCAGGAACTAAGGTGATGAGATGACTTGACACATTATTTAAATTTAAAACAGGTTGGAACGTCCGATTTTTTTAACCAGGTTGTTATTTGATTGTTTTGTCGGTTAAACATTTTCAACATGTTTTTGCAGTCAAAAAAATATTGCACCATATGGGGCCTTCTCTTTTGAACGAGACTGTTTTAATGAACAACGTAACGAAAACATATGGCCAATTAAATTCTGCGCGAGCCGCTACACGGACACAGTAGAAACTAATTCCTCAAACATAATAAAAGGTTGCGAAGGCAATTAAGTGATAGATATTGATATTAGACCCGTGCATAACCTATTAAAAGAACTTTTGTATGGTCTAATTTATAGTACTCGTCGTAGTGAACTAAGATAACAGCAGCAAACTAATTGCCGACTATAAACTTTAATGACACATGCAGACCATCCCATATAACATAATGACAATAGAGATATGTATGACCGATTTCGAGACCAGTTATATTAATAAACTATAATGTTTATAGCGTAGCTAATTTACTTGATAGATCAATAAACTGTTCTTATCTGTACGAATTGCATTTGTTTATATGCGATGCATACAATGCATCTATATTTGTACCTGTAGCCGACAACGAATGTCCATGCACATATCCAAATCTTCTAAACTCTAGCTACACTACAAAGTTGCATATTAATTATGTTACTGGACATGATGTTATAATACACTTGCAAATATCAGAAAAAGACATACAATTTTTAACTCATAAGTTGCTAAACATGTCTTATTTGAATAGTAGTAGTAGTACTTTAATAGGTATATTGTGTCTTAAAGCCGATAATTAAAAAAAACGACCAAGAGCGTGTCGGACACGCCCATGATAGGGTTCCGTAGCCATTATGAAAAAATCAAGTAATATTTTTCTAAGGATTTCGTATCGTGTACGGAATTTTCCACGTTTAGGTATATTTTATACCTTAGGCTGCCATTTACTCTTAAACTACTAAAAATTTTCAAGCAATCTTAGCCGTTAAAATTTTCCTTGTACCTAAATTTGCTATCCACGAAGACGCGTAATTTGGACAAAATTAGACATTAATGACATTGTAATAAGAACCACGGCACGCGTCATCGTGAATGACTCTACTTATACATACTAGCATCCTGAATTTTTAAAATTTCTCCACCCAAGAGTTTGGGATAGGCGCTCAATTTTAATGAATAAAAAATAAATAAATGAATAAATGAATTTTAATGAATAAATTTGTACTTTAAAATTGAATATTTCACAAAAATATCACTTTAAAAAACCTATCCAACGATTAACGATACCCCACATTATAGAGTTAGTCGAGAAAAAAATGATCCCCACTTTTGGGGTACTTACCCTAAAAAAATTAAAAATGTTTTTTTTTTCTTTTTTTACTTTACCAATTCGACGGCGTGACTCATATGTACGAGTAGGTATGTTTATGCCAAATTACAACTTTCTAGTATAGGTATCTGAGCTTAGCTGCGGACAAACAAATAGACGGACAGACATGGTGGAACTATAAGGGTTCCTAGTTGACTACGGAACCCTAAATAAGCAAACCAGAGTCTATTTAAAGACTGCAGTCGACGAGTGAGGGTTTTCTAAATCGACCTTGGCATCCCTGAAACATCAATGTTTTATCACGTTTGTGGGAAAACAATTATGATGGTGATAAATAAATAGGTATCTTATCGATGTTGGACCTTTTAACGGACATTTTAGCGCTCTTCATTTTATATTTCAGTCATTTTTATAGTACGTATATATAGGTAGGTAAAGATAACTTTACCTGTACCTTTATTTACCCTTAGTTATTAAATCAGGTTTGGTAAGGTATTTTATATAATTTATCGAAACCAATCAGTACACAAGGTGCGTCGGGTCGCATGCTAGTTTAGCTAGTCCAGAATTATAGATTAGGCTTAATTGGCATTGGTCACAAAAAACAATGGAATTATAGCTAACCATAGTTGCCATGGCGTTAAAATCGACGTTTATCTTTTTCCGTCACCATTATTTAAATAAGCGTAGTGTCATCTGTCACCTGTCGGTGTTAGGATTAGTCGGTTTAGTTACATAACGCTTATTTACGATGAAGGTTAAACAAAGGTCAAATATTATTTTGCAAATACATTTAAACACACGATCATTTAGTATTTTTTCTACTAAAATGTTATAAAATGATTTAATAAACCTATTTCTGAAATTGTTTTGGAATTAGACCACGTTGTAAAAAAGTAATCAATGCCATCCGAAATTAATATATTAGGTATATTCTTTGGTAAATTACAAAAAAACGGTGTTTACAATAATATGGTAACATTTGTTATGGGTAGGTAAATAATGTAATATTCGTTCATCCAATCGAGTGACAAATAGATACCCAGTATTATGAAGATATTTTGTGAAGCAAAAAGTATTGTTAGCTCCAATCGAAGAAAAGTCTAGATTATCACAGAGCAAACATTTCAATTAGCTTTGTTATTCAATTTTCACCACATTCAAAAGCGCAAATGAATATGCGTGGTAAGTCACAATCACAACCTGCTCGAAGCGGGTTTCTCGGCGCGACGACCATCTGGTGGGCGAGAACTTTTTTTATTTTCCAAACGTGTCGTCTTGGATTCTCGTTTTTTGCACTGGCTGGCGCTCGCTCCTTTTCTTTTTTGTATTGCGGAGTTGCAGTTAACAGGTGGCGGGCTGTATGCAGGTGAGACCTGAGATTTTAACACACATCAGGTTAACCTCAGTGTTAAGAGTCATGCCAACAAATTAACCTTTATTCATATTCCGTGCTTGCTAAACAGGCTTAATATTTCGCCATTTTTTGTGTTTACTCATAGAGTTATACCTACATATATTTAGGTAGGACTTAGTTTCCAAGTAAAAAAAAGCCTTCAAAACTTGGATTTTCGATAATCTCGAGTAGGTAACTGAGAGAAATTCAAATGCCTTTTGAGAAAAATTATTGAATCGCGCATTTTCTGATAGTAAAAATCGAATGATAAAAGCCTGGATGGCCTTGACCAACAAGCCCGGCCGAACTAAAGATGTCGAATTGTACCTATTAGTCAAAATATTTAATGTGACGATTGATTTCATATGAAACTTAAAAAAATATAAAAGTCTGCAATATCTGATAACCTGAACGTAAGCCCAAGTGCGTCACTAAATGGTTAGAGTAGGCCGCGGGATCAAATCCAGACTTGGTTTTCCTATTATTTTTATTTATAAATTTATGTACTAAATAATATTTAGTTTATGTTTTATTTTTAAAATCTTATTCAAATACATATATCCTCCCAAAAAAAAAACGATATTAAAGAAATGCCCACATTATCCCAGCTACTAGTACGAGTATTATATTAGTCCAGATATAACGCCCAGATATATAGTAGTATTCGCCCAGATATAGCGTTCGTTTACATACAACTCACTATTATATTGTAACTTGGTATAAACCTACGGAAAGGAAAGTTAATCCACTGCTATTATTTCTGATATCAATAAACAAACCAATTTGCATTAACTGCACAACTCGGTAGGTATAGACGCAGTCTGTCACGGACATGCATTTGGGCTTGTGATTCATTTCACAAGTCTCAGGTGTGCTTGAGTAATTTGATTTACCCTTGCGATTGTAGGCAAGTTGTTATGGCGTATACATTAACAATATCGTTAAACTGTAGGCTACTTATTGATTCATCGATAGTTTCGATACAAGACAAGTTACGCGTTATTTCATTGGTAACTTTGTAACTAATTAGTAAAGTGATTTAGTATATTTACCGTAGACAAATATAATAAATCATTTCATGGATGTTTGGCTTAACAGGTATTAGTGGAGTCTTATGTGAAAGCTTGAAAAATTGTGCCTATTACAGAATGTGAGCTCAATAGGCTGGCGGACCTGCACCGTTAGACCCCAGATCACGACGCGGCGGATTATTTGAGAGTACAAAGAGAGCGAGTGCGGAGCGACCGACGGACAATCAGTCATCGCGAGGCGTTGTCATAAAGCCGTGCGACAGCGCCGCTCCGGGCCCATTGCACGAAGCTACCAGCCAAAATTTTACAGAGCTGACATACAAATAATGATCAAATACGTCGTACAAAAAGATCTAATATCACCACTTTTGACACACTCGTAGTTTTGTGAACAAGGCCTCATCGCTTCGGGACACGCCGCGGTCGCGCTTGCTTTTGTCACAGAGCTTTGCCGATTTGTTAGTTCTGAAATCTACTTCCACTCGAAGCAGACAAGTGACAGGCGTGCGTAAATAGAAAAGATAATAGCACTACGGCTTTTCCAAATAAACCTGATCACGAAACACGAAACGACAAGATTATCTACGTGTTTATGAGTTTATACTTTTGTGTTCTCATAAATAGATACCTAACGGAATATACGTTTTGAAATAATAGTACCTAACTTAAAATTAAATCATAATTAGGTCTTTAAGTAATACTCACGTTCGCTATGTATATTTTAATGGGTGATTATTGTTTAGTCTCATTAAGATAAGTAATTAAATGTAAAATTTATTTTCAGAAAATATATTATTTTACGTGATTTTTTTTTCTGCAGATTCGCTAGGATACTGAGTTGTGATACCTAAGATATTAAAAATGTATACGGTTTATGTTTTTAGAATAAAGAATGTCTCAAATAAGGTATTACATAAATCGGTAAGGTATTACGGTAAATCGTACGTAAACAATTAAAATAAATTGATTATTCTCACAATGTCATCAAGTGATAGTGAAAATTATGATGTCGAGCAAAGAGCAAAAGACATCATTCATAATCTTTTGCCGCCAAAATGTAGAAAGATTTATTTTGATTTTTTTGACTAAATCTTTTTGTACTAAACTGACTATTTTTTTCTCGTAATCGAAGTGTAAAATAGAGTTTTGACTTCTCATGCTCGTAAAGTTCGTGTTTATGCTGTATCTAGGCGACATAAAATAACTTTTTATGTTCTAATGCATAATATAAAATCTTCGTCTAATACCAACTTAAGACCAAGGCAATCAAGTGTCAACAGCCACAAACAAAAAAGTTTCTGTATATTTTTTAAATATTTTTTAATTAATATAAAACTAAAAATCAATCATAATAAATCAGTAATATTAAAAATGGAATTATTATGATATGTAATGCATAAAAAATAAAAGGTACATAGAAAGTGAATCATTGTTTCCACCGTTACTACTCCATTTTCTCGCCATCGAAGTGAAAAGTAGAGTGTAAAGCTCGAGCATGAAACCCATTTCCCCTCGACGTGTCTATCCACCCTCGCCGTACCGGCTCGGGTGGCTATATAAACACCTCGGGTAAAATGGCTCGTTTTATGCTCTTGTTGTATAATCTACTATTTCACCGCGAGACTTAAAGTCAAATAAACCCTCGGATATATAGACATGGCTAACCACTTCGGGTATATATTGACTTATTTTAGTCCCTCGATAAAAAATATACTATATTGCAGATATCATTATAAAACTTTGTGAAATTGTTCTTAAACATAAATAAGCAAAAAAGTATTTCACTGTTTTTAAAAATTCTACCTCTGGGGGGTAAAGTTAGTGTGAGGGGGGGAGGAAGTTAGTACGGAAACATGTTATTTTGATGTTGTAATATGATGAATGTGCGTGTAATTTTAAAGACAAATGAAAGAACACAAATATAATTGTTTTTGGAAACTAGGGGGGTGAAAATGGAGGGGGGTTTAAAGTTAGTTTTATAAATTTAATGATCATTGAAGTAAAGAGAAATAGAAGAACACGTTTTAATCAACTCATGTCTTAAATTTCACTTTTTTTTAATAATTCTACCCCTAAAGAGTTTAAAACGGGGATGGAAGTTTGCGTGAGATTTTTTTTTTAAATTATGATTCTGAAATAGTGAATAACTCTTGAGCAGAATTAAGAGAATACGTGATTCACCACTTTTGAAAATTTCAACCCTAAGGGGGTAAAAAGGGGAATGAAAATTTGTACAAGATAAACGTTACTTTTTAAATCTTTCTCTAAATCAAATAAAAGAACAAGCATCTCGCATTTTTTAATAATTCTACCCCTAAAGGGTTTAAAAGGAGGATGGAAGTCTGCATTAGATGCTCGATTTTAATGAAAATTTACACTTTAAATTTATATAGGTATTCGCAAAAAGATCACTGAATCGAAAAATCTAGGCAACCCTAATCCAATGGTTTTAAAAAATTACCCCACACCAGAGTTAGCCGAGAAACAAAAAATCACGCCCACTAGCCCCCACTTTATGTCTATGGGAGGTACCCTACAATTTATTTATTTTATTTTTCGGCGTGACTGATATGTATATTCATGCCAAATTACAGCATTCTGGTACTAACGGTCTCTGAGCTTAGCCGCGAACAGACAGCCAGACGGACAGATATGGCGAAACTATAATGGTTCCTAGGACTACGAAATCCTAAAAACAAGTCTAATTTAAATTTATTTTCGTGACCTTAAAACTTAAACGAAGGTTTAATAGGTGCTTCAAGCAAACCGTAATGGTTGCGCCGTATTGCCGTGTGCAAGGAGGTGGACATGCCTAGGCAACGCTGGCCGTAAGCCTCTGATGCCACGCGGTACATTACATTGTCGTCTTGTCATCTTCTGTCTGTCAGTCACATAAAGAAAAATCATTACGCTCGACATATCAAGCAATTCATAATATAGAAGTTTAATCTTCAAGAATCCCAGTGAAAATAACAATCAACGACGTGCACTACCATCATACTCGTCGTCGCATACCCGTGGCCAGTCAGAAGGTCGGCGGCGAACTTGGGTAAGTCCACCTTCCTTCGCCAACTTAGCACGGGCCGCATCACGTAAATCTTGCTAGCATATTTTTCTTTCCTGCTACATCCTTCAGAATCAGAATCAGAATCAGAATTATTTATTTGTAAAACATAGGTAAACAAAATACAGGTGGAAAAAAAAAATTACAGCGTGTATCACTATGTTTACACACGTATATTTACATATAGCATAACTTGCCCTGCCTTCTTTCCTTTCCAGCAGTCCTAAAGCCACTGTTTTCGTATCGTTTAAGAACAGTACTGATAGAAAAAAAAATGGTTTCTATTTTCTATTGAATTATTTTTTCTTTTATGATCAAGGCTTATTGCCTGAACTCGCTAACGGGCAAGCCAGTTACAACTTAAATGCCGTAATTGCTTACATTACATTTGTTTAAATATTACATATTACATGGTCTCGCCGGGAGACCAGCGCTGGTTCTACCCCGGAGTCCGCATTTATGTTGAGGCGGGACCTTTTTCACACACAATTTAATATTTGTTTGCTTGTTTTTTTTTTGTTTTCTATTTTATATTTTTATTGTTTTTGTAGTAATAATTGTATATGTATTGTGTGCGGAATAAACTTTTTTCATTTCATTCATTTCACATTTAGTATTTACCTACAGGTAAATTAGTGTGGAATACTTCATTTTTTCTTGTTCAGTACCTATAACTGTGGCGCCACATCAATATTTGCATCATGGAAAAAAGAAGAGCTGTTTATATCTATACCTACAATTAATTTCAAAAAACTTTCTACAGACACGACGCCATTTGGACTGTCGATCTTGTAGGTTGTAAAAATCGTTCACCCATAAAGTGAAATATAGGTTAAGACGGACTCTCTCCAAAATTCATTCAAAGTACCGTAATCTCGTCCTTTTATTTTGTAATTTCTTCTTACCAACAATTTTGAGCAGTCGTTTAACATTTTAGGGCTCGTTTTATGATCTCGAGTCTGATGAACATGGTCTTATATTTCTTGTTATGGCTTTTCGAAATTTCGAATACAATTGCTGACTGCTGCTCGCCGTAGGTTATTTCCTTGACTGAGAGCGAGTTTCGCTACTGTTGTCTGGAGTTAATAAAATGTTAGTACTTACTTAGTCTGGTAAAACCGACAGGGGCATACAATATTGTGTCCTTGTGATACTATAGGTACAAACACTAAAGTCCCGTACATCATTTTGTAAAGCACTGCGTACGGTACAATTTGTTAATGTTGTGTACCTACTTAATAAAAAGAAGTCTTTTCGTACCACAAAAATCATCTCCATACTGCATAAAACTAAAAGCATATAAGAGTGAGAAGTAGACAATGAAATGTGCTCTATTATTATTAGTTCACCTGGTTATTTCAGCTATTTCATTTCTTCTTGTAATAAAGACATATCGCATATTATTTTCTAATGTTAACGCAAATATTAGTTTCAGTGTACTGCAAGAGCCATTAGGAGGACGATTTGAACTCGTTATAAGCACCAATTCTAGTAAATTTAAAAGCACCGTTTGCTCCAGCTTCTGTGTAACATCAAATTATAATACAAAAGTATGCCGCGAGTCAAGTTTTAATGAAGGCTCACAGCCAAGGTATAGTACAGCACAATGGTTTGTAGTTTTCGCGGCGGCGACGCGGACGCATATTGTCGGGGCGGTACGGGAGCCGCGCGCCCACGCGCTCGTCCCAGCGCTTGTCCCTGTCAACGGTACAGAGCTCAACCGCTTAAATATCTTACTTTCACAATTGTAATAAGCCAACGTCAAGAACTCATCATGTTCAACAGCGCACGCGTCTGACTTCGCTCATTTAAAAATACATTTTGTAAGTGCTAACGAAATAATTGGTTTGTTGCACAAAATCAGAATTTCATTTGTATGGTGTGATATGAAAATTAGCAAGTTCTTGTATTTTTTTTTTAATTTTTCTGTTGTTTTCCATCATTTAGTCAAGTGAGATACATATGTGAAAGCTTTTTGAATTTTCATGTGCAAATGAAACTTTTGAGTTTGATTGTTTCATATTTTGTGTGGCAAAAACTAAGTCGATAACAAACACAGTACTTATATATTTATTTATTTTTTATTCGACTGGAAGGCAAACGAGCAAGTGGGTCTCCTGGTGGTAAGAGATCACCACCGCCCATAAACATCTGCAACACCAGGGGTATTGCAGATGTGTTGCCAACCTAGAGGCCTAAGTTGGAATACCTCAAGTGCCAGTAATTTCACCGGCTGTTTTACTCTCCGCGCCGAAACACAACAGTATAAGCACTGCTTTTTCACGGCAGGATTAGCGAGCAAGATGGTGATAGCAATCCGGGCGGACCTTGCACAAGGTCCTACCACCTAATATTCCGAACGTAAATCTATTTTAGTGTCTTTAATATATTTAACTCGTACCTAAATACGAGTAGGTATTAATAGTTCAGATGCAGTGAGCATTTTTATTGAGTTACACGAATAAATTCATGCAAGCTCCTGCCTACATACCTATTATGTTTGACGTGATAATCTGCAGACACAAAAATGTAATATGCATATAAAGAACTTTCATTTTGCTGTCGGAACAATGGCGATGATTCGCGATTGGTTAGCTATTTAACAGTGAAAACGATGAATATTAATAAGATGAAAGTTCGCAGGATTTTACAAGTGAACTTACATGTAGCCTAGGCTACAAAATTCCAACAAGTGTTTATCACGTCTATGGAACTGTTTTCTTCTCAGAATGTTTTTTGTCTGTTGGATAATTTTCACTCTTTGTGTTTCTGAGAATTTTCTGGAAGGGGTATTTATCTACTAAAAATAGACATAAAAAGGTTTATGCAGAGTCACCGACATACGAGAGATTCTTTCGGCGTTGCATGCCCTCTTAGGTTAGTATAGTCCGCCTACCTGAATTTTTTCGACTCTCAACATGATGTCCTTGGTATATATATTTTTTAATTCACTTCTAATACCTAATACCTACAAGCTTTTTTGCTGACGTAGGTACTTTCATTGTCATTCAAAGTACCAAGTTCTAAGTCGATAAGCCAGGTTTTCCAACCTTTATTTCACCAAGGCTCCCCGAACCAAAAATAATATTTTCATGCCCCCCATGCCCCCCTTAGGTTTGAACAAAAATAAGAAACAACATTTTTCGCGATTGAATGGCAATTCGGAACAGTTAATTTAATTACGCGTTTTAATAGTATATAACTGCACAGGGCAGGAAAAGTCATTTCGTGAATGAGTAACGAATCCACGAAATGCCATGCCTGCTGAGGCCTGTAAACTGCTTTTGTCCAAATATGCGAGGAAATAAAACAAAAACATAATATTTATTCGACACAATATGTTTATATAACAAGCTACCTACAATCTAATAAAAAATACATTACTGATAAAAGATGCTGCGCTACGAGTTAGCCCATTAGGATATTTTTGTCACTACTTGTAGGACTCATATTATTTTCGTAAAAACAACACTGCAGAAAATCTTAACAAACTGGAAATCACTTCTCGCCTCAATTTCGACATTAAAGATTTGGCCGAATCGTATATTGGTTCCACATAAAATATAGTAATCAAATTAAATTAAAATAAAAGTTATAAGATTAGTAAATATAAATATTATACATTTTCACTTTTAGTTAAAGCGGCAATTCTTAAACGCACAACATTAAAAAAACGTACATACATTTCTTACCAAATATTTAGCAGTCC
Source organism: Choristoneura rosaceana (assembly GCA_037349165.1). NCBI lineage: Eukaryota > Metazoa > Arthropoda > Insecta > Lepidoptera > Tortricidae > Choristoneura > Choristoneura rosaceana. The sequence continues at coordinate 2,874,347 of JAZBNJ010000030.1, read as the reverse complement.
GAGATGATAATTAAGTCTTAATACACCGTATTATGATTTGGACACAATCATTACTGGCATTAGTTAAACGCAGAAAACAAAGTTTTTTTTTACTTGGGACAATTGACAGGCTGTTTGGTGAATTTTCAGTCTCGGATGAAATTAAAAGTAAAAAACTGCATAATAACATGTTCGGGAAGTAATGCCAGTTTTTTTTTTATTTATTATCGCATCAAAGCATATAGCAATGGACTTCCCGGTCGATTTTACCAACATTAATGAGAACTTTTCCGAGCAAGTTGGAGAAAAAAAAAATTTTTTTCGAAAATGCAAACGTACCTATTACGCCCCCCCTAGGAGGGCTTACACCTTTGGTTGGGAAGTACTACCATAAAAAGTTGAAGACTTTCTATCTGATGATCCTGGCTGGACCGCAAAAATTTCACTACCAGATTATTATATTGTCACCAAACTTTATTACGAGTATAAACTCATTCCGATACCAGGAAGAGGTCCAAAAATGTTTTTTAATTTAAACCACAACTTAGATTTAAATATAGTACATAGGTACGTGGGTATATATATATATATATATATACTAACGTAGCAAGTTAAATAAAAACGTAAATATTCGCTTAAATTATAAATACAGGCTGTATTCTCGTTAAAAAAAACGGTGTAATTCTGTGATATTCAATCTGTGGGCAAAATCATCTGATGTAAACAATAAAGTCGAAACTTACAGACCTACTACGTCGTCTTCACTATATAATATATTATTATTTGATTTAATTTATGATCATTAATCTATTATCAACTCATAAGTTCAAGATTCATGACATTTAACGACCAAATTATTCCACTTTGTAATTCTGTTAATCGTATCAGTAGCAGACTGCTCCGAATCTCTGACTGTAAATTACTACTGTCAAGCGATTAATCTTCTACGAATTAAATAGAGTCATTCAAAGGCTTCGTATAAAGTGAGATTATGAGTTTAAAATAAATCATAAGCGTTCAATGAACCCACAACGCCGAGGTGCTCAGACGCTCAGGCTTACAGGGAGAACACAATCCCGACACGCCCGCTTCCTTCGACGAACAAGTGACTGCGCTAATGAAGCACTGCTCATCTAAATATTCATGAAGCCAGTCATCGCGTGCGTGCTCGCTCCCAAAACTGGAAGCTCTACGTCAACGCACATAGAACACTTTCTACAAAAGGGCTCGTATTCATATCTAAGAAGGGCCTACGCGTGCGTAGACAGATACAACAGCCTCTTAATGGCCTGCTACAGGTTTTGCTAATAAAACGCAACTGCTGAAGTTTGATGGGTTATGTTACGGTTGGAGCATACTTATTTATTTCTAGCACAACGGGAAAAAAAAACTTACGTGTTATTTTTAACTCGTATGGCTATTCAAACCTTTTGATATAAATTTTAGCTAAAAATCAGATCAGAAAGTCTGATCTATCAAATAAAAAATATCTCTGTTGATTTCTCCAAAGCCTTGTAGCTACTAACTATTTCAAAGTTATTGTTATTGATTTTTTTCCTAGAGGGCTAATTTTCCTTTATCTCCCATTACTTTGATGCACATATAGAAGAGCTACGGCGGCGTGGAATCGAGATTGCAAATCAGTGCGGAGGTCGGTCGGCCTCACACCGGCGACTTGAATGACTCATAAACACTGTGATTTACTGAATCCACCGGTGATTTGTAGTCTATTAATTTCAGTGTCGCTGACCGGAAGATAACACTAACCCATAATAGCACTCTCGTATACGTTCGTACACTAAAAGTTGATCAATATAACTTATAAGAATATCGTAAAATCACGGGTGGCACGTGTTCTCTTCAATAACATAAAAAGTCTTATCTTTATTATCTGAAGTAAAACGAACATAAGTTGGTAATACATCTACCACGAAGACAATATTTATGACCATGATTTATGGGGAAAACATTATTTCGTACAGATTTTTTGTGTAGTTCACGGTAAACGTGTGTAATACATACTCATGGTATCATGTCGGCCTACGCTACATGTAAGTGTAGCTTCTATCGTTGGATAGAAATACAACACAACAGTAAATATACTCCATTTTAATCAGTTCGAAAATTCCAAATTTAACATATAAATTTATTGGGATCGCATAAGTGTATTTTTCATGCCTACCTTTTACTAAATGCAGTATACAATAACAATAAACGAAATATTGAAGCAGTTACCTCTCAATAAAAATAAATAAATAAAAATATCGTCAGAAACTTCATTATTAGCCGATCGGTTTCGTTCTCTGGATACATATGTTTAGGTGTCTATTGTCATCCTGACTTAATATATATTTTTTTAAATTTACGAATAGGTATCATGATATGGAATTTCGTATTGTTACAGAGGACTTTTTGCACACCGGAATTTTTAAATGTGCCATCGTCGCACCTTTGTATTTATACAAATGCGAAACGCACGCGAGTTGTACCTACCTACGGCTAAGTACTCCATGGAAAGAAAAACGCACTGTTAACACACGCGTTTCTTATAAGCGCGTCGACGGCGCATTTCAAAAGTGCGGTGTGTAAAGCTCTAATTGGCATAAAGTCATTAACACCCCATATTATAGCTTCAACCACAGAATAAGTACTAGTACCTACAACTTCAACTGTAAACAAATCTTTCAATTATTTTTTTTAATTTCAAAGGTAGATTGACGTGAAATTTAATATATGTGCGTAAATCTGATAACAATCCCAAACGGTCTGGAGATATTTTTACTTACTTTCAATCATCGATCGCTCGAAAAATTCACTTTCAAAGGATTTTTTTACTGTTTTTTTTTTAATTCTCCGTTTTAAAAGTTTACAAGCAAAGGTAGTTTTAAATGATACAAATAAAAAATATCGACTTATACGTAGAAAAATGTGTAAATACAGAAAACTAAGTAATGAATATGCAAAATTGATTGTAATTATTATAAAATGTAATAGTAGCTAAACGCATCGAACCTTTGCCTGATAACTATTTCTCAAACATGCTCGGAAATGTATGCGTTAATGTTACGAAATGGAGACATGAAGTTTCTCATTTATGGCTCCCTACATGACTTCTTGGCCTAGGCCATGAAGTATGTATGAAAATCCATTATTGTCCGCTGCTCTAACTTTGCTTACTAACATTAAACTGACCAAGGAAACATTACAAACAGCCAACCACCACTAGGCACTCTGTAAGTATTTGCGATATTGCGATGCGATGCGATTGGTGATGGATGAAATATTTCCTCGCAATGTTTGAGAACAGCACTATACAAATCTCGGCCAGAACAGGGAATACTGGACTTGTTTTATCCGAACTCGTCCATCAATCCCTTACTTCATGGCCTCTGCAGTAATGTTCATTATTTGTACCTACTGACGTGTAATTGGAAAAGATTTCGTTTATTGTTAATATTGTCAGTAAATATTTTGACGAACCGAATGTGCTTACTTTATGTAATTTCTTTGATATACTTCTACATATACATTTATAATGAAAGGCAAGGGATTCAATGAATCTGAATCTAACATTGTGATGCCTCCAATATCGTCCACGTATTCAAAGAAAATTCCAAACTAAGGCAGGTGTCTCACCGCCGGCGAGGAAACGATTGGTTATCGACTACTTTCTCTCGTAAATATATAAGATCCTGTCTGAGTAAAAGAGACATATATATTAAAAGTTAATCGCTGGCTGTTCACACTGCTGGCAGGAATTCGCTCTTACATCTTTTGTCACAGCGACAAAACAGATAAAATTCGCTGAGCTATAAAACTAGCTCAGGGATACTCTCGGTCAGAGATTTTTGGGTGAAGTTACATCAGCATCGAATCGCATTTTGTAATACAAAACGCAATATTGTATGAAGTGCCTCCGCATGCGGAGGGGTGAATTGATGCGGACGCATCTTCATACAATATTGCGTTTTTGTATTACAAAACGCGATTCGATGCTGATGATGTGACTTCACCCTTAGCTTGGCCACCCCAACCGAGCGAGTAGAGCGAGATCGCCCGTCGCACACGATAAAACTACACTCGCTTCTCGCTCCTCGTCGGCGGTGGGACAAGTGCCTAACAACAAACACAAATAAACTAAATCTGGCCAGCAAATTGACGATATAAAATTGCAATGAGGCGTGACGGTTGTGGCGAATGAAATAGTTGGTATTAATTTGATGGAGTGCAAACCGCAAACCAACGACCACATGCCTTAATCTGAACATTGTAGGAGAGCGAGAACTTATGGGGCGCGCGGCACGAGACGCCGGCTTGTGCCGCGGTAAACTGTGCAACACTTTTATACGATGTCATCAATTTAAAACGTCCAAACTTTCAACCGTGTGTTAACTAATTTAGTTCGCCTCGTAATTAATAGAGCCAACCAGTTTACTAAATAAAACAAGCTACTTTATTACGCCTTCAACTTTGTAATTCTCTGTTTTAGAGCTAGCGTGTAAGGATCCCTGATGTTAAATGATTAACGTTTTAATTTATACGTTTAGGTACACTTACACAGTCCAGTTTTCTTCAAATTAATTCAGATAATTTTCATACCTCGAACCTTTTATAATGTAAATACAATGAAGTAAAAATTAACAATTTTAAAACTAATGAAGTAAAACTAGTAATAATGCTTACAAATCGTAAACTCATCATCAACTTTATAAAATTGCAAAACGGTAATAGGTACAAGGTAAAGTACATAATATAATAATAATTGATTGAGTTACAAATTGAGAAAAAAAATTTTTTCGCTTCCAAGAATCAAAATTCATGCACATATTTTTTCCCTCATTTCGCTTAATGACAATGTGGCAAATTGTGATCGATCGATGTATCTTACGTAAAGTAAAATATTCAGCTGTAGATACCGCGCACTTAAATATGGTTAACATTTCTATAGCTATAAGGTAAGAAACGAGAACTCAAGTGCTGTTCACAGAATGCTATAACAATTGCTTGACGGCCTCTGGAAGTTAGGCGTTCGTTAGTTTCTGTTGATGGCTTCATTTGATATTGGAATATTTGTTAGTTATTCAAAAATGTTAGACTTCGTTAAAGTCGGTGGCCGCGCGTGAGCTATTATTGCCATTTGCACAGGAATTCAGCTACATTGATCAATATGTATTAGTAGAGTAACTAAATAAATATATATCAAAGAAAAAATTAGTTAAGGGTGTCTTTTTCTTTACAATTGTCACTTATTTGACGTACAAGTAGTATGACAACAAATTAGAAAAAAATATATTACCTAGTATTTTGTAAAACTACTTTCTTTCTTTAACTAGAGGTACGAGAGGTACTCTATGTAGATGTATTTTAGCGTACAACTTTTTTATTTAAATAAAGAATATTTCAATACGCAAGGTTGAACGCTGTAACGGCGGTAACTACGACAGGGGGGATACCTTTTTCTATGCAGCTAACTGGACCTAAATTACAAAAATTTTCGCGCATTCACCTTCTCTGGAAGAGATGAACTATGTAGTTATAATCATTCTTGGTAACAACTCTTAATTGCATTTTACATGTGGCGCGCAGTAAATATTTGCATTGTATTGCATCAAGTACAATTTATAACATCGGGTCTATTTTTAAAACATATCCAATGGAGAGTTGTAGCGATATTATAACAGTTGTGTAGCAATAGTAATGACTGTCGCTGTTAGTTATAGGCCGGCTTGGACTATGGCTAAAGCACGCCAAAGCTAAATATAGGCTTTCACAAAGCGAATAGATAAGAGAGTCTCCATTAAAATGATAGAGGGATGATTTTTGTGTCGGTCAAAAGGCATTAAGGTGTGCGGCCGCGATGTTTATCGAGCCGTACATCGAGATCAGCCGCCATTAGCGCGGCGACGCGGGCGCGCAGCCTGCCCATGAGAAATCGTCAACGTAGCGAGTCATTATCGCCTATAAAGAAAGCAAACACTCTTACCGATATTGATAAGACGATTATATTTTCGTCTTGATGCCGATATGAATTTGCAATTTGAAAGCATGTCGTTATCATTAGTTGCAAAGTTGACTGATAGAGAAAGCCGTAAGGCATTAGGTATGTTTAGTAAGTCAGTTGTAAGTTTTTTTTTCATTGATAAGTATTTTGATAGGATTTAGATTGCGTTACTTGCCTGAATAATTTAAAACGTCAGACTTTTGGTTGAAAAAACTATGCTATATTTTTTCTACTTTTTCTTATTTGTCCTAAACGTCAATCCAAAAAACAAGTACGTACCTATACTTATTCTACATGAACTTCTCCTGGTGCTGTCCTATCAGCTTCACTTCGCTATACGCATTGACGAGCATAAATTGCTTAACAATCCCTATGAAAGTAGGTAATCGAATCGCAACCCGTGAAATATTTATATTATTGAGTAGGTACTTTTGGTGACCACCTGTCTGACCTGATGATTGCATTGTCACGGGATTTACATAAATATGCCAAATTCCAGTCCAATGAAATACCAGGAAGTGGTCCGAAAATGGTTGGCAAATTTTTAAACCACGATATACGAACGTTACAAGTTAAATAAAACCTCGTAAAAATGTGGCAAAGTCATCTGCAACAATGTTTCAGTGCATTTCGCTGCGTACTCACATGTCACCGGGAGAAAGCAGTGCATATAGCCGCGAACCTGACACGTGTTGGTGCTTATCTAATTAGTATAGGGTGTCGGGAACTAGCGCCGACCGCAGCCTGCAACGGTTCCCTGCGGGCTGCGGCCATAAGGGAAACGGGAAATCGCTAAAGTCTACACCAGATTAATTGAAAATAAAGTGCATATAACGAATAGAGCGCTAACACACTAGCGTTTATTGACATAATCTTAACCACATATCCTTTGCTTATAGCAAAATGGAAGTATCTTTTAAATCTGTGGAATTCTTAGTGTGGTCTGATTTTAGATGTAAATTCAGTTTATTTATAAAGTGTAACTATGTAGGTACTTCTCAAAAACACATTTTAACTATAATAACTGGAATCTATATCAGACTAATACATGCCATTCAAATTCAATAACATCTTTACCAAACAATACGACATCATAAAATAAGTTTAACTTTTAAATGATTTTAATTATAATTCTTTTATATTTTATTTAGCACATTTCCAGTTTAAGGAAACTGTAGGTATTATGTTAATCATAGTCAAAATACCACAAACGGGACTTATCACGCTATTATTATCGAGTGATACGAGTGCCGGTACTATTAGTGATCAAGTGCGGGTAGTTCGAAGAACTCGCGCTGCTAGGCGGACTTGACACCCCACACTTCAGTCTACTCGTGACCACGGCAACTGCAATGTTGCCGAAACGTCGAGGTAAATATTACTCGTTAATAATAGCGTGATAAGTCCCGTTTGTGGTATTTTGACTATGAGTGAGCATCACGAAAGTGTAAAACGTTATATTATGTTAATCGTAAGTATTTCTGTACAAATTCTTGTATACGACCATTTATTTCTCTTCTCAATAAATAAATCGCGATAATTTAAAACAGTCCTTGATATAATAATACAATTAAGAAGGTTATTCAGACCTATTTAACGATAACTAACTTAAATCATAATGAATATGATTGCGCAAGTTCACACAAAGGCAATTCATTATATGTTAATTTTCACTGATGCATATTTTAAAATTAATGATACAAATGACTTTAAGATTATCTGTACCGTCTTTTGTATTAATGCCGAATTGGTGGCCGTTAAGTAACGAGCCAAGTTGGCTAAGTCACGTTTAACTTTATCCACTCGGCATCGCAAAAATTACGTAAGTACCAAACAAACCGACCGCGAAGAATACCTGCGTAGACTATTGGATGCACTGACGGTGTCTACCATCCCAGTTAGCATATATGGTACGTAACCACATAATGGAAAATTATAATAGACAGAACGTTGGCATTTTCAAAGATCGGTGTTATCGGTGTCAATATTTCTGATAGGTTACTGTAGTAAAATACTCATTCTTTACTATTCTATAAATTTGTATTTGTGGCTTAATTCGCAAAGTTCATCGATTCATTTTAGTGTTTTATTTGACTATATACATAAATGCATTTTTTGTGTTGCTAAGCTACGAAGCATCCTCCGTAGGTCACTTATCCACGTATTAAGTAATGTACTTACCTACTCCTACAGAGTAGCAACTTTTTGTATACATCGGAATCGTTTTGGATCATTATTTGATTACAGTTAGATAGTGAGATTAGTGAGGCTATTACAACCAGATAGAATAAGAACATAGATGCATGGAGTCTCCATTTTAACAAATTAAAGCTATGTTTATTTTCGCGACCCCCTTTCGGTGCTTTGGGGCACCTCCAAAAACAATTAACTATATTTTTGACAATTTGTATGGCTGAAAGCTTTTCTCTACAAAACCTGTGTGATAGATTGCAGACGGATAGACAGACGGGCGCATGAGTGATAGCAATCGAACACCGCATAGACCCTTCAGGAACAGAACCTTAACAAATAATACTGGGTAGCGGTACAATCCGGTACATAGCAACAAGATTTTATTAAAAGTATTTTGCGATTATGAAAGTCTGTAATGTGCGCCATTCAAATGACATGTTTTCTTTAGTAAAAATAACCCCACCGTGTGATTATTTTTACTTTATTTTTCTTGTTTTTTCTCCGGGTAGCTAAGTAGGTATGATCAATTTGTGATAGTTCTTTTGTCATATACCTATCCATAGTTGCTTGGTTTGCCATGTTGGTCAGGTAATTAATTAAACTCACATATTACCTACTTGAAATCTGAAAATAAACAAGTACTTAGTATATAAATTAAATTATTATTAATATAATATTAATATTATTATTATAATAATTATTAATATAATTATTATTGTATAATAATACAATAATAAATTACAGGTTTGCGTGTAAAAAGCTAAAAGCTATAAATAATTTATTAGAAAATTTAAAAGTGTAGAATAATTTCATAAAAAATATACTTAACAAGACCACTCGAGTTTGCTGTTTCATTTCCCACATTGACGGAGGTCCGTACTAGAAAAAATCGAAGGTGGTTGGGCATAAATCGTGGGAAGATCTACATAGTTAGCGGCTCGGCGTGTGCGCACCGAACGGACGTCTCACTTAACTGAGCTCGTGCACCTGATAGTGATATCTAAGTACGTACGTACTTGTAATTAGTACAGATTTTGAAATTGAGAGCAAAGAGACTTTTAGTAAAAACATTAGGCTTACCTAAACACTATCTCAAAAAAATTGGTGAAACATGTCTGTCGTAAATTGTGATTTGTAAACCAGAAATCTTAAACGTGGCTTGAAACACAGAAAACTGTAGAAGTGTATTTAACTAAGTACACTATAAATACTTACTTAATCTTATATGTGGCAGTAGATGATCATATATCATCTTATACCAAACAGATAGTTATGCAACATTAGATTAGAGCGGAAAAGTACAACCCATTTGGTTCCAAATGAATTGCTCCAAATGCCAAAATATTTTCCACGAATTATCCTCGTACCTCATAGACGTAGAGCCGGGGTGATGAACTTCAAAACTGTTTGTGAACAGACTCTCTGTGATCTACTATTGCATATGTCTTGTTTTTCATAGATATTTCTGTTGTTGTTATTTCATAAACACGTTCTTTTCTATCTTACCGAGATCGATGACCGATTGCCACCCCTGTTCTAGAGTATCCTGTAAGCGTTATGAAAAAACCCCCATGGCATTACATATTTTCCTTTTTTTTACCGTGATGCTACGTCTCCTATTTGTATTATTATTAATAACAATAACTGCTACCTTATTTTTTTTAAGTAGGTATCACCAAGATCGAGAACGCGCGACGTCGGCGAATGTAGGCTACCATAGTTATACGTTATACGAAGCCAGACTCTTTGTTTTAATTCTCGGAACCATAAAACCACATACTATTCCAAAATCAAATGCCACAAGTTTTTTTTTTCGAACACATCTCAACCGTCACAAAAGCGTAGAAACAAAGGCTAGCCGTACAATTTTGCGATCATTAATAATGTTAATGGTGTTACGAAATATTTAAAAGTAGGTATAAAGCTTCAGCTTTCATTCTGAGAGGAAGCCTGCCCGGCAGCGGGGCGTAGATAAATATAAGTAGGTCGAATAGTTGAAAAGTTTACATGAAGTACCCATTCCTACTTTTCACGAGAACTTATAAAATATCTAGCAGGTATACATAGTAAAATTCATTGGCGTTGTTCATATCGAAAGTGAAATCGGCAAATTCAATGAAAATAAATATATTACTTATCTAAATAAACAATTTGATGCATAGCTCAAAAACATAAGTCAAAACTTATAGATCTCTGAAGATAGTATTCATGGTAGGGTGCTATATAATTCTTAATTCAATAATAAATATATTATGACTATGACTTTTATTTAACTATATTTTACCCGTCGACTACTTTAGTGAAAATTAATAGATCTCGAAGAAACTAAGAAATCACCTTAGTGATACTTATAAAATTTAATTTTCATAGTACCTAAGTAAGTATATCGAAAATATAGGATAATTCCTGAGTAAATGTCTCACATCAACATAGATAAATCAAGTGTATCGTTACGCATTGTCTGCTCTGACCGCTAAAATTTTATAATCTACCTACAGAGTACTTAGAACCGGAATGTGGTTAAAATTCCGCACAAAAGAACTGCTAACGAAATAAGCATGCAAATGAGGTGAATTGTAGATCGATTGGAAATAGATCGTGTGTCAGCGGTCGGGAGGCTGCGGGGCATGATCATCGGTCCACGAGCGCACGCGCACGACCCACACAGCCGCCAGCGACAGCCAAACACACACCAAACAATGTATACGATGTATAAACACGACTCGCATCTACTTTATACTACGAAATAAAAACAGACGAACTTTTGAAATATGGTAAAAGTGAGTTTGATAACATTAATTACCTTCATTATAATTACAGTGTGTAAGCAAGTTGTTTCTTAAAATATAGAGATCATCCCGGACAAAAACCGTTAGTAATTAAAGTATATATTTATGTACTGCAAATTTTAGAATACTTTGTATAGAATAACTTATTTGGTAAGAATTTAAATTGGGGCAATAAACAGCAGTTATTGTTGGTCAGCTTAGTTGAGATAGCTAATGTAGATTAAATAACCTGAATAGGTCTTTTAAGCACATTAAAATTACATGCTATTATTAACCAGCTGTCAAAAATAAAACTAAACGCACGAGGAAGTAACGAGTATATTGTAAATCGTATTTTACTAGAGAAAGCGCATTTTACGTACTAGGAGACGTTAAGACGATTTCACACTGACCTTTCCTATTGTTCGTTGTGAAACAAAGGAGATCGATATAACGACGCAATTAGTGATTTCTAACGCAATAATTTATGCTTTAATATTTCAACCATCTCGTTCTGTGAACGCACGACGTTCCCTCATTTGGCTCATAAATTACTTATGTGATAATATCTACGCTAGAGCTTCTTCGAAGTTCATTTTTCTGCTCAGCGGCTTTGTTATTTAACACCTTAATTATGGTATTACGTTTTCTTTTTAATGAATTAGACATAATAAGCGAAGATATCATAACTTAATACATTATAAATATCTCATCAATGTATGGTTATGTACTACATATTTATATGTAAGGTACACTTAATCTGTTCGCATAGTCTCCTTTGCATGCAATTAAATTAAGTAGTACCTAAGGTATCCTTTAACAGGGTCTTAATCATAAGCACAATAAGGCTTCCTGACCACTGGAGAGAAGGGAAATAGCGGAGCGGAGCGAGAAATGCAGAGCGGAGGTGCGGAGGTACGAAGCGCGGAGTTAGATAGCGGAGCGGAGCAAGAATGTAATGCGGAACGCCCACCTCGTGTCCCCGCCCCACTTCCCCGCTCGTTTCTCCGCCTTGCTTGCTTCCCCGCTCGCGTTTGTTTCTTCGCTCCTATACTTCGCTCGCGCTCGTTTCTTCGCCACGCTTTCCGTTATGTATGATTTTTTAAGCACTAGGTTAAGAAGTTGATAACCATACCGGCTTCCTGTCCACTGAAGAGAAGTCGAGATTTTATATGCAACTCTGTTTGTAGATTTTATCTCGCTCACCGCTCCGCTGCCTCGCTCCGCTTGTACTGGACGAGCAGCCTTAGGTAAGTATACTATTTGTGGTAGTATCGACAAATGAACTAAAACGACTTTTGTGACATTAATTGTAAAGGTAGTCTCTGCGTTGAGGCTTTATTGGTAATAAATAATTAGATACTGTGGGTAATAAGACGAAGCTAAGGGAACATCGATTTAATAGTATATTTTTTATCGAGAGACTAAAATAAGCCAATATATACCCGAGGTGGTTAGCTGCTCTGTCTAGAGTGTGTATTTATCCGAGGGTTCATATTGACTATTAGTCTCGAGCTGAAAACTCGAAGCGAGAAAAAAAAAGTCATTAATCGTTTATGATTTACGCAACAATGTAAACGTTTTCGCGGTATGTATTTTTTTCCAACCAGACACAGATATAACAAAATCACATCGGCGAAATGGTATAAATAAAATGGCGCCACCTTATATGCGGAAAAGCAAAGAACTAAGACCACGTAGACTAAGAAAGAACGTAACATTTTCGTCATGAAAATGGTCCACACACAATCTTATTTTATGCCAAAAACTAAGAAAGTACCTACTGGCTGTTTGAGTTTATCTAAGTCACTCAAGTTAAATTAAAAAAATAATTACTTCTACTCCCTAGGGACTAATGTAATCACTTTACTCCCGCCTCGTAAGGCTATATTGACCTACTTTTAGAGCATGAGAAGTGAAAAATATCTAAATCAATGAACAGATTTCAATGTTCATCATCAATTAAGTATCGAATACCCCTACCTAAATGAGCAGTTCTAGTTTAGTTACTTACTTCTTATTAACTCAATTACTTCAACTTAATTACTAACAAACTAGAGTGCATAATAATAATATACTATCTATATTCTTAAAGAGTTTTATTCTTTTCTTGGCCAAAATAATTTAAAAGCTTATGATTTGCGATGACAAAGATCATAACTCGTCAAAAATATTAGAGCATGCTGACCTTTTGAGGTTCCGTTATGCATTTAAACTAGAGGTAGAGCAGTTTCGACTCAGTAACGACTTACAAAACAAGGAATATTTAATAGCGTATTGTTATATAACATTTGAGTCTGTCACATTACCATTTCAGACGATTTAGGGGTTTAAACGCTCTTTGCCACTATACTCGTCCTCATTAGACACTAAGAAAGAAACAAGCCTCTAGTTAGAATAGTACATTATGATGAAACATAATTGCCTATTTCATCTAACTGTCCGTCTAAGGTGTCCGAATGTAATTACCAAAAGTCAAAATGGTCCCGCCCACGAGTGCTCTCACGAAGTGTGACGTCATCACTGACAACCTGCTCACAAAAGTCAATTACGGCACCAAATTTAGAGGTCTGCGCGCCGACTACCACCTTTATTATAGGTTTTGTAAGTGAGATATTTATATTTGCAATTACAGTCATTTTCGTGGGGTGTGGATTGTTTAACGATGATCGAGCCTGACCATTAATTAATTAATGATAACTTTAATACCTCGTTATACTTAAGCGATGGAATCTAAACCATTAAGTTCCTGTTCAATATTTTCAATGTTAGTTTTTTTTATTCGACTGGATAGCAAACGAGCAAGTAGGTCTCCTGATGGTAAGAGATCACCACCGCCCATAGACACCTGTAACACCAGGGGGATTGCACATGCGTTGCCAACCTAGAGGCCTAAGATGGGATACCTCAAGTGCCTGTAATTTCACCGGCTGTCTTACTCTCCACGCCGAAACACAACAGTGCAAGCTGTGTAGTTATTTTGTGGATTTGATACTTTCGCATGGGGTTTTAATTTTTAATATTATTATACTTGTTTTGATGACGATTTTTGTAAAATATCATAATGATTAGGCAGGTTAGGTACCTATTTATTTTTAAGACGCATATTAATATCTGAAAAATCTTAACTGTTCAAAATATCGTCGTAATTAACGATTACGTACATGGTTTGTCTTAACATTAGTTTAAATCGTTTGAACTTTGGACAGTGACGTACCTACATTATGCACTCGCTGCGCATGCATCGATTCCCAGGATCGGTAATCTCACATAAAGCAAATGTTCCGGGTGGATGGTGCGCGTAACTCCGGTGGAGTGACAAGACAATAATTGCACTGAACTGCACTGAACTATCGCGCGACGCCCTCCGTATATCTTTTAAGACAAATTTACGTTTACTTTGATCAAAGACAGACAATTCAACTACTAACTTTAGTATTAAATAAACCAAAACGCTTTGAGTTCATTTGTCAAGTGTACCTACTTTGAGATGGAGTAACTTAGACAATGCGAACAGTAAAAATAACTGGATTGATTAAGTTGCTTAAATTTAGAAAATATTTAAGTGAGTGCACGCACGTTAAATAATTAGTTAAAGCAGTATTCCTATAAGTACCTACCTAACCACTGAAGTACAAAAGATTAAAATGTACCGCAGAGCGCTTTAATGTAACATTCTTTACTCCGCAGTTGACTCCATCAATTAGAGTGAGCATTTAATCGGATAATGATGACAGATAATAATCTCGAAACCGTTACAAATATTCTCAGCATTTTAAAATAATAATAGCTTAAAGATATCTCGCTATCTGTCTTTAAAGAACTATGTTCGTACCTACTTGCCGGAAAATGAAAATTACTCGCAGTGTTTATGTTCTAAGAAATAAATACTAGCGTTTACAATATTAGGTTTTGTACCCATGTCTATTAATTAATGTTAATACTTAATATCTACATTACCTATAAAGTAACGAACTATATTGTAGAGTATAAATTGAGTGTGAGACATGTTTGCAAATAACTATGAAGTGTGGAAATTTCTATCGAAGTTAATCTGATACGAAAACATGGCAACTATTATTTTGATTGATTTCAGGAATAGTTCAATAAATGTACATTCAGTAAGGAAACCGTCGTAAAGTTGACTAATGGTAACCCAAAATCACCAGCCATTTACTTTCTAGATCATAGCTTAAAACATCACGACATTGTCTCGTTGAAAAGTAGATCGTATCATCGCATCAAGCAGAGAGTGGTGCGGAGTGGTCGTCACGGCCCGGCCGGGCCGCGGTCGGCGACAAGTGATCGCGCACAATCACTAATTGAATCAGTCTCTAGTCACAGCCACTGGCACGCAGCCTGCATATCACTTTCAGTTGACGAAATTATGATTTCTTCTGCGTTATCGCATCGTCAGATTCTGAGGAATCTCTGATGAAACGGAGATACCAAGCCGTGGAGCGTAGCTACCAGTAGTTTGAGCCCAGCGCTAGGCATTATGTGAAGGTGAACAGACGACAATTTTGTTATTGTGAACTCTCTTGTACCTACAATCGGGCTAGGTGAATCGTGTCGTGACCCACTGTGGAACCTTTCCGCAATAAATGACATATGTCACAGCAACGCCTGACAAGGAGACTTACTGCTGCACTTATTGTAACAACGTTCTATAGTGGATCACGATTTAAAAGGTTTGAATAATCACATACAAACATGAAATAAATTTTATATATATTCAACCCGACTTGTTCATATTTTAGAATGAATGGGTTATTTAGCCTGATGCTCTTCACTGTAGCCATTACCTAAAGATCCAAAGCCAGGGAAAATTCATGTTTTAATGTTTATTTGGGTACAAACGGAAATTGTACCCAAAATCAAAGTTAAGTATTTATTTATCTTATTAAGCCTGAACAAACCTGTTTAGAAATGTTTCTGAAACTAAACCTACAAACTTTCTTTAGTAATTGTAATTGTATGATATCATTACCTATTAAGAAAATCTCAACCTACGTATTTTTACAGTACCTACCTATCTACTTGCATGAAGTATTTATTACGAGCCAGTGATAATTATTATTGGCCGACAAATCTTCACTTAAGAGAACCGTTACTCTGTTTTGTTGCAGTGAAAACATTCATTTCTTCATTTGCATACAATGGGCTGGTGCCAAAAAATATTGGAGTGTAAACGCTTACCACGAACATATTTATGAAAGTTCTCTACTCTAAGCTTTATTTCAATTCAATGTGACACTAAAATAACTGATATTATCACTTGAGCTTTTTGCTGTCACAACACTAAGTATTTTGTTATGCATCGTCTATAGTTTCAGAAGTTTAATCGGTATTATTTGTGGAAAAGTATTAATGATAAATCAGCAGAAAGCAGTTAGTACATAATAACATAAAGCTCTCTGTGAATTAGCTAATCAAGCCTGGCTACACGGGAGTGCTTAACAGCCATCATTAACCAAGAATCAAATGAATACACCATTTACGAAAATATAGTACGATAAAGGGCACATGTAATACCACTTCCACAATTTTAAACAAGGCCCTCTCTCTCATATATAGACCTGCTATTAATTCATACAAAAAATGAACCGTAATTAAATCGACCATTGTAGTTGTCTACATGTGTATGCAAATGTGGTTTTTATGCTTGGCACAGATAAAACAATATGGAAACTGATTTATGGCAGACGAAGAAAAGCAAACGATCTACCCACGTGCTAAAGACTTAAATAGTATAGATATGTTAATTAAAGAAAAAGGATACAATATGAGAATAATCAATGTCGAAACTGTCTTGCTAACTATAATCATAAAAGGTTGTGCTAAAATGTCATTATTATAATCGGTGTATCTATTTTGCTTAGTGCTTAATGAATTTCAATAGAAAGACTTTTGGATGTCAAAACAGAATAGGTACTATTAGGTACAGTAAATACTACATACAAACCTACTCTGGCCAACCAGAGTTTGGTTTTATAAGGCGGAACATTGTTTTAGTCAAGACAAATTGACAAAAAACGTAGAAGTGGCTCACATGGAGTAGGTAAACACACCACACTTACTCGTAAATAGGTCGTAAGTACCTAAATAAATAACAGTGGCTGAATCCAGTAAGTAATTTCATAAATCACGTTAATTTTTTTTCAAACTGCCCTTAACTAATGGATCGCTATAATCTATAACACAACACAAGCCGCCTCCTCAGTAGCTTAGCCCCGGTGTCCGAGGACTTAGTGTTCGATCTGGAGATGGCCGATAAACATATTTCGGCACCGGCTCTTGACGCAGATGAAGTGAACTAACGGAGCTTTTCCCCATTGTAAAAGTGATTGTTTTAAACTATTAATTGTACCGATAGTGCCGCGGACGAACAATGCATGAGCTGCCTAACAATGAAACCGGAAAAAATCTTTTGCACTAATGTAAGGCATCGTGACCTCTTAAAACGTTTTAACATCCAATAAATTATAGCCACGTGAGGCTCTCTGTAGACACCTGTTATTATAATATAGACACTGAGTTAATGTCGTCCTCTTTTCTTTTGTATTCAGCGATGATGTATGCCCGTTATATTGGAGCTAAATATTCATACCCACACGGTTTTGTTAACTTTCGTTACGACGAAGTCAAACATAATGTACCGTCTGAGTGCGTGTACATTGCTGCGTATATATTTTTTTGACTAAAATTAACGAACAAAACATGTATAGAAGAATCAATCTTCTTGTTAAGTATACAATTTAATTTACGGATTTTTGTTCGTTTCTCAAATATTCTCAAATATTTGTCTGTTTTTGTACAACGAAGAGTTCACAGACATTCATACTATTTGATACATGTTCGTGTACTCAAACCACTAACCTGGCTATTCGAGGACGACGTGCAAAGCTGCTGCGCAACGCGTGTATGTTACGCAAAACATACCCTCCTTTAACTTCCACATGAAAAACAATCTAAACTTAACAACCACCCATCACTCAATATAACGAACACTTCAATGCGTTTCGCCTCGCAAACTTCACTGGAATCATTTTCATTGTCATTGTTGATTTATTTGAAGTTTTATTAAAATTTGTGGCTAAATGAGATAGGCACCAAAACTGTTTAGATTTCGACTTCAAATTTTACTGACTAGGTAGTAGTTAAAGAAAGCTTGACAGTTTGCTCCTCACACTTACTTACCACTGTAAATCCAACCTACCAATGTTATTTTTCTCAAAGAGTAGGTACCCTTAATATTTTTATTTAACAACTTGCATCTTACTTCCTCCATCAACCCAAACTATTTGCATTCTTTTTGTTAAATAATTCATTTAAGAGTTCACTCCTCGAGGGTTGATATATTTCATTACGCACAACATGCATACCCATTCATGTTGTGAATCAAAACTAATACTATTAACTACTACCTAGCCAGTAAAATTTTAAGTCGAAATCTAAACAGTTTTGGTGCCTATCTCATTTAGCCATAAATTTTAATAAAACTTGAAATAAATCAACAGTGACACTATTCAAATAGTCACTGGTCACTGAAGTCTTAATGGTGAAACAAATCTATTTAATACGTTATGGTAGGCAATAACTGAAAATGATAACAATAAAATAGTAGCATCGTAATTTTGTGCAACGTGTCTGTGTCGTAAGTATCGAGTTCAAATCAGAAGCTTCACCCCGCCAGCTTCCTAAGGAAACGCGATCCTAGCGAATTGTTGACAAGCGTAAATCGAGCGCTATATCTCAAGAGATTAGGAGTGCAGAGCGCAATGATTCGGTTTCGCGGGCGGAAACGGGCGCGCCCACGCGCAGGTCAGATCAGTGACCTCAAAGCTCACCTCGGCTCCGCACAGCACCGCGCTGCGCGGGCGCATATCCTCGCGCATACACCTCATTGTTCCACCTTCCAATGACGAGCACAGGTAATTGGGTATCAAGTTGACAGGTTCATAGTACAGCGTAAATCTACGCTAATAGCGTAATAAATTCGTAGTGCTGTCTTTACACGCGTTTTGTCGTAATTTTAAATGAAAATGAACCGTGTTAGGTTTAAATTTACTTCACATAAATATTAAACTATAGTTTTTTTTCTTTTCTACCGTATTATTCTTTTATATTCTTTTCAACTCCTATAGGTCCTGTAATCTGTAATTTACTTAATCGCGAACAGTGATATGGGCCTTATCACGAAACAGTTCACCCTTTATTTTTCTTCAATTTTGAAAAATTATGGTTTTTCTTACACAAAATCTAAAGCACAATCGATTCCGATGGTTTAAAAAAAATCTCAATCAAAAATGACAGTTTTGTAAAAAAATTTCATACACTCGGTATGTGCGTCACAAAACTAAAATAAAATTTGTATGAAAAAAAAAAAATAATAAAAAATGGAACCGACTTCAAAAATCTTGAAAATAATTTTCTAATATTTTGAAGTCGCTACCTGAGCACGAGTCAGCAGGAGTGGAGCTATAGTCGTCTACCTCACCTACATATTTTATGTATTTGGTTTTAATTATTCCTGCTGGCTCGTGCTGAGGCACCGACTTCAAACTAGTAGAAAATTATTTTCAAGGTTTTTGAGCTCGGTCCATTTTTTATTACATTTTTTTCATAGTTTGTAGTGATTTGTAGCCAAAGTGCATTTCTCAACGATTCCATTAAGCTCAAACACGGCATAATTATGTATTTTACAACAGAGTACCGGTACCTACGGTCTTCATCATCTGGTCCAGTTCACCAAATGATAATCTCAAAAAGTAAACTTGACTTGGTGTTAAAAATGCCAAAATCGCTATAGGTGTGCCTTAAAAATTCGAGGGTTACCCTCGATTTCTCTAGGATTCCATCATCAGATACTGACTTGGAGTCAATGGGACCGCCTCAGAATTTAAGTATGTCCTTTACAACTAAAAATGAATTTTGAAATACGGCCCACAAATGGCGGAGTTATCGTGTAACAAACAAAAAAAAAAACATACACCAGAATTGAGAACCTCCTCCTTTTTTGAAGTCGGTTGAAAATTAAATACATTTTGCACCCTTTTTGACCCTTATTATGCAACTGTTGCATAATAGTACATTATGATACAAGTGTGCTAAGTCGGTCATTACACACAAGCCATTATTATAAGCGCGAGCCGTAGGCGAGCGCGGTAAGGAAGCTGAGTGTGTAATGAGTAATGATCAATGTACACGAGTTGCATACGACGTTTTTCAACACAATTGTGAGGAAAAACAAACTTGTATTATTAGTATCTCTTACAAAGTTCCACCGACCTTTGCTGCCAAGTACTGACTGTCCGGAGATTCTTTTAAAAACTTTTCAACATCGGTTGGTGACAACACTTTTGACTTTCGACCAATATATCCATCAGAACGTCTCTTTAACAATGCCGTCAAGTTACAATGTGTTTTTATATTAACAATTATGCATGCATGGATGGATAGTTGGAATATTTCTTCACATTGTTTGAGAAAAGCAGTATACAAACCTCGCCCAGAACAAGGTCCAAGGCCCAAGGTCGTCCATCAATCCCTTACTTCATGGCCTCTGCAGTAATGTACTATTTGTGCCAATATATATAGGCGGTAATATACCGCTGAACCAAATAAAAAGACATTTTTCTTCCAACCATGCTTTAATTTCATCATAAACGCACTAAATACCCAGCATAAAGCGGGATTTTTCTACTCTAAAGCAGAAAAAAATTATGAAAATCCTTTATTGAATTGTTTTAGATTTTGTTTTTAACTGCACCACCAAAGAGGTAAGTAAGACAAGTATATTTTTGCGATAAAATTAGCCTGCATAGTCTAGTGTTAGGTTGGTCAACCTGACGGTCTTATGGAATTTGACAAATTGCGTACAGAAAATTGTTGCTACCAATCCTATCAAAAATAGTAAGTAGGCGTATTTAAAAAAAAACTTTGTGTTTGGTTGGTCAATCTGGTGCCCAACCGAAATCTGAAAGATCACGGGTAAAAATATCTGCTACTAACTCTGCCAAAAAAAGTAAGAAATAAAAAAAAAGAAATTGGCGGGAACCTTGCGAATTTTCCGTGGACATTTGGACTGTCATTTCTGTGGACTCTCAAAGTGCGAATGTAAACTTACAAAAATGGAAAGCTTTCCCATTAGGAATTATATATAATTAGGATTAGAAATTATTTCCCATTAGGTAATTGTTTAGCATGAGTTTTTTGCGTCTACTATTCCTGTAATAGTTGAAAGAAAAGCAGATTATGCACCTCGCATTAAGAAATTTATATTGCCATCGTGCTTTTTAAAGCCTTCGCTCACGCTCGGGCTCCAAATAGGCACTCGGTGCAATAATAAATAACTATCTGCTTTGTTCAACAATCTACTATTACTTATATAAAGCCGCACAAATGCTATGATTGGCAAAGACTACTTATTTCAAGCAACGGCAAGCACGTTTTAAACTTTCGTGGTTTTCACTCATAGTCAAAATACCACAAACGGGACTTATGACGCTGATACACACTGAAAATAATGTAATGTGAATTGTGACCGAAACGTCGAGGTAAATATTACTCGTGTGTATTAAATATTAATCTATATAATTCAAATGTGTGTTATATTTTGAAGGTTTCGTATTTCAGAAGAAAAAACCGGAATGTTATCCATTCATTTGTACGTGCGTCTATTTGTCAGCACTATTTTTTTTAGAAAACCGATAAAGGCATCGTGTTGCAATGTAAAAAGTATATGAGGTCTTGCAACTGTAAAATACTAGTAGTAAAATAGTAAAATTAAGTTTTTATGCCACCATGATCAAAAGATACAACATTTTGCAACTGTATTGACATACTAACACCGATGATATCTTAATAATGTAGTAACATACTTCCCAACAACATAATAGTTATGGAATTTGCCAAAAAACGTCTCACGACACAAGTAAAAATCTTAAAATCTTGTAATTCATATTATAATGAATAACAATTCATTTTTATTTAATGTATAAACTTAAAAGTTGAATTCGTTTTAAAAATTATACGAAACACTTTGTCCATAAGTCCGACCTGCGCTTATCCAATTTTTTAATTAATATATATAACCTGCTAAATACACGACTTGCATAAAACTCTAATTGAAGTAGCGTGTCCCGATAGAGAAGGTATTTACGATGAAGGCAATTATACCATTTTATACCTGCGTAATTTAAATCACTAGGGAAACTCAATTCCTATAAATCTGAACCACTTATGATAATACAAAATAGAACCTATTGACTCGGACAATCCGATCAAAGATAGTGCGCGAGAGTCGAACGCGGGCGCGATATGAAGCGGTTAAATTAACTTTCATAATTAGAAACACCAATAAGGCAGAACGCCCAACTCTACACAAATTACACCTGCGTTACTAATTATGCCGGACGCGGATATATCTTTTCGAATAAGCTCTGTTCCAACAAATACGACTGCAAAGCACATAATATATTCACATGACCCTGGTCTCAAATGCGTCCATCACCCAAAAATCTAACTGTAGACATCTAGTAGTCAGTAATGCTCCAACGATATTGTAAAAAACAAAACTAAACACAATAGGTACGTATTGAAGTTTTTATTGTGATCAGAAGATCGTATGCGCATGCCTACTTACTTATTCAAGAGAATAATTGTAATGGCGCCACTGGTCACGCTTACAACTACTCCTCTGACGTTTTACTTACTTACCCACTCACTTCCTTTGAATTTTGAGTTGAACTCTATTAAGTAATATAGCAAATAAGAGCATTGACAGGTAACTCTAGTTACCAAAAGCAATTAAGTGGTTACGCATAGTTATGCCGGTTACCGAAAATTTGAAAACTTTGCGACCAGTTTGTCAACACAATCAATGTCAACGCTCTTAATTGACCGTTAGTGAACCTTATTACAAAAGATAAGGTGCACGTACAGTGATTTAAAAGTATTCCCGCGACTATTGAACAATGCGAAGGTGATCTCTGTCTAATCGTGGTAGTATTTGTATGGACAGGACTTCATTCTTTCTCCTAACCGTGTTAAAATTGTATTTATTACTCACATCTGTCACCCCGGTAATGACTCCCGCGCATGAAACCTGCCCGACGCATCAAACATCTCGAATCAATTAGTCTGTTTGAGAAACACCGTCTTAATGATCGCCCGAAAACTTATGACGAAGTCTATATGCGATGGACGGTGAGGGTTCCTTTAGTAATTTGTGTTATCAATTTATTTCATTACTTTTTAGTTTTTCTCGCTTCTTGGTCCGCATACGTTTCTACGAAATGTAAGCACTTTTTAGGAACTTAGGTATTAGAATTTCCTTCGGAATAAAAACTGTTTTAAAATGTGATGTGAATTGAAGGAAACAAACAGCTTAATATTTTCAACGTTTGAACTTCATTCACCTTTCATTTGGTGTATTTGGATACTAACAACAACATTGATGTTATTGATCAAAATGTTGTTGTGACCACTTTAGAATTTATTTAAAAACAAAACCTACGAAACCTACAAAATAAAAGCAAAATATTTGGATGGGAATGGGAAATACTCAAATCAAATAGGCTCAATGCGAATGAGTATTTTTGTCTGAAGTCATCAGTTAATCAATCCTACGTAAATAAGATATATTTTATAAAAAAATGTACTTACTCAAAGTCAAGGATCTTCTAACAAGTAATCTAAAATAATGATGATGAGTAATCTCTTTAATATTCCAGTAAGTAAGAAGTAACCTGATTAAATGTGTAGTGCCCATAATTATAAGGTTTTCTTACTTTGAGACAAGATAAGGTCTGCTCGGGTGGCTAAACATCTCGTGTCATTATGCCTTGTTTTAGTCCCTTGTTGAACAATCTACTATTATACAATTTATTCAACAACTACGGTAAGTTTTCAATCTTCGTCATCGACAAGATCTTTCTTTGTAGCCTCTCCAGTCAAAACGCATCAAAAACCTCTAATAAATCTATATATATAAAAATGAAAGTCCTGATACTGCCAATAAGTACGATGTTGCCAATAAGTACGCTGGTACGCGTCTTGACTAAGAGAGTAGAGCGGAACCCTAAAATGTCAATTAGTCACGTGCGAATCGGACGTTAACATTCTCCTAATATCTCAGCGAGCGAATGCCGTCCAAATAATGTGATTGCCCAAAAAAAACCAGCAACATCAAGCTTAAAATTTATGAGCATTTTCATGACTGATTTCCGTGCGTTTGTTAGGTACGTATAAAATGAATGGTACTTTTTAGGTTTGTTTGACCTTGTGTAAGTTATCGCTCGGTCTTACTATAATGTTTACTTATTTATCAGAATACATACATAGGTACTTACTCGTATTATCAATCGGTGAAAATATGTTTACACTTTTATGTATCAAATACTTTGAAAGATATTTTATTTTTCTGTTCGATCATCCACAGTAATAT
Source organism: Choristoneura rosaceana (assembly GCA_037349165.1). Taxonomy (NCBI): domain Eukaryota; kingdom Metazoa; phylum Arthropoda; class Insecta; order Lepidoptera; family Tortricidae; genus Choristoneura; species Choristoneura rosaceana. The sequence continues at coordinate 2,849,956 of JAZBNJ010000030.1, read as the reverse complement.
TACTTGTTATTGTTTACTATTTCTGGTGTAAGTACAACAAAGAGTCATTGTATAGTATTGTCGCTTGCTTATCAAAATTCAAAAATGATAAAAACGAAAAAGATTTTCCGATCACCGGACGGATTTCGACCCCGCACCTCCTATGGCTTTACGTGCCAGAGATGTCCCTGTCCGATCTAAGAATTTTTAGAAACGAAAAATATGTGGCGTAAAAGTCACAGAATCTATGTGGGAATTTGAATCATGTCGTCCTGCGAAATAATTTCGTTTCTAAAAAAATTTTAGATTACCTTGATCAGGTGAGTCGCTTATAAAAAAAAAAATTAGAAAAATGGAAATCGTACATTAATGTGCTGCCTTTCCAACTAGTTATTAGTTAGTAGTTGTGACCGATGGTACCACACGTTTCTATTGGCGTGTGGTACAATTATTCAGAAATAAAATATGAATCAACACAAACAATTATTCAGAAATAAAATATGAAGGTACGAGTATATATCATTTATCAACCAACTCACGACAGAAAAAAATCTAACAAAATTATGGTTTTAAGTAAAAATATTCAGCATGATCAATAACAATGCTAAGAACAAGGTTTTGAACTGTTAAAAAGTTATTGAGGTTTAACTGAATGAGAACAAGGCTAGCGAGAAAATATTCTGTGACGCCAACAAACTTGCAAAGATATCAATCAATCGCCTTATAGACCATGTAAACAGCTACAAAAGACAACAATCTTGGATAAGGCTGAATTTACAACCTTTTATTTAGTTTCACCTGTTCCGTGGTAGGTATGTGTCCGTCTGTCTGTATTAGACCGACTTTCAGCAGTCGGATTGATTTGAAATTTGGCATACTTAGGCTAGGTACCAGGTTGTTGGTAGTCACTGCACGCGGCAGCAGCAGACGGCATGTCGTCGCTACACTACTGGTTCCTAAGTAATTCTATGAAAATCCCTCCGTACTAGCGACACGACACGAAGCTAGCGATAACGACGCGTCGCCGAGCGGCAGACGACACTGTCGCCCGACCGGAGATCAGAAGGGCTACTCCGAAACACAACGTTCGAAGTTCGTGTCGTGCGATCCCTCTCGCTCTCGTATTAAATAGTATAAGTGTGAGAGGGACCGCACGACACGAACTTCGAACGTTGTGTTTCGGAGTAGCCCTTCAGTAGTGCCGTTGACGACGCCGGGAGCAACGACACGTCCAGCGAGTTTATTTTCAAAATGGATTTTTCCGATTTTTTGGATTTTTACTTATTCTGATTTCTTCTTGGATTAAACTTAATACTGTTTATATTTAATCTCAAGCTCACAACATTTATTGACATAAAAAACACACTACATCACACATCACGACAAAAACACAGATGTAAACAACAATACTCTCTGAATTCTTTCATATCGCGTTTCAAATGTTTACTGATCAGTATGGAATAAGTTCCCTCACTTCCTCTGCATTTCAGCATAGGACGTGTGCTGTTCGTCTTCTTCTATATGATAAAAATAAGTCATCATCATCTTCTTCCTCTTCTAATAAAAGATATAAAAAATTGCGGTCACTATTCTCGAACACGTCATACATCTTGTTTCACGGAAAACTTGGAACCAACTGGTTGCCTCTGCGTCGGGTTTGTAATCATGACTGCAGCGACAGGACGCAAGGACCCGTTGCGGCGACATGACGCGACGACACGTCGTCTGCTGCTGCCGCGTGCAGTCGGCTACCAACCGGTACTTTTATGTAAATTGCATGGCAATACAATAATCTGGTAGTGACATCCTGGTGATCCAGCCAAGGTCGTCTCCGCAGGACGGAACTCTTTAACGGTTAATGGCATTGACTTGAAATTTGGCATGCAAAAATGTAGTTTGGGTGGCAATGCAAGTAAAAGTCGACAAAAACCTTAGTCGGCAAAAAAAAAATATATAATTTTTTTATTTTATTTAAAGCTTAAGGTGTTTGGAAAAGGCGGCATTTTTTCTCTTTTTAAATTTATTTCCAAGAACGGAGCCCTTGGCCCATAAAGCTGGATCCGCCGGTGTTTATATTCATTTGTTTTTAAACAGGGAACCTAAAATGGTATAACAGAAAGAGGGATAAAAGTGACCGAACCTCTTTGAAAATTTCATTGAGCCTTAGCCTTATTATTCTGGCAAATTGACTCACTTAATTGATCTATGGTGGTCTACACAAGCATTTATTATAAAGTTAAGGTAAAGCTAAAGAAGAATTAAGTAAAGTGCGTCTATGAAAAATATATCTTCTTCTAAGTCGCTTACACTCTTGACAGTGTGGTCATGGCCGTTGCTTGAGGATTAGTACCTAATTAATTGCATGACGACTTTCTTGGGCAAGTTCTCCTGTCAGCTCCTGTGGTTTTACGCTCCAGAGGTGCTCTGCCAATTAACCCACAGGGGAATCCGACCAACCATCCGGAAATCTTAATCGTTCAATCAAATCTTCATCCATCCCAGCCTATATACGTCCCACTGCTGGGCACAGGCCTCCTCTCAGAACAAGAGGGCTTGGGCCATAGCAATCGCTTTCATAGGTACGCCAATAATGGCGCGTGGTATCTTACTATCCGTTCAACTAGGCACCTGCTATAAGTTACGACTCGCAAGTTCGTTTTAAATTTTTCTAATATTTTTTTGTATTAATTAACATGAGTTAGCTTAAATCTAAATTTTAATATTTTATGATCCCGTTGGTATGACTGCAGCTTAAAGACACAGGAGGTGCGGGTTCAAATCCCGGCGATCTGAAAATATTTTTGTCTATAATCAATTTTAAAGCTTTGGTATTTCAAAAATATCTTTTAATAAATTATGAGTTATAACATTCGCAACATATAAGTAACAATATCTGAAATTCCAAATTAGGTTAGCAAATTAGCGTTCGTTGCGAGGTTGAACGTGATGCTACTCTATAGTAATTATGTAATACAGTAGCGGGGTAAAAGGTAAAATAATGCATTAATTTACTACTACTCCTCTGAGGAGAAATTGTCGTGTTGTGACTCTTCTGGTGCTGCAGGACACATGGGCGACGTTAATCAGGCGATCCGTTTGCCAGTTTTCCCCCTATACCATAAAAAAAATCATACTATAGATATGTAAAGTATTAAGGTTTAAAGAAATCATGTAAAAATCTGTTACATATAAATTGCGAACCGCGTAAACCGGCATTATAATCAATATTTTCGTTTTAAGCTACACTTCTGATCTTGATTTACGGCATGCGGTTTAACTTGCGGTATTATTAACAAGTTGTAAATCATCGTTCAGAATTAAGACCGCGCTGAATCGGCTGCCGGAGGATTGCTGACGAAGTCTTTAATAGAACAGGTCTTGTGACCGAAGCCTAAGGATTTTGCAGCACACGTGTAACTCTGAGTTTTAGTGTTTATTTCAGAGTTTTCCTTATGGATTAACATCAACCTCACTTAGCATTGGAAATCAGACCAAGTTGAAGATGTCTCCAAACAACACCTACGTAGGTGCTGTTAACCTGTTGCTTCAAAACAATATGTAAGTTAGTTCCAGTTGCTTATTTTGCTCTGTATATGTCATGAATTATTAATTCAGGAAACGACCACATTCGTACCTACCATGTTTTGAAGTTCTGTTGTTTTAATTTTAATGCTGCTGACGTAATTGGTCGTTCTTAATAATGATTTTATTAAATATCATCTCTTTACAAGCAGTATGTTGCATTTAATTAAAATTAAATCAATAAGAAATGAACATGATGTTTAACAGTACAGAAATAAGAAATACATCGTTCGCAAACAGGACGTACGTACCTACGTATATTTATGCTGATAGTACAGGGCGCTGTAAAGTTACTTTCAAAACTGATTAACTCAATGAAGATTTAATTCTGTTGGTGAGTTAACTTAACACCGGGATGCGGGAGGCAGTGGCGGCAAATGCATCACGGGCGATAATGAACCGACTCGTGTGCACGACTGCGCTGCGCTTGCGCACTCACACGTAATGCACTATCCTGGCCTCGCCGAGTCGTGCAACACTCACTCGTTGCCTTATAAAACAACCCTTCTTATAATATTTGACTGTGTGAACGTTACCTTGGAAGTTAAAGTAAGTTTACGATTAATGCATGAGTCGTACTTCCATACAGCTGATTCGATCCAAATTTATTGAATTTGCTCGATTGATCGAGCTGCTAGAAATTCAAAGATGATTTCATTATTTTTACAGGTGACGCAGTTTTATTATGTAACGAAACAAATTTTGTTAGGGTTCTATTTATAGGCGACTAGCGCTAAACAACAGTTAAGTTTTTTAAATCTATATGTACATTAATATTTACTAATAAACTTTATTTGTTTACGTGTTTGTTTGTTGTATTTATATAGGGGATAATTTCTGAAACTACTAAATTGATTCTAAAAATCTTGCACTAACAGAAATCTATACAATCCCTGATTAATAGTGCTTAACATAGCCCATTTTTATCCCGTATTAGTACAAAATTCCCACAGGATATAGACGATGTTGCGGGCAACAGGTAGTTAAATATAAAATTGATTTAAAATTCAAATAAACGCTAACGTTATACGTAAAGCCACGTTGACCCATCCGCAAATTCGTTCTAGCACGCATGTAGGCCGCTTGCTTTACTAGCTCTGCTGGTGAACGAGTTGTCTCTAAACGTTGCCTTAACTATTGTTTGGGACCTAAGTAATACTCGTATGGACATAATTAAAATTCTAAGCCGAGCATAAATCATAAATCAACTGACTTTCCTATGTAGTAGGTACATACTTAAATCAATATCACTTGCAATTTTCATCAGATTTGGTATTTACTTTAGACACCAAAAAACTCTGAAAACACTTGGAATTTTTTTCTTTTATAACATACTATCTGTTTCTCGCGGCTTCGCCCCGTTGTAACTTTTCTAAATTTTCTTCCATAACAAGTTCTCCTGACAATAGCCAAAACAACAAAAAAATAATTAGCGAGATCGGCCCAGCCGTTCCCGAGTTTTGCGCTTAGCAACACACTTTACGATTTATTTTATTTAAATAGATCGGGAGCCTGTTGTTTTACCAAATTTATTTTGGTCAAATTTCATTTCCCAAACAATTTTTAGCAACTTTTTGTTTGGCAATGCAAACTTTGGCACAATTTTAATACGAATATTTTCATTACGTCAAATTTTCACTCGACAAAATATTATTACGAAAAATTACATTATGGCATTTGGTCATTTAGCAAATGCTTTAATAAGGCAAAAAACATTAGACAGTAAAAAAAAATTTGTGCGAGCGAGCGAGCGAAGCGAGCGAGTAAGACGGTTCGGAGCAGAAGCGACTCGGATAGGTTAGGTTTAGAAGGCTAAGGCGGGAGCGAAGCGAAGCGTAGCTCCCGCCTTAGCCTTCGATGTTAGGTTTTTTTTTTATAGCAACCACGATAACATATTTGACTAAATGAAATTTGGTCAAAGTAATATTTGGCAAACCAGATATTGCTTAAACATGAACATGCCAAACATTAGGTTCGCGTAATAATTATTTGTCAAGTGTCAATTTGGCAAATGAAATTCTACGAAAAATTTTTTGGGAAGTGATAATTTGTCAAACATTTTTTGGTAAAACATAGGTAACCCAAATAGATCACCATAAAATGTCATACAAACTCAAGTTTTGATTTTAGATAGATAGTATTTTGGTCTCGACCGTTGACAGTTCGAAATTGTTAACTGTAGGGTATTTAAAAGTACGGTACCTGTTAAAATATTTGCAGAACGAAGTTGCAGTGAAAATGGACGCCATTTGTGAACAAGACAGGATCTCGGGTTTCTTAAACTGGCACCTCCCACGTGGTGTCTTGTGCCCTTAACCTTTCGTTCGAGCGGCCGCATCGCGGTTTATGCGCCTTATAATGCGCTCTCCACACAGTCTTATACGGCTGGCCGTTTGTCTAAATTTGGAGCAAATGCTACCACAATACAATTAAGTAAAAATGTTCGCTTTCTTAGACTTGTGCTCCTTGCAGGGAAGGTTGAATATACTTCTATAAATAAGTACTTGTAACTGATTTACCGTATAGTTTTTATTAAGAGTTCTGTAGTCTTACGAGAAACCTTTTTAAATTTCGTCATGTTCGGCCGTCCAGCCGTCCGTCTGTTCGTTGGTCCGCGGCTTAGCTTAGATATATATAATTACTAGCTTTTGCCCGCGGCTTCGCCCGCGTGGAATTCGGTTATCGCGCGCTGTTCCCTCGGGAACTGTGCATTTTTTCGGGATAAAAAGTAGCCTATGTCACTTTCAGGTCCATAAACTATCTCTATGCCAAAAATCGCGTTGATTCGCCGCTCCGTTTCGACGTTAAAGACGGACAAACATACACACAAACATACAAACACACACACTTTCGCATTGATAATATTAAAGTATTAGTATGGATATTAAATACATACGCCGATGAAGTGGCACTTAAAACACAATTTTGAAATAACTTTCTTTAGGGATGCTTTAGGGTAAAGAGGATTTTTTTCGCATAATTTATTGTATCAGGCGTTAGGTACTTGCGGAGGTCAATATCAATGAACTAAACAGTTACTGTGCTCATCCAGGATTTAGGTCGCGGGTGAGCAAAGTTATTGTTTTAGTTCATTGTTTTTTTTCGCGTCTAGGTAAACCCAAAATGTGGAGTGTCGATGGACAGTTCTTTCAAATATATCACAGGATTTCAAAAGCCTGTATTCGTCATAAGGATTTAATTGCAAAATAAATTGAATTGATGTTGTAACGAATAACTCACGTCTTAACTCGAGTTTAGTTCGACTGTTTCGGGCTATTTCGTAGCCCTTCTTCAAGGGAGCACGCGACTCGGCGGCTGCCGCAACACGCGCACTACGCGTCCCCGCTCTGCTCGCGAGACTCGATTTAAGACGTGAATAAAATTATCCATTACAATATCATTTAATATCAGCTAAGTAGACTTTTCAAGTTAACGGTAGGTAGATCAAATATTGATTATTTACCGCATCTTAATACGGAACGCTTCACTGCGAATAGCTCAAAACGCGCTTGACCGGTTTTTTATATAATTATTGAAACAAAAAAACTGACATCGTATTACCACCTCGTTCGGCTAGATATTCAGACTTGCCAAATCACTTAACTTTTACGTGATACCTAATCATTGTTTGTAACAAGTGGAAACGTATAGGTATCGGTCAGGGAACCAAATAATATGAGAAATAGAAATGATATCGCCTTTTCGTCCGCTACGCATCTAATCTTACTATTTTATGTGCATACGCTTTATTCGGCTTTCATAGATTTCATTAAATAACGACTTATCGGTTCACCGATACGTCGTGAGGATTACGTTTCAACGAAATCCTTTTTGACAGACAATCGCTGCATCGCTGCATTTGACAGACATACATTTTTGAACAATAACGCGATCGGCAATACGTTACAGACTGAGCCGCAAAACTAAATACGTACCTACATACCCAACATTTGAGCTAAATAGATGCTTTGCTCTTTTAAAGCAAGTGAAATTTCTACTTTTCTTTGTTATCTTCAATCTTACTTATCTAGTTTCGGCACTTAAACAAGACCAATATGCATACAACCACTACTGTCTTGTGCAGTACCTAGATAGAGCGACAAAAGTCCTAATATATCATCTTTATATTTCAGTTTATGATCATTGCCACTAATTAAAAGTACTAAGACACCTAAAGAACAAGTGTGCGCAATTCGAACTTATTTACGTTAAACGCTTTCGTAGTATCGATACTCAACCCGCGCCAATCGTGCGCACCTGCGCCGGCGCCGACGCCGACGCACTTTCCAAAAAGGCTTACGTGGCTCGGTAAGGAAACAATCCATTTAGTGCCGGGCATTTTTAATCAGGTTATACTTACATTCAGCAACAATAAGATTAATATTTAACATCGCGCACCGTGTTTAAGAAAGCTATTGATAATGACTAGGTATTTATTAACATGTTACAATCGGGTGTAATAAATGACATGCTTTTCTATTAAGATATTTCTACCCACAGATTAATATTTTACCGATTGCGTTTACAATATTTCGTAGCTTTCGATTTGGATACACGAAATATAACATGTATTTACTCAGGAAAACAAATGTACGAATATTTCACAATTTATTACAAGCAACAAAGATATTGCTGTCATAACACAACACGATTTTAACAATTGCATAGATATGGAATATTTTATTTAGCCGTGTCGAGTCTCCCACGCCATTGGATTCAATTATGGAGGAAAAGCAGATAGGTCGGCGCGCGAGTGGTCCGCTCGTGACCCGTAAATTGGAACGGTCCGTCGCACGCCCTTGTCGCACCTTGGTCGCCGCCGTTCCACCGCCGAACACCGACCGAACACAACATAACATAACACTGTAACGGCACCCAAATGGACAACCCTACAACACTCAGATTTTACTTCTCACGCACATCCAATTTAAGAACATCGACACAAGTGTTGCCGATCCTTTTCTGGACGTAACTATTCCTCTATAGGTACGACATAGTGCTGTATTAGCACATGGTATAGAAAATTAAAGGCACGATACGGATAGAAACTTTGCTTTCTACTATATGTTAGTTGCTATAATTCTCGTTCTTATAAGGCTTGCCTTCTGCGAGTATCTAACTTATACAGTTTGGAAGCATTCAAGTATATTTTTACCGGAAATCGTAAGTAAGTATTTTTAGCACTACTTTAAATATAGGATTAAAAACTGTCATTCTTTCAAAGGGACGTAGGTATGTACCTCTGAGTAAACGACAGAGCCAATAAAGTAGGTTAGAGTGTAGTAGCTAAGGTATCGGAATAGGATAGCTTGTAGCGTTAACAGGTGTGCGCTCCGTATTTGGGGCATAATGTCTTACAACAAACAATAGACGGTGCAAGCGGGACTACTGTCTTAATGGAGATTTAAATCATAATCATGCTTTAAATAAACAAACAAGTGTCAAGTGGGAGCTTTAAATAAACTCAATCAGAAGAGTAATTTTACATTTTTTTAAGTGAAACTCAAGTAAAATTGATAGGTAAGTAGGTATATTTAGATTATTTTGAGAGATTTTGCATTAAGAACTGAGTGAACACTTTAATACTCATTCCAGTGCCTACAATATGTTACTCTAATCTCTACAGTTACTTTTTTTTTAACTTCATTGAAATTATACCTATTATGGGTTCAACTTTAAAGGGACAACCTACAGGTCAAATATAAGTTAATTTCGCTACCTAAGACACTGGTGGTCCAACTCTTACTGTATAAATGATAATCAAGAGTTGAGATAATCAATTATTAGCAGAAAAATATCATAAAGGTCCTTAATTTACGACGTTTTTTCAAAGTCCATAACTAATCCGTTTTTAATTTACACATATTTAGCAAAAGAAAGTTAAACATGTGGATTTTATTGATGTCTCTCTTGTGTGTCACGTCGAAATCACTAGTCGAGATAGTTTATTTTACAATTTAACTATTAATTATCCATGACTGTGAAGTAATTATTATATATGAGTGAAAAAAAAATGTTTTTTTTCAATTTGACGAAAAAGGTCAAAGTTCGTTAATATCATGAACTGAGCCGTGTGCTCAAGTTAACGGATATAAAAAACACGGTGTATAAACTATCGAACTTCACGACGTCTGTGCATGCAAATAGAATTGAAAAAATAAAAATACTAGTTTTTCCGCGACTTTATCTGCAAAGAATTAATGTATCGCTTAACTATGCAACTTTTTGGGATAAAAAATAACTTATGATTGTCCATTCCAGGTTCTCGAAACTATCTTCATACCAAATTGTACTAAAATCGGTTCAGTGGCTTAAGCGTGAAGAGGTCACAAACAGCCAGAAAAAGTTAATTTTGCATTTATTATTAAATAGTACGAAAGTAAGGATGAAGGAAACTGAAAAAAAATATTTACAGTTATATTTTAGGTATAATATGTTTTCTATATAACTGAACAGGATTATTAAAGACTATTCTAAGACCTTTAAGTAGATTTAATAGAATTTCTGAATAAATGGCACGACGCAACAAAACACAATGCACACGTAGTTATAAGTTCAACATATGGCACACATTATTAGTAAGTCATAGTACAATATGGCCCACGGAACGGAGATAACAATCTTACATCTAAAGCGAGCGAGGTACCTCCTTGCAGTATTTACGGAAATGTCTTCGTATGGTAATATAATGACACTTAAAAGGGGTATTTAGCGTTAAGTAGAGCTTATTCTTGTTTTGTTTAAATTATGATTGCTTTAATTGCCGTCTCCTGGTGCTGCGGCCAGCGAGCATACTTCTAAGTTAATTTTCCAAGTACGCTAATCGCATCAGATTAAACGAGAATGCGACAGGTCTCCACCGTAACGAGTAGAGAATGGCTATTTTGCGGTAGAGATGCACAGACCGTTTACTGAACCGTATCTGTAATTATTTGGGTTCCGCGCCCCAAAGGTCTTGTTTTAGAAATCAAAATTTGTCTGTTGTTTTCAATTTACATAATAAATGGAAAACCAAAGTAGGTAGGTACTTGGAAAATCGGATACAAAAATGAAGTTAGAAAAACAACGAGTACAGCACCATCTGACGAGTTAATATCATACATAACACCTATCTAAGAGCGATCGCCAATGAATCGCGAACCCTTTACAGGAAACTTTGGTCAAACTTTCCAATATATAAATTGAAACCTTAATTTTGTGCACGAACAAATAAACAACCTCTCGCCCTAGACGGGTCCTTATCCTTCCGTCGTATTATATAAAGTAATCAACTACGTCCTAATAGTACCTATTCGTCATAAAATTCAGCATACGAATATAACCCGTGCGCTGAGTTTTAAACAACTGTCTTCTATCCCTCCTATCCTAAGCGGATAAATGTAACCTGCGAATAAGGAAACAATCAAGGACGAAAAAGATCATAAAATTTAATGAGCCAATTAAGTATGCTGCTGCCTCTATAAACACTTCGGCGTCATTCTATTCTCTAATGAAGTGAGCTTAGCGCAGCTTTATTCGGAAATCGATTTAATATTGAATATTAAGTCTATCACTGGATAAATTTGAATTATTTTGAATAGGAGACGATTTCTATTGAGCGTCAAAAAATTCTTACCTACCTTTGATTTTTGTATTTAAATTTACATTATTTTGTTTCGAGTGCATTGTCACGGTGATTCTAGCACGCTTAACACTGCCAGTCAATAAATATGTAATGCGTCAATAATAAATGTTGACACCCGGGCCGCGCTTCAAAAAAACTTTTTCAGTTTTGTTAAATCTTAAATTTCGTACATACTTTCTATGAACGTAATATATTTTTGGTTTGAACGTAATATATTTTTGTAAGGAAAATAAAACTTATTGAATATAAAATATACTGACTGTTCTGGAATTGTTATTACTTATGTAGTTTATAGGTAAGTAACCGTACCAAGTTTTAAACCGATTATCAGTTGAAGAGTTGCCGTCCTGCGGACACGATGAATTTACATAAGTAGGAACACCAAATTTCAGCTCAGCCGGCAAAAAACCTATGCTTGCTACGAACTTAGAACGTACTAAATACATACGAAGGATAAAAGCTTTTAAAATAGAAGTGACACGTAAATGTAGGGCCGTGACCTGTAATATACCTAGTATCGATAAATGTCACCAAATACAAATTTAGTATGCTCGGTCCGGCCAGAGAAAAATGCGGGTTCAAATCCACTTATTTATGCTAATACAGCATAAATCGCTAATAACAATAAAAGTACATTCATTTAATGCCAACACTGTCTCCTATGTATGTACTCGTAGATAACCTGTTAAATTTAAGCTTTTGCTAGTAATGTTACCTGTGTGTTCTTGTCAAGTAAGTATATTTTAATTAGATATTATTACTGGACATTTTCCTCGACATTGTGCAGCAGAAAGTAAATAACGCACTGACTATTTCTAAGAACTTACCTAGCTTACATCTTCTTAATTGTTGATAGTTACCTAAGTCAGTAAATATTAACAAGCATCTTATTTTATGAATAAATGGAGATCTGCTAATTTGCAATGTTAAAGTTGTCTAGTTTGTCAGATTGCTACGAATTCATCGCACGCTAAAAAAATATCGAGGGTCCTCCTCCCTTAACCAAATACCTCTCTAGGTCATCCATAACTGGGATGGTCGGTCGAAATTCAAGTTTAAGTCCGGGCTGAAATTACGTTCTGTTTTAGGGTTCCCCAACTCGAAAGCAAAAAGAAACCCTTTCAGAACACTTTGTTCGTCTTTCTGTTTGACTGGTTGTCTATCAAGAAGCTTTTTCTCAAAAGCGCGTGGAGGTATCAAGTTGAAATTAAAGTTCATTTCAATAGAATCTGTCAATTTTCTAGATATTTAAGATGCCCTAACGTGGGCATAATTAATTATAAACGTCCTTGTCGATGTTTTTATAATGTAAAATGAATCAAAAAAGAATAATAGTCACATCACATCACCAAGACCTAAGCAACCCGTTGTTTATATTAGTTGGCTGAAAGTGTATACAGGATTGTCAGATTCTATATTAAATTAAAATGGAGTTTAGTATCAAATAGTCTGCAACCTCTTGGAGCTTTAACCAAATTAAATTTACTTATAAGTTTAACGTGAAAAGATGCGTCATTTTGAATGTCTGTTTCTTGCTACCAAAACATCCCATACGCATATTCCCTGTACAACTGAAACAAAGTCCAAAAATAACTATGTAGTTACTAAAAGATAGAATTAGCTATTTAGACACAAGAAATACAAACACGTCTGTGTAGCTTGCTTCTTGTTCGAAACCACCAATGCGCGAAATCGACTCGTAGATATTTGGCCGGTTTTTGTTATTGACTAATTTTTAAGTTTTTACCCACTGAAGCTGACTGTACTGCACAAAGAAAATTAGTTATGCTCATAAGACTATTAATCCACCGTGGTGAACGCTGCAAACGTTAACCGAGCGATTATCATAAGGAGAACCGTCTGCGTCTTAATTATGTTATCATTCATCGATGTGACGAGGCCCGAACGGACGCATACATAAATATTTAATTGAATGAATAACACGTTTATCGTAGTCGTCGAGTTGTTCGCGGAAAGCAGCGGGCGTGGCTGCAGAGCGGCGCGGCCGCAGCACTAGTACACTCAACAACGCCACAAGTCATTACATGCATTTAATTTTTGTGTAGGTGTAAAACCAGCACTCCACCAACTTACATTACAAAAATCGGTCATTATGGCTTGGAGCATAATCAACTAATATAGGTTTCTACGGATTATTCGCAGTAGTTCCTTTGGCAATACAAAAAAGGAATTATTAGATAGGTACCTATTAAAAGAAAGGAACTACTTAAATAAACTACCTAAACTGGTTATTCATTAGTCCAGTCCAGTTCGTGTGAAAACTAAGTCTATCCGAGTGTTATAAATCTCGCTGTACCCTGTAATTTTGTTTTTAAATGCTTTTAAGTAGCTATAAGTAATCACTTTGGCAAATATACAGCCGTAAACCAGCTATTCTGCATAAAGGATACAGTTTATTCTCCAGTACAGCTTTAAACATATATTTACTCCTTTAATCATATTTTATTAAGTCTTTAGCTGTTAATGAACTGGTTAAAAGTTTTTTTTGTTACCAAAATGTTTATTGGGTATATACTTTACAGTACATGTATATAAATAACTTAATTTTTTGGTACTAGGTATATCGTCATCAAGAACTTCTTGATCCAAGTAACGGCTATGTATAAGCTAGGTAAAGTATTCGTTGTTTATTCCGAAACTTAATTGATAATGTCGGTAAATATGTATTCAGATTTTTATACAAATTTATGAACTTGAATATTTAGCGATGAGTGTACATTTCACACCACACTTGGTCCGTGCACTTATAACCACTTGGCTGGTGTTTATTAAATTAACTGATGACAGAAAATTGAATAAACATAAGATTGAACGATTATTATTATGACTATAAACAAGTTCCTGCTCTTGAGAATACTTCAACTATTACTATATTTTAGGCTAATATCCCATTTGACCCTTCTTCTTGAAATAAGAAATCGTCTTACAAAGCACCTGATGGCGTAATATTTTCAATAATCAACATCAGTGTAATTGAAACCAAGTATTACTCAAAAGATGGTACTTACAGCGAATATTGTCAAAATAAAGGACCATTATTTATGGAAGTCGAACCACGAATAATAAATGAATCGACGCAATAAAGAATTATTCACATCGTCAGCTTTCCCTTAATACTCATGTCATACATATTAAATATGACTTTTTGTAAGCTCACTACGTTCTGTGAAGTGAAGATATAACAACATCGATATGTTATTTATTACGAAGCGACTCTATCGAGGGGCTCTACCTACATTCATGAAAATTATTCGTCGTGAACGATTTACAGCACCTGTTTAAGAAAATTTTAAATATCGAACTCAATATGGCCGTTCAAATAATTGAAAATGGTAACAATGTGATTTATGCAAATGGATAGCTTGACGTTCGATTTAAACTGTAGGACACGTTGCGCCGGCGGCGGAATCGGCCATTAGGCGCTTCGCAGGACACGCGCTGCCTCCTGACTTAGAGCTTGTTTCCACTTGTCGGATGTCGGGTCCGGATTTTAACCGGATGTTACAGTGGCAGAACATAGCTTCATATAATTATTAGCTATTCACACTTACCCGACACAGATTTTCTATAGTATAAACGAAAAGACCAACGTCCAACACCAATGGGATCCGACACCCGACAAGAAGGACCGGGCTGTTATTTAAGCCCAGTTTAAACCTGCAAGAAAAATCGTGCAAGTTGCATACATTGCAGCGCTCGATTGACCATTTAAATCTTTTGCATGATTTTTCTTGCGGGTATGAGCTGGGCTTTATTTTTTGTATCTGACCTGCCCATCGCTGTTTGGTCTATGGCGACTTTTTACCTGACTGCGCAAAGGAGGGTTATGTTTTTCGAGCGTGTGGTATGTATATTAATTTCTTTGGTCCTCGCTGCAGCCTAAATGGCTGGACAGATTTTAACATATGAGGTGTCATCGGATTCCTCATAACTGACATAGGCTTTATAACATTTCAATGTGACATCTACGAAAAAAAATATGGCGGAGGAATGAAAACAAAGATTGTATTGCAACAATATGAGTATCAAATGAAAACTAATAAAAAGCCCATTCTAAATATATACGAGTTATAATACTTTTAATGTACTATTTTCACACAAATATCAAAAAAGTATTAAATCAAAGATTACATTTAAAAAATCGAAAACCCGACTGTTTAAAAAAACTAAAAGGAAAAAAATCCAGTGGTCTAGAACTCAGTTTAGTAGCTAATTTAGAGTTTAACCGTCGGGACCCATTTAAGTCATACCTACCCAGCTCAAAAATTCTTAGTAATTAATGGGTCACGACTGTTGAACTTTAAATTAGCTAGGTAGGTACGTAATAGAGTTCTAGACCACTATTTTTTTTCTTTTTAGTTTTTAAGGCAGTCAGGTTTTTTGATTTTTTTAATTTAATGTTTTTTCTAATCAAGTACAAGTCGAGTCGAGTCAAGTACGAGTCGGACTCGCCCACCAAGGATTCTGTATAAGTTTGTAGGTATATCTTACGAATATCCAGTTTTAGCAGAGCCCTGCACTTAGGTAAGCATAAAGTACCTATACAGTGTGGGTTCATTTTAGATTGGTTATATTCATTTTATTTAATTTTGGTGAACAAACAGCAATCAATTACTGAATAAGCTTATTTAATAGCAACTATAAAGCCGATTACATATAACTACGTTAATATGGGTTATCAATTTCGAGAGCTGGTGTACATTTTAAACGCAACGCTTTTATGCAACGTAAAATCTCGTACCTACTGTGAGTAGGTAATATTGAAAACTGAAAATAAACGCTAATGGTTCTACGTGCTGTAGACTTCTCGATTCTGACTATTATGTTTTCAACCCCCCATAATAGGCTATGCCATTTCGAAAATTTTCCAAATAGAATGAATGCATTTTTATCGAACCCACTCACAAAACTCCACGAAAATTTGTTGAGAAATTCGACCTACCCAGAAAAACAGGCAGACATCCGCTGGACATACGAAAAAAATTGCCCAAGCTGAAACCGGAGACGCTTTGCTCACGCTCAATCAATTGAAAAAACATATAGTCAAATTGAGAACCTCCTTCTTTTTTGAAGTCGGTTAAAAAGTCGGTCGGTTGCCTCAAATACCTTTTCTAAAATGTGTACCTACTTGCTCTCAAGCTCGTCTATCAGCCAATCAGTCGCAGCTTCGATACCTCGGCAAAGTACATTAGTTCTTGTTTGTTTGCTACAATAACTAGATTGTTATTACAGTCATGCAGTCATCAAATACATAATACCTACTTAATTTGTAAGTACGAGATCCACAATCAATTAGATTCGACATAAAAAACTTCACAAGAAATCTATAATTTAGAAAGCGAGGCAAGGAGCACAACCTTATTCGTGACAGGCGCTGATCTTTAAATTCGCCAATTATCCTTCAGATTATTCAGAATTAATCGCACTTAAAATAATTATTTAAAATGAAATACATTAAGTCGGGATAAATATCTTAAACGCATTAAAGTTGTATAACGACAGACGCCAGTTACATGACAAACAATCATAAGGACGATGAACGGTTTGCGAAACAAAATTAATGTCTCAGGTCCCTTAAAATTCGAGTGGAATTTCACTCAAGGAAATATTGCCGAGAGAAATACCGGTAGGCAATGGCGTAACCAGAGGAAACTTTATATCCTTGACACCATCGAATACCTAGGTGCGTACCAGGTACCATTTTAGTAGCAGTTAGATATATTTTTCGTTTTATTATTTAAATTTCAGTCTAAGGTGAAAGTCACGTTTTGAACCAGTGCACAGTGGTGAAATTATGGGTAGGGGTGGAGTTCAACAACTGGGCTTTAGATGGGCATGACCAGAACAAGTCACGCGTGCCCTGCACAATAAATGCTAAGAACATTTTTAGGACTTTGAGTGGCGTCACGGGAAATTTAATCTATGTAAGTACGTGAAATGATAATCGGCCTAATGTAACAGGAATGTAATAGGAATTTCAGTTCTAGATAATATTACTTACTACATACATAGATGTGAAGTTAATTATTTATGTACAGTGTCTAGATATTGCAGGTGTCTAATTAAAGAAGAATAATTAGTATTTTCTCGTGACAATTACTTACGTACGTACATAATTAGCAACATATATATACACGACTTGAATTGACGACCACAGTCGCTCTACCAAGAGTTAATTGCAGAAGAAGTGGTACATTACTTTCTTCGATACATTTATCTTTTTATGACACATTTGGTTCTTATCGTAGCGACAATAACATTAACATAATTATTAACTCGAACATTACCGGCGCTAGACGCAAACATTGCCTTAATAGAATGATTCATCAAGTCGAGAGAAAGTCTCAAGCGCACAAAGTTCGACGGAGTCACTAAACCGATAGCTCTTGACAATGAACAATAAGTCTCGTAATAAAACGTATCACGCATCAAAATAAAAGGTTCTTGTCACAACAATACTTACTTAAGCTGGAATAACACTTCATGTTGGTAGAAAAAAGAGCACTCGGGAATTATACAATAGGCTGCGCTTGCCCGCACGTGGTCAAGAGCCAAAGAGTTATTCTTGGAGTCGGAATATAGACACATGCCTACTTGTTTACAGATGACACCCACCATTCAGGCACAAGTGTGGCGTCTGATCAGGTTCATTGGACAAACACGACCAGCGTTTTATGCCTTTGTACAGTCACAAGCACCAATATTTGACCCAGGAAAACGTACATAAATATCTGGTACGACTCTACTTCTAGGGCCGGTAGAACTTGTCAGATATTTTTGCACGCTCCACTGTGTCAGATATTAATGCAGGTGACAGTTCTATACTATTACTGAGATATAGTGTGAATTTAAATTAGTCTCCTTAAAAATATATCAGTGATAACAACAAAGAAAAAAAAAACAAGTAGGTAAAGTTCCTTTAATTCGCCTCTATACGAGTATCGCATCTGGTCTATCATTTTGAGATATGTATTAGGTAATTGTAGCAGGTTTATAAACGCTATTTATCCTTATCAATACTATAAATACAAAAATACTGTACGTCTATCTGTTAGCCCTTCACGCTTAAACTGCTGAACCGATTAAGATGAAAATTTGTGATGAAGAGGGTTTGGGAAGAACGTAGGATAGTTTGATCCCAGAAAATTGCAAAGTTCTCGCCAGATAGCAATAAACTAATTTTTGATAAAAGAAGTACCTAGAGTGAAGATACTAGTTGTGAAATAAAAACGAAAAAGTGGATTTACCACACAAACAGCGATAACGGATTCCATTCTATAAAAGTTAACCGCTTTTGACCAATTTTTAATTTTATTAGTCAAAACAAATTTTACGTACCTTAGTAACTACCAGTATAACCTAACCAACAACAAGTTGGAAAACTCCCGATTTGGTCACTTCAAAGTTTAATATCTCAAAAACATGTCTAAGAACCATCGCTTGGAACCCTGATTTCAAATTAAAAAAACGCGTTCAAATCGGTCCACCCGTATAAAAACTACGGTGCCACACATACCGGTCAAACTTATAACATCCCTCTTTTTGCGTAGGGGGTTAAAAAATTAACAACATTGGTTAGGTAAAATTTGTGTTGACCGACAATACATCATAAATTGACAAAATACTATAAACGGGACTTATAACGATAAAACACACGAGTAATATTTACTTCGACGTTTCGACCACATTACAGTGGCCGTGGTCTACATTGATCAAAATCGTTAGAGGGAGAAAGCAGTTTGTATAAAAATGAACAGACGTGAATTCTCTTAATTCTTAGCAATCCAAAATATCTTTATTTAACATGTTTACATTATTGTCTAATGAACAAATGAATTCATTCCAAAGTACGCATTAATTTGTTTGTCTGTGCAGGTGTGGCAAGTCGAGATATTTAATTAATAGGTACAAGTACAAATTGCCCAATGCATGACTCGGTTGTATAAACTATGAATTTATTCGCCACTGTTCTCACTTTCAATGCTAGTTAGTATTTATCATTCGGTGAGGTGTGATGGTCACACATCAACTTTTGAAAAGCGTCATTTGGAATATCAACAATAGCTCGTAGCACTTGCAATCTACGGATAAATACTTACTTTCTAAACATCTGACGGCTCTGACCTTGCCGTTTAATTGAGTGCTACTTGCACACCGACGTTTATTGGAATATATCAATACCTTGACACGTTGGGTCATTCAGTCACTTTTTACGTACCTGTCTACGTAGATAACTCGAGATTAAGCTGACTGGCACAAAATCAATGCCCACCTTTGATCTTTTGAGAATGCGCGCGAGATATCTATATCTGAGAAAACCGACGTTCATATTTTCGCCAAGTGATGTTTCGATTTGCGGTAGGTAGGTACCTATACGTTTTTATTACGAGAATTGGTGCAGTACCTTAGGAATGAAAGTTGAAATGTAAACCAAATAATAATCTTAGTTTTTTTTTTTTTTAAAGAAGATTAGATAGATAATTGATATTGGGTGAAACTGGCGAACACATTATGTAATTACTAGCTTTTGCTCGCAGCTCCGTCCGCGTGGTATTCGGTTATCGCGCGCTGTTTCCTCGGGAACTGTGCATTTTTTCGGGATAAAAAGTAGCCTATGTCACTCTCGGGCCCATAACCTATCTCTATGCCAAAAATCACGTCGATCCGTCGCTCCGTTACGGCGGGAAAGACAGACATAGACAAACATACAAACATAAAAACACACTTTCGCATTTATAATATTAGTATGGATATACTCTCATTTTAAAGGTTCCGTAAATTCCATAATCCTTTAAAGAACCCTTAAAATAATTTCGCCCTGTCCGTCACTACGTAGATAAAATCGAGTTCATAAACTTGTGAGCAAAAATTTGACCAAAAATATCTGAAACGTGTTCAGATATTTTTGATCAAATTTTTGCTCACAAGTTTATGAACTCGACTGTACAATGTAGGTAGGTATAATAATGTGTAATAATTGCACGGGTATAATAATGTGTAATAAGAGGTGAGTAGAAGACAATATTGTTTTTTTTTTTTTAGGTAGGTACATATTTCCCCTACAACGTAAAGTAGGGATGATTTTTTTTTCTCGTTTAAACCTATAGTGTGGGGTACCTACTGTTGGATCTTTTAAAAACATTACCTATAAGTTTGAACATACCATTTTTCAATTAAAGGATCGATTTGCAAAATATTAAGCATTAATGTATGTATCTAAGTCTCTTCTCTTCTCTCTGAGAGAGAGAGAATGTATGTATCTAAGTATGTACTACTTAATTTTTGTTAGATACAATTCCCCCAATTGTCTTGACTAATTAAGTACGTAATAACCTCCACGAGGACCTAAAATAACTTCATCGCATAGTCAAAAGCCGAATAGAGACTTGTTCAAAGCTTGTTGCTTGGGCTTAAAGCTGTAATTTAAAAGCTTATCTTCGAAATACAGATAGATTGTGAACTACGATTAGCCATCCCTCGTTGACCTGCCGCGCACGCGCGACGGTGACCGCGCGGGCGGCATTAAGAAATACTGTCGCAAGCGCACCTCGACTCTTATGCTTTGAATGAACCTCATTTGGGCCCATCACCTACTCGGTGACAAGTTCTAGGCTACACGTCAATCTCGCGATATTTTAGGTGGGTTTCGAGTAGATGTTGCTCACTGGATTCCTATTATCAGTTTTCGTCATACTTTTCTGACCTTAACGTTCATTTATTTACTTGTATCGAACTAGGACTCGATTCTACTTTGTTTAATATATTTGAGCAACTTCGGCGTATTGTAGTAATAATATTAAAGGTAAAAATGTCCTAGTACGGGACCATACATAAAGGTTGTGCAGTGTAGGATCCCGTAAGTAGGTACACCTACTAATTTTACTTTCATATTACCTATTTGTCAACTTGTAAAGCCTGGTGGCTGTGATAGTTTTCCTTTTAAATTCGTTATATATACTACTGACTGTAATGATTTTTCTCAGACTTTTCACACCAACTGTTTAGCTTGTTGGTGGAAAGGACATTTGACTCTAAGTGTAACATATTTTTGTGTGGTTCGAATAGATACATACTTTTGTACCTGACTGTACTTTGGAAATTTGTACTAAGAGCAAATGATAAAAAAGTGCACCAGACAAAATATATACGTACTTCTTCAGTGTTCGTTTTTTCGCCTGCCGTAAAAACAGAGTACCTATAGTAAAAAAATATCGGTTCTATTTTTTGTTAAAAAAAAAATTGGAATCTATTTTTCTTTTTAACCCAAACACGGCTTAGTTAAATTGTTTTTCAACACACCTGCTCGTAAAGTAGGTCTTATTACAGCGTATTTACACTGATAATGCAGAATATTACCCATGCCGTGCCTTTTACATTACATTATCGCACTAGTGCCTTTTCATTACATATCTTTTTAAATATTAGCAAGAAGTATTAATGTTT
Organism: Choristoneura rosaceana; assembly: GCA_037349165.1. Classification (NCBI taxonomy): domain Eukaryota; kingdom Metazoa; phylum Arthropoda; class Insecta; order Lepidoptera; family Tortricidae; genus Choristoneura; species Choristoneura rosaceana. The sequence continues at coordinate 2,828,307 of JAZBNJ010000030.1, read as the reverse complement.
CGAAAACAGCTAAGTAGTTATTTGCGTAAATATAAAATTCAATTCAAAATGTGATAAATAATTAAAGAATTTCATGAAACTGCTTGTTAGCTTGTTGGTATTTATAATTTGACGGTGTATTTTTAACTATAAATACCCAATTTCAAAATTTATAAATATGTGGCTGATTAGCTACTTTGCCGGTGCCCTTATCTCAGACTTGCGCGCGCATGCAGCGCTGAGCGCGCGAAAAAAAAAAATTACGGCCGCCATCTTTTAAATTAAAGTTTTTAAATAAATGTGAACTTTTATTTACTTTTCCTCGCAAGTGTGTTGAAAAACGTCGTATGAAACACGTGAGCATTGGTCATTACACTTTTCGTCTCCATTAAGCCTTCGCCGTCGGCTCAGGCTTAAAAACCGACTCGAGTGTAATGACCAACATAGCACACTTGTATCATAATGTACTATTATAACAGAGTTCCGTTTTCTTTGAAGTCGGTTAAAATACCAAAACCTCCTAAATGTAACAAATAGGTGCTTTCTGAAAACGCTTAAAAATTGGCCAAACGTGAAATAATCGCGGACAAACGTACATACAAAACGTTGATACAGGTCAAACAGAGGATCTCCTTTTTTTTTGAAGTCAGTTAAAAAAAGGAATCGTCATAGCCGACCTTCCTCCATACTTCCATACTAATATTATAAATGCGAAAATAACTCTGTCTGTCTGTCTGTCTGTATGTTACGCTTTCACGTCAAAACCGATGAACCGATTTGGATGAAATTTGGTACAGAGATAGAATAGACCTTGGGAAAGGACATAGGCTACTTTTTATCCCGATATTCCCACGGGATAGGGATAAAATTTCGAAATAAGAACCTCTGGGCTTAGAGTCATGAAATTTGGTATGTAGGTAGTTGGACGTATGGAATAACACATAGGTGACTTTTTGACCCGATATTCCCACGGGATAACTAGGGATAAGATCTCGAAATAACAACCGCTGGGCTTAGAGCCATAAAATTTAGTATGTAGGTATCTGGACCTCTGGAATAACACGAAGGCTACTTTTTATCCTGATATTCCTACGGGATAGGGATAAAATTTCGAAATAAGAACCTCTGGGCTTAGAGTCATGAAATTTGGTATATAGGTAGTTGGACGTATGGAATAACACATAGGTGACTTTTTGACCCGATATTCCCACGGGATAACTAGGGATAAGATCTCGAAATAACAACCGCTGGGCTTAGAGCCATAAAATTTAGTATGTAGGTATCTGGACCTCTGGAATAACACGAAAGCTACTTTTTATCCTGATATTCCCACGGGATAGGGATAAAATTTCGAAATAAGAACCTCTGGGCTTAGAGTCATGAAATTTGGTATGTAGGTAGTTGGACGTATGGAATAACACATAGGTGACTTTTTGACCCAATATGTCCACAGGATAACTAGGGTTAAGATCTCGAAATAACAACCGCTGGGCTTAGAGCCATAAAATTTAGTATATAGGTAGCTGGACCTCTGGAATAACACGAAGGCTACTTTTTATCCTGATATTCCCACGGGATAGGGATAAAATTTCGAAATAAGAACCTCTGGGCTTAGAGTCATGAAATTTGATATATAGGTAGTTGGACGTATGGAATAACACATAGGTGACTTTTTTACCCAATATTCCAACAGGATAACTAGGGATAAGATCTCGAAATAACAACCGCTGGGCTTAGAGCCATAAAATTTAGTATATAGGTAGCTGGACCTCTGGAATAACACGAAGGCTACTTTTTATCCTGATATTCCCACGGGATAGGGATAAAATTTCGAAATAATAACCGCTGGGCTTAGAGTCATGAAATTTGATATGTAGGGAGCTGCACGTCTGAAATAATACATAAGCGACTTTTTGACCCGAAATTCCCACGGGATATCAAAGGATAAAATCTCGAAGTAACAACCACTGGGCTTAGAGCCATGAAATTTGGTGTGTAGGTCTCTGGAATAACACATAGGCTATTTTTTACCCCGATATTCCCACGGGATAGGAATAAAATTTTGAAATAATGACCACTGGGCTAAAAGTCATGAAATTTGGTATGTAGGTAGCTGCACGTCTGGAATAACACATAAGTACGCTATTTTTTATCCCTATACTCCCACGGGATATTTCAATTGCCACTACCAGACCGATTAGTTTACGCGTGCGAAGCTGCGGGTAAAAGCTAGTAGGTATATATAGAGGGGTGCCGGGTGGACCGTGCCGACCCCAGTATGATCTAGTGCCCACCCCAGGATGTTGGGCTACTGATTGTAAATTCTATAATATTGGTATTTTCACTCAAAAGTCCAGGCCAGGCCCCCTCTGGAAAATAACCTAGAAAATAACGTGCTAAGAAAGCGGATTCAAAGTTTACATCCTGTAGCAAGGCAACTGTATGGTGTTTTTATTTTTACACGTGGAGACCAAGAAAAGGTTGACGTCACGTCACAGACCGGAGTGATGTTTGGGCGACACTTGCGCCGGCGCCGGGACGCGGCACCCGCTCCGGATCGTGTCGCCGGTATCGCTTTCACGTCGCGGTTATCGCCGCAGTGATAATCTGCATAGTGCGAACCGTTATTGAAAGCCACGGTACTAGTTTGTGCGTGAAGGCTACAATAGCGGCACTTTAATCTGATATTTATTGGCCGAGAGATCGAATGAGGCTATGTGAGGCGACCCAAATCTGGAACTAATAATAATATGTAATGCGCTGCTCTAGTGAACTTCGCCAGTGTCGTGAACAGTCAAAAACCTGCCGGTAAGGCATAGCTATCTACCATCTTCTATACACTACTATATAAAAGAAAAATGTTACTGAATGGCTGACTAACTTACCTACTGACAACGCACAGCATATAAACCACTGGAACTAGAGACTTGATATTTGTTACATATACCTAATCCTTGAGGATCATAGAGGTGCACTAAGAGGGAATTTTTCACGCGGGTAGACAGCTAACCAACATTTTATTGTTCAACGGGAGCAAAACTGCGAGGCAAAGCTATAGTCATACAGGTCATTATTGATGATTCGACTTATTAAATCTATCGTAAACCGCTGTTAGACGTAATTGCGGCACCATTACTAGATAAGTGTTATGGTTTTTTAAAAGTATGCTATACAATACGCGTAGTTGTGGAATACCTAACAAAGTAACTGATTTTGCTTTGATTTAGAAAGGCTATGTACTTAATTTGAATTATTCAGGCAAATTTATGAGTAACATGGCATCGTTTTGTTTATAAGTAAAAGACTGATCGTAAATACCAGCTATGAATTGGTAAATTTTGAAACATTAGATAAGTATTGCAATTTACATAATTATCCCATAGAAGTGAATGAATGATCCTGAGCTACAAATCGGAATATTTGTAGGTATAGTACACAATGTAAACAATCGTAAATTGCTTACAGTCGAATTGTTGTGACCCACAACCCACAACCATGACCATGAGGGCTTTCTTTTCTCATAAAAAATCTCAATGACTTTCCTGATAAGCAAAGATTATATTTTATTATTATGTTTGTCATTAGGACATTATGACAAGGTTCAAACTGTTAGCATAAGCAAGCAAACCTTAACAGCAGAGTAGCCCAATAGAAATTGGTTCATATAATAATAGATTCTTGGTAACTCCTGATGACACTAACAATCCCTAATGGACAATGAATTGAACCAGAGAAAGGAAGGGTTTGAACGTTTTGTTTTATATCGTATTGTTCACATCATGAACTATGAGCATGAATACGGTGCATTAAATACATAAAGAGTTTAAAACATTTAGATCATTAGCTAATAGTGGTATTCCGTAATTAAAAGACTTTTATAGAGTAAAGTCCGTTGCTGTTCTCGTACCTAATTGTTTTTCGACACAAAAATATTATAGGTATTGTTTCATATTGCGTTGTGATATAAAATAAATATGTTCGTAAGTTTTGCGACACGTTAAGGGTGTTAACGAAATAAATTGCCAATTTTAAGGTACGAAGTTTTTGAAATTAAAAAAGAGTTAAACCTTGACGAGGGGCGTGGGCTGGTGGCAGGACGCTATCGATGAGCAATTTTGGTTCCGGCGAGATTATCTTTTGATCGGAGCAATTTCTCTTCGGTCTTGTTCTTGATAACATCAAGAGAACAACGGTATGCATCGTTCTGCATAATTATAAACCCAGGATTAAATCCCGTGAATTCATGCAATATACGTTGCTGTATGGCGTCGAGAATTGTGAATGCGATGTAGGAAGGTGCTGCCAGCATCATAAATATTTCTCTGAACAGCCCAAAGGAAGAAACCTATAGGAATACGCTGAATCATTAATAACTACCTAAGTATGTATACAAATTAAGCCAATAAAAAATGCGTAGATAGGTAAGTATTTTCAGTTAAAAAACTTAAATTTTCGGTAATTGACTGATTGTGACCAAGATTAGAAAAGTTTTGTGTCTAAAGACCTTAAACGTACCTAAGCAAAACCTACCAATCATAACAATGAAGAATGAAATCAATAACAGAGTATGATGAAAACAGTAAAAACGGGAACGCAAATCTCAATAGGGCGCTTAGGAAGAGAGCGAGGGCAATCAGAAACAATTTTCTATTACATTTTATCGTTGGACATATTCCGACAACAAACACGATCGTCCCGAGCCGTGGGAATGCCCCAGTCGAGTAACGGACGGACGGACAAATGATGTTGGGCGATCTATTGCCCGTAATTGATGACGACTATTGTACGGTTTTGAAAGAGCCACGAATGTTTGTCTTCGTTCTGTTACCTTCTGTTTGTTGCGATCCGAGCAGCTATTGTACTACCCAACTTGAAGATTCATTCTTTCTCGAAGTACAGTTTGCATTCTCAGGTGCTTGATCCACTTGACATCACGCAGGGCATTGTGCAATCGCTAGAAGCTATTAGTTACAGCTAATCACGTAAAGGATTATTTACTGTTTGTCTTCCGTGAGTTTATTCTCAGCAATATCAGCCAACTATCAGTGGCGTGGCCCCGTGAACTTGGTTCATATCGCATTATAGGTCTATTTTTACCCACGACAGAACGGAGGTGTAGGTATACGTTTAGGGTGTGAGGTTGTTTGTTTTACCTACACAAATACGTGTGACAAATATAAACACAACAGGTTGTGCACACTAACAGTGAGATATTGCATCCGAAGACATACGTAACTAACGAAAATGTTACTCCACCCCATAACCAGCTACACAAATATCATCATCGTCGTTAGTTCACTCTTCATTTCGCTAATGACTAGAAGTGCTGTTTACAAAAAACAAAAATTACGCTAGCTATTAGCTTTATTAATTTAACCCCGATGCTTTCGCACCCTTAGAAAAATATTACGAAAATTCTAAATTTTGCATGCCAAGGTATACCAATGTATACCAATGTAGTGCAATCTACGAAGACGCGTGATTTTGTCAAAATTAGTCATTAATGACATTGTAATAAGAACCACGGCACACGTCATCGTGAATGACTCTACGTATATGGTGAATTGTGTTGAGCTACACTGATTTTTTGTATCAATCATTTGTACCATAATTCGATCAAATAAAACTTTGAACTTTGAAAATTAAATGAGAAACTGCCAAGTGTGAGGTAAATTCGCGCACTGAGGGTTCCTCGCAATTTAAAAACTTTTTTATGATTCATCGTTAACACCGAAGGACATAAACATGATGTAGGTACTACATGGTACTACGTTACTAAGACTTCAAAAATATCTATGCCTACACCATTATGCTATTCACCATAAGGTCGGTATAGTACGAGTAGGTAGGTACACATATATTTGACGCTATGGCTGTATTATATTCGTGGTGGAGTAGTGGTTTGACCTATGCCCTCTCAAGCAGAGGATCGTGGGTTCAAAACCCGGCTCACACCTTCTTAGTTTTTCAAAATTCATGGGCGAAATTACCTACATTTAAAATTTACCACGAGCTTAACGGTAAAGGAAAACATCGTGAGGAAACCTGCACAAACCTGGCAGACTGACTGGCAGAGATCCCTTCAGGGATAAGTCCGCCTTTGTACTTACAACTTCTTTCTGTGTGATATTTTGTATTTCCTTTTGTACAATAAAGAGTATAAACAAACAAACAAACAAACAAACCTGCGAAGCAATTCAATGGCGTGTGTGAAGTGCCCAATCCGCAATGGGCTCGCGTGGGAACTATGGCCCAAGCCCTTTCATTCTGACAGCAATGTCACGTATATATACTGGAATGATATTTATGAAAACATCTTGGAGAAAGTAGGCCAGGGATAGAGCAAAATGCAGGAAAACCATTGAGGAGGCCAAGACCTCCAGAGGATTGGAACGCCTCAGGAATGAGAGAGAGAGAGAGAGAGAGAGAGAGAGAGAGAGAGAGAGAGAGAGAGAGAGATAAAGCAATAGTATGTACCTTTCATGTGCGTTATTGTCAAGATAAATCTCTTCATTTTGATGATATTATGGCAAAAACAACTAGGTATGGGAATATATTTGGGACAGGAGTAATGGGATGATCAATCAGTTGCGGGATGATCTGTTTTAGCAGATATTAACCTGAATACTTAATTTAATTATACCTAAATATTGATATTAGTATGTTAAGATCTTTACTTACATACATATTTACATCTGATGGCCAATGGGATCAGAAAGTTGTCGAATGGCGTCCGTAGACCGGGAGACAAGCTGTCGGTAGGCCTCCAACAAGATGGAGCGACGACTTGGTTAAAATCGCGGGATCGCGGTGGATGCGGAAAGCACAAGACCAATCTGAGTGGAGAGCCTTGGGGAGGGCCTATGTCCAGCAGTGGACGTCTTTCGGCTGACATGATGATGATGACCTACATAAATAATATTTCAAACTCAAACTCACAACATTTATTGACTATATTTATTTATTCAATTATTGATAGAAAGAAGCCTCCTTTTCTACTCTTCCATGCTGTGTTTTCATGACTTCTTTAATTAGTACCCAACTTTGAAATAAATCCATACTAATATTATAAATGGGAAAGTGTGTTTGTGTGTTTGTATGTTTGTCCCTCTTTCACGCCGTAACGGAGCAACGGATCGACGTGATTTTTGGCATAGAGATAGTTTATGGGCCCGAGAGTGACATAGGCTACTCTTTATCCCGGAAAAATGCACAGTACCCGAGGGAACAGCGCGCGATAACCGAATACCACGCGGGCGGAGCCGCGGGCAAAAGCTAGTAAAATATATATGTAAATTGCTAATCACAAACTCGGCCAGTGTACCTTCGCAATGCGTATGATAAGAAAAAGAAATGTTAACTCGAGCTAGAATTATAAATGCCTTTATCCAGTAGTGCACAGCGCAGATGGTGATAAATATAGAAAATAGCACTGGGCGCCGGCGCCTGCGATCGCTATCGCGACATGAATCAGCGTCGTCGCGCCCGCGCCGCCGGCCCGACCACCCGCACCCGCGAGCCCTAACCTCACACTACCATAGGTAAAATAAAACCTACAAAGGGTAGGTAAGACAGATTTACCATGTATTTGTACTACCTCTATACCCAGTAGACGTTGGTATTGCGGCTGGTTCATTTGTTGCTTTTAGGTACTCCGATTATAGATAGTTATTTAAGAATAAGTAGGTACGGTACAGTCGAGTTCATAAACTTGTGAGCAATAATTTGATCAAAAATATCTGAACACGACTCTATTCTTAACAGCATAGAAGCGTGTTCAAGTATTTTATTTTTGATCAAATTTTTGCTCACAACTTTATGAACTTAACTGTACCTAATTCATAAGCACATGACCGCCGAAATCATTAAAATATTAAGAAAGAAAATATTTAGTTATGTCTTACGTCAATTGCCTCCTAGACTGGACCAAGTAAATCACACATTATATGGATGTGTATGCGTGTGTTCGAAGGTTTTGATCATATGCAGGATCACATATGGAGCAGGTGGTAGGACCTTGTGCAAGGTCCGCCCGGATTGCTACCACCATCTTGCTCGCTAATCCTAATTATCTCAACAGTAGGTAAATTCAGGAAGTGAAATATCTTTATTTACACATATTCTATAAACTATATATAGTAATAACAAATAAAAATTGAAGACAAATAAACTGATTAACTATGAAAAAAAAATAAAAATTGTCAAGTCAGTCTGTCAGTCGGAGTGTGGTAGGGCAGTACCATCATCAAAGCCAAATAGCTTTGCTGCTGGCTTCCATTTGTGACGGGTTCCTCGAATGCACATGCTAGTCGCAACAGTAAATTCTTCTACCACAGTGCATGCTCTCAACAATTAAAAAAATCGTGTTTGATGATTTTAGAACCTCCAATAACATTTATGTGTAGGTATGTGTTTCCATCAGAGATGTGCAAAGATGGGTTGCGAGAAATTTGCTTAGCGCAGCTCTGGTGGAAACAGTTCAGAGGAGCGAGGACAGGTAAATGAAACGTTTCTATTGGTACTCGAAAAACACATTTCTCGCGACGCATCGTCGCACATCTCTGGTGGAAACATAGCCTTAATGTCTATTTCGTTTCTAGGATGAATAGGATGATGTGTTTAAAAAAACAATAAAAATAAATTAATATTTTTATTTGTAAAATTTGGTTAAAAAATACGTAAGTACAAAAATAATTACACAATTTAATTTCACAGAATCAGACAATTTAATAAACCATAACTACCGTCTTGTAAGCCATTAATTTACTTCCATTTTAGCCCTTATTATATTATGTACCCATCTGACACATTTTATACATAATACATCTTACGTACCTACTATAGTTACTTACGTAATTGAAAATTCAGATTCATGAGATAAAAGGATTTCCTAAATGTATGTAAATAATACTTAAACAAATTGAGATTATTTCAATTAGCAGTTTCATTTTAATTTCAAGATACAATCTTGTTATGCCAAAAAGTTACGAGCGCTGAGCCCGCGGCCGCGCGCGTCTCTCATTAATTTCCCTCTGTAAATATTGCGTGCGAATTATGGGATTGTTTTATGATTATCCATTCGTTATTTATTTTAGCTTTATTTGTGCTATTTTTATGAATAATTTTGTATGCTAAGGATTGCCACGACGGTCCTGTTTTACAATTGGTTTCAATTTTATTATGGTATTTAATTACAGATATAATATAACATATTAATCAGAAAGATTAAGATATTATTATTACTACTCGTTCTTGACATTAACATCTTTGCGAAGTCAAAGACGCATCCAACCAGTAAAGACGGAATTGAGTCATTTGTTTGTACTACTTTTGTAAATAAACGAGAGCCAATCACTGCCTGCAAAACTAAAACTAAATTAATATCTCACTTAAACTTAAATTAAGGAATGTCATAAAATAAATATCGGCCAGTAACAGGATCATCCCCGAGATAAAGTGAAACAGTGCGCGTCAATAACTCATCGCAAACGCACGAGAAGCTCGCATTCGTCCAATCTTGCCGACGATTTATCTGAATAACGCAGACTGTAATTATGGAACTTACGTTCGTTGGCGCTGTTACAATTAAACTAGCGGTGCTCTGGCGAAATAATAAATAAGCAAGATAATATCAACAACATTCATTGCCGATTTCGAGAATAAGTACACATACCTTTATGAAATATGAGACGCAGTGGACTTTCACGTGGTTAAAAAGGCACTGCGTTTATAATAGTGTAGATTCATCGTTAACTTAGTGTTTATAACGTTGTACTTAAAGCTCAGTTACAAAAAATGACAAATACTAGCGTAATAATTACTAAAATAGCGAATAAAATTACGTATACAAAATATCTAGCTAGGAATGGTCCTAACCTCTGTCTGTCGTCTCTATGGTCTCTGACTTTTGCGATCTCTGTTTCAAACCTATACAAGAATATTGGTAAAACTGGCTAATCAATGTGAAATTATGTTTATTACATGTTTTATACTGATCTAATTTTATCGAATAAGGTGTACATGTAACATTTCTACCTACGGATTAAAATAAAGCTCAACCTCGACTGTACCTTCGACAAAATAAGTCTTGAAGCCTTTGAAACATGCTGGAAATTTAAAATGTTACAATTTAGAATTTTGTAATATTAACAAATATTAGGTACTGTCAAATTTTGACTAACTCCATGCGGTATCGATGGGTTCCGCTAAAGTTAATCAATATTAACATTGTTAATGATTGTTACGTCCCTACAGATCCCAGATAATCGGAGAGCTATACCTTGAGTACAACAATAGTTAAAAACTGTGTTACAGAAACACTCTCTTAACTCTTAAAGTCTGTCACTTGAACTGGAAATTGGTCGATCCAATACAAAATTTAGTTTTAACTTCGTCGAATATCGATGAACACAATACGTTAAAAGGGTGAAGATCCATATGTCTAACCTTTAGACATGCTGCTTTAGACTCTAAAGGATAAAAAAAAAAAGAGTTCGCAAATATTGTCTATTATCCTAAATGAAGTTATATTTACAGTAAATATGTATATAATCTAAGATATTAACCGATAAAATTGATTTTGATCATCACTAACAATTTATGTTGTATCTCTATTTGAGCGATCTGATTCGTTCAACGAATGTCACTTCAATTTCAAATCATATTTCACTGAAGGATATCATTATCATCACTAGCTAGACGCATCCAGCTTCTACCAGCAGCCTTTCGCAGATCGTCACTCCACCTGGCCGGAGGGCGTCTTACACTACGTTTGCCAAGACGCGGTCTCCACTCAAGAATCGTTTACTCTAGCAGTTGTCGGTTCTTCGCCAACTGCCACTTCAACTTGCTAATTCTCTGAGCTATGTTGATGATCTTAGTTCTGTGTCGGATAGCCTCGTTGCGGATTCTATCTTTCAGAGAAACTCCGAGCATTAGCTTGTTCCATAGCTCGCTGAGCAAAAACAGTTTTCCGTTGGTGCTACATTTAAAATATCACAAATAGCATGGAATGATCTTACATAAAAATCTTACTATTATTGTACTGATTGTGAAATACAGTGCTTAAAAAAAATCTTAATATTTACCTTATTCGTAGCCGTATTCAAACGTGACACTGAAGTTAGTTCTGCGCTTTGCGCAATTTTTTCAGTCCTCTTTCATTATAAAATAATAATAAAAATAATGTTTCAGGTATTCCTTGAAGTTTGCAGTAGACCGTATCACACTAAGATCTCTATCGATCTAATACATGCGCAAAAATATTATTTGTATGAATCATTAGAACTTGCAGGCCACCTAAATGTGAAAGTAACTCTGTCTGTCTGTTACGCTTTCACGTCGAAACCACTGAACCGATTTTGATGAAATTTGGTATATAGTTTGAACCCCAAGGATCAACATAGGATACCTTTTTAGGGTTCCGGAGCCAAAACTATAAAGTTTCGCCATGTCTGTCTGTCTGTCTGTCTGTCTGTCTGTCTGTCCGTCTGTCTGTCTGTCTGTCTGTCCGTCCGCGGCTTTGCTCAGAGACTATCAATGTTAGAAAGCTGTAATTTTGCACAGATATATAGGTAAACTATGCCGACAAAATAGTACAATTAAAAATTCAAAAACAATTTTTTTTAGGGTACCTCCCATAGACGTAAAGTGGGGGTGATTTTTTTTTTCTCATCCAACCCTATAGTGTGGGGTATCGTTGGATAGGTATTTTAAAACCATTAGGGGTTTGCTAAAACTATTTTTCGATTCAGTCATCTGTTTGCGAAATATTCAACTTTAAAGTGCAAATTTTCATTAAAATCGGGCGTCCCCCCCCTCTAAAATCTAAACCGGTGGGTGGAAAATTTAAAAAAAATTCAGGATGGTAGTCAGTATATTAAACTTCCAAGGAAAACTATAGCGGCTAAGTTTGCTTGAGAATTATTAGTAGTTTATGAGTAAATAGCAGCGTAAGGTATAAAATATACCTATACTTTGAAGATTCCGTATAAAGTACGAAATCCTTAGAAAAATATTACTTAACTTTTTCGTAATGGTCCGGAACCCTATTTTGGGCGTGTCCAACACGCTCTTGGCCGGTTTTTTTTTTTACGCGGTGTGGGGTGGGACAGAGTGGCGCGGAGTTTGGCGCTAATCTACAGGCGCCGGCCGTCTGACCTCCAGTACTTGTAATAAGTATTTCATATTATGTGCACCAGTGCACGCCGGTACCTTCCGTCTTCGTAGTATGTATGTCGCTATCGCTAATTTAATTATTATTAAAATAAGATACACGGGTCCCTCGCGTATTAGTAGTCGAAATATGCACGACATGTTTCGAACCAATCAGTCTTTCTTTGTCAAAGTGAGCTCGAACAGTAAGCCAATCGTGAACTTTGTGCCGACGCCAGCTTTCAAATTACTCGTATTGTCATGACATAGAAACTCTCCATATATTTAATTTTAAAATATGTTAGACACTTACCTACAACATACGGTTGTTAATCGAAGTCTTACAACAAAAATTATACAAAATTAGGATTGTAAGTACAATAAGATTGTTGATGTATTTCGTGGTCTGCAAAAAGTTAATTTTTTCATTTGTGCCAATGAATGGTTACAGTCCTAGTATGATACGTTCTAATAGGTTTTATAGGCCATTTCATTTCACATTATTTTGTTTTATTATTATTATTGTTTGTATAATGAATATTAAATTAATACTTAGGAGTCATTTGAATCTAATTAGCTACTCAAAAATTCATATAGGTACAGTTGAAATTGTAACATTTCACATCTCACTATCGTTATCACTTTTAATTAAATTAAAGTTGATCAATGGATTCGCCTCATTTATAACTACCACATTACAAAATGAAGCCTCTCAACGCGAGTAACGACATTGATATTATGTCGTTTCAAGACGATATTATAATTACCTAATAGATTTTAGTTTAATTTTCAAACAATACTTTCAATTGCTTGCTTCAAAATAGACTACTGAAACATTCGTCAATATCATAAATAGGTAATTCTCACCTCACCTAGTAACTAGTATTAGAGTTCTTCATGCATTCGTTTTTTCTCAGAAGCTTCTATAAAGTTTTTAAAGTCTTGTCGATTTCTCACGTGAGCAGCGCACTCTTCTACTAGGCGTAAGAATTCTTGAACGTCGAACGAGTAGTTCGTAAATTTGGCATGCGAGCCACCACCAGGGCCGTGTCCCTGTAACAAACAAATAGTTATTGGAAAACATACATATAATAATCGAATCTTGTTGAAGTTTTTTTTACATACTTTTAATTTATATTTGATTGTTTTCAAATCTAGTTAGTTAATTTCGGATTAGCTTGAAATTTGGTTTACGTAACAATGTATATCAAATTTCAGGCTGATACGAAATTAGCTTGCGATTGTTGAATAACAATGCTAGTACAGTCAGCAAAAAGTACAGCCAGGAAAAAATGTACATTCATATTTTTTAAAACAAAAATAAATGCATTTTTATTATTGTACATAATATTACTTTGCCATGACTTCTTTCGTTCTTACCTGATCCTGCTGCACTAATTTGGTTTTATCTTGCCATGTCACATATTTAACTCCACGTAGCCGAGCCAAATCTGAATAACAATTTGGATCTTCACAGTTGTATCTGAAAGTAATAAAAATTTAAATTTATACATTTGCTAGATTAAAATAAAAGATGAAAAGGAAAGGTACACTGAAGCAAGGGATAAGCGTCTTAAATAAGAGCTTACCGTCACAAATATAAACACTGCCAGAGTTAATAACTTTTTCTCGTAAAAGTCCGTAAAAATTGACATTATTCTTCACATATCAAAAGGGGAAGAGCATAGTTTATGGTCAGCGAAAAATTAAAAAGTTAAAAAAGATTGCAGGTTAGCTAGCTCGACAATAATGCGGCATACTATTAAATTATTGTCGAGTCGCAAACTTTTAAAGTTAAAAGTCGTATACAGCCAACTCAAAAATGACCGGTATCAGTTATTTTGTTAGACATCCTGACTTTTTTTTAACCGACTTCAAAAAAAGGAGGAGGTTATCAATTCGGTTGTATTTTTTTTTTTTTTAATGTTTGTTACCTCAGAACTCCGTCATTTATGAACCGATTTGAATAATTTTTTTTGCGTTCGTCTGGGAATGCTTTCAATTAGGTCCCATAAGCACCAAATCAGGATCTGATGATTGGATCCTAAGGAAATCGAGGGAACTCTTCAAATGTTGTATTGTATATTTAGTAGTAACTCGTGCATTTGCTCTTGAAAATTATCATTTGGTAAAGTGGAACTGATGATGAAGACCACAGTTGACCATCGGAGTTACTACTCAATAACAAGTTATTTCATGGGTTGAATTTCAATTGCTTTAACACAGTTGCTAAGCAATTTATGCTCCTCGGAACGCATATGGTGAAATGGAATGGGTGGTGAAGCACCAGGACTCCTCAATAATGAACATCTTTGCATCGGAAAAAGCAATTTTTCGTAAAAGGCGACGAGCAGTTGACATTAAACTATTGTACCTACCTTAGATGTTTTACACTAAAAAGCATGAAAAAAAAAATTTATAACAAAAAATAGAACCGACTACAAAAAACCATGAAAATCATTTTCTACCAGTCTGAAGTCGGTGCCTCAGCACGAGCCAGCAGGAGTGATTGAAGCCATTTACTCGTATAGTTGTAGGTGAGGTAGACGATTATAGGTCCTCTCCTGCTGGCTCGTGCTGAGGCACCGACTTCAGACTGGTAGAAAATTATTTTCATGGTTTTTTGTAGTCGGTTCTATTTTTTGTTATAAAATTTTTTTATTCGGTCTGAAACAGCTTGTGATGTTTTCGGAGGGAAAACACACCTGCAGTTTTTTCTTTAATGAAAAAAGACTGAAAAGCATAAATATTTTATTGGAATAAAATTAAATGTATATATTTTGAGGAAAAGTTTATTCTAATTTAGTTTTTTCCCTTGACCATTTTTGGGCAAATGCTTTATATTAGTCTCGACTGGAATAGCAATTGCTGACTTCGTATTAGTTAAACGGACTCACAAGCTCGTCCGTTTAGTAGTCATACTCAGCCAGCAATTGCCTATTTCATGCCACGACGATAATCTACTATTATTGGAAATGCAAAAAAGTAAAAATAGAAAGTTCATATCCATACTAATATTATAAATATCAAATATACAAACGCAATGATATTTGGTGCACGGGAAGAAGGACATTATTTTCATTGTTATTAAATTGAAACAATACATACAACGGTAGTTATAAATTTAAACGAAAATTGCCTAGATCAAAACCTGAGCTTCTGTTATCATAAATTTTATCTGTTACTTCAACATTTGGCTTTGACAGACACACAAGATATATTTTTTTGTTCTTGCAGGTCAGTAGGTTCTTAAAATATTTTAAAAATATGTACTTACACTTCAAAAACTGCTGCCCAATCAGGCAAGAAGAGAAGGTGTGTAAGCCCTGCTCCATGCATTCCAATAAAAACATCTGTGTTTTGAGTAATCTCCAGCTGTTTAATAAAAGGCACAGTTTTATCATATACAACTCTTTCCACATGGTATCCCTTCACTTTTTGTAAGGCCTGTACTATTTCGTTCTCGTTTAATATTGATCTATATGTTGTCGCTCGAGACAAAAGAGTTATCTTTATTTTGTCATTCTTTCTAATATGTGTCTTAATGTTTAAAGAATGTAAGATGTGTTTCGAGAAGGCATGGAACAAGCCACTCCTTTCACAGCCATATATCTGAAAAAAAAATTGCAAACTGTAAATAAAATAAAAACAAATCATTCAAATTTTACTTCAGGTCACGATACGTCACTATAATTAAAGTTACCGCAACCGCAAAAAAAGTGCATAAGTTACTAATGAAAATTGTAACGTTTAAATTACATGACACTCATTCAGTATAACAACTTATACCATAACTAGGTAACTATTACATAAATAGTGTAAGCTTAACAAATTGGTTAGTGCTGTATTGGAACGTAAATAAAAATAGTAAAATGTCATCTTGCGTGTTAGCGATACTGCTCGCGCTCTCACCTCTGACTATACTTCATCATATTAAAACCACATTATCACACGAAAAATATTGTAAATAATAAATAAAATTAATATCATGGGACACTTGACAGCAATTGACCTAGTCCCAAACTAAGCAAAGCTTGTACTATATCACTAGGCAACTATTAATACCATTAAAATAAACCACTGAAGACCCTTAAAATCAACTTTATTTAACATCAATGCATGGCGCAGTCGGTATTATTCACATCAATACAAGTATCTCAGTTGACTTTGTCTTATTTACTTTTCGTTATTATATGTATTAAATGTATGTACAGTCGGTGCCCTTACATAAGTATCCTCTTTTCCATACAAATAGTATGAAGAAGTGGATACATAAGTTAGGGAACCGACCGTACGTACATTATGCATTTTCAATTCAACTGTAAAACTATTTTTTTATTATGCAATTACAAAATATGTCATTCATACCTATATTATATTCTGAGAAATTGTGCAGTATATTTTCATGCATTTCGTTAATATGAAAAGTGAAAAATAACAAAATTATTGTTGTTAAGCAAATTATTTCACGCAGCGTTTGCACTAATCTTCTTCTTCTTCTTCTATAATATAAAAATGAATCGCAAAATGTGTTGGTAAGCGCATAACTCGGGAACGACTGGTCCGATTTCGCTAATTCTTTTTTTGTTGTGTTCGCTACTGTCAGGAGAAGGTTTTAATGGAAGAAAAAAAAAACAACGGGGGCGAGCCCCGGGCAACAGCTAGTACTAAATAAATTTCACCACAAATCTCGCCCACAACTTACAATGAACCTTTCTTTACAATACACTAAGATATAAATCAATTACGGTTATCATTTTACGATTATCCCTGTATATATTATTTCAACTAGCCTTTACCAGACACTTCGTCTGTCAATAATTCGTTTATTGCTATCCGGCGAGAATCATACAATTTTGCAGAATAAAAACTATCGTACCTATATCCTTCCCAAGGTCTCAATTCAAAATACCGCCACACCAATTTTCAACTAAATGATTTCCGCGGTTTAACCATGAATACGTAACAGATAGATAGACAGAGAGACAGATAAAGTTACTTTTTTTATCAAATAGCTGTCAAACGAGCACGCGGGTCTCCTGATGGTAAATGATCACCGACGCCCATGGAGACCTACATTCAGCATTATTACAGCTAAGCTATGATAAAAAAAAATAACTGTATTTTGACACACGAAGGTACTAAACTCAACAAGTCACGGAATAGATAATAGTACAAGCTCAAGTGTCTGTTTTCTTAGGCATAGTCCTAATAGAACGCGAATGCGCGATCATCGTAGGTTCGCGCGAATTTTACTCGTATGAACGCGCGATCAAACATATTGAACTCGAATAGGTGTCCTAAATGTCATGAGCAAGGAGACCAAAGAGTACAAAAGCATCGTCCTAATAGATCGCACGATACGATTGTCAGTTAGGGCAACTATTCGAGTTCAATTATGTTTGATCGTGCGTTCGTACTAGTAAAATTCGCGCGAACCTGCGATGATCGCACAATCGCGTTCTATTAGGACGATGCCTTATACTTTTTGTTCTGTTTGCCCATGACATTATTAAGGTAGTATATACAGCCTTATTAAGATAGTATAACTCCACTTTGCTAAGTGTAGTATAAAACAAAATTATCAATTTTTTGGCATCATTCTGTAAGGGCTTTAATTGCAAGTAAATATCACAGGGAACGTCAAAAACAGACTTTACCACAGGGATTATGTTCTCAGCATCGCCGAAAAATATTCCCGATTATTAACGTTATTTTAAGTAAGTATAAAATGACAATGACATTTAAATAAACCTTATTAAGTTATTTTTCTAAAGCTTACCAAAGGTGTGTTGTAGTATAATCCAAAAATCATTCGCGGCAGAAGAGGAAATACAACATTTTTAAAACACACGGTTTTCCCTCTAAACGTCTTCAAATCCCATATAGGATTTATGGTAAATGCTTTAAAAGTATCTTGAAATGCTGATCCATATGTGAAAGTTTCCCAGATAAGGATATGATTGTCCCTTGAGAATGTAGTCGCGTGTGTAGAGTTGATGTGCAGTGAAGCATACAAATTGAAGAAGTCACAGAAGTGGTGGTACATGTTCACAGCTGGAAGTTAAGAAGTTCTTAATTGACGAAAAGAAAAAGAGTAAAGTGCAGTATATATTTTGAATACCTAAATATATTTCAGATTCAATAAAACCTATTCAATAAAAGCTATATTATTCGTAGAGATAAATAATACTTATAGCTTTAATACAACAAGAGTGTTGAACTTAGTAAGTGTTAAAATTGAAAACTCACTTGCATCCAATTTCATGATATAAGTTGGTTTATCAATTATTATGTCACATGACCCATCAGTCACAGGTCTACTAGGTGTCCTTACAAAATGTGTGAATTCTGACGCCCAAGACTGTAAAGCACTGAAATGTTCTGCCTCATTCTTCAGCCTCTCCGGGTAAAACTTGCAAAAACCTCCTGAAATTTAAAAAATATTTATTAATTTCGAAAACTCATTCATAGCATGTACAATTTAGCTATAAATTCTCTTGTGTATTGGAAAAAAATGTCGGACACGAACAGTAAGGGTTGTTGTTATTAGGTATAGCCATAATGTATAGGTCTGTACCACAAAGTAGATAGTATACCTACGTATGTACAGTGCTAGACGAAATAAATGGTACACGCGAAATGCATAATTTTCTTATACAACTTTTTTGTGAATTTCGTCACATTGGACTACTGGCAGTCACTATTGTGTGATGAAAGTAAATTCCAGCTATTCGGACAAACAAACCGGTTTAGGGTGTGGCGTAAACCTGGCGAAGCTTTAGTAGAACGAAACATCCAAAAAACTGTAAAGCAAGGTGGGGGCAATGTTATGGTTTGCATAGTTTGGTTGGAGTGACTGAGAATTTGTGGTCTAATTTGGATAGCAAAATTAACAAAACAAATGTAACTTTAAGAAGGATTCCTACTTTATTACACTGGAAGAAGCTTGGGACAATATAGACCCTGAATACCCAAAATGATAAAATCATTGGTCGAAAACATGCCTCGAATATTGGCAGTTGACTTGAAAGCAAAAGGAGGCCACACAAAATATTAATTTGGCAAGAGGGTTGGCGAGCACAGTATAGGATGTAAAAGTACCCAAAAAGACGCTGCTGCCCATCTCCTGGCATTATCCCTCAGCCGGTTTCTACGCCGACCGCGGAAAGAGAGGGGGGAGCATCATTCTTACGCGGGCATCCTACATGATCCTACGGTTAACAAAGCACGGAGAACAGATGGTCGCTGGGGCCGAAAGGTTCTCGAGTGGAGACCGCGGATCGGCAAGTGCAGCGTAGGATGTCCACCAACGAGATGGACGGATGATCTGGTTAAAGTCGCGGGTTCACGGTGGATGCACACCGCTTCCAAGCGAGACAACTGGAGGTCTATGGGTCTATGGCCTATGTCCAACAATGGACGTCCTATGGCTGTTATCATGATATCGGCCACAGTAAAACATATATATATAAACCGTAAGGTACAAAGTACCTCAACTTTGGCCCTGAAGAGTATGGCCCTTGTGATTAACTAGGTCCTGGTTATATTCATGCATTGAGAATACGGTTCTTTGCCATATGATTGGTGTTGATTGATTGGTCTCGTTTTTATTTTATGTCATTTTAGATTTCTATGTGGTTTTCATATGGGCCAAAGTCCCTGCAATGGGTCAAATTACCCAAACCCTGTGGTAGGTACCTTGCAAATGTTTCAAGTTTCTACCTAAATGCTTTAAAATATATACAGCCCTGTGACAGACGGAATAAAGGCTTAATAATAGGGTAAGGCACTTTAATAACATTGTAGCTGAGAAAAAAGTTGAAGAGAGTAGATCGATTTTTTTTATATCGTTTTTTTAGAGTTTATACCTACTGTAATTAAAAATGTACTGACCTATTTGTCCAGGACCAAGGATATCCGTTTTGTATCGCAAATTGTCTCCACGACCCACTACGCCCGTGAAATTGAGCATTAAATTACGACCTCTGCAAAATCTGTAACCCAACCAATTACAAATATCAATAAACTTTTACAAGGCGAGTCTCAAAAAAATCTAATGTGATAAACTTGTTTTAGTTAAATAAGAAAATATGATTTTGATGCACTGAAATCAAATTACCTTAGATATTTAGAGCATTCTAAGGATGTGTCATCTGGGTAGGAGGCTTCACATATGACCATTAGTTCATTGATTTGTTCCTTAACATATCCTGAAAAAGGAAAAAAATAACAATTTAAAGTAATAAAAAGAGTTGTAGCAGCAGTATATACGAGTATACTTAAAAACCAGCCAAGTGTTTGCCAAAAATACCAAAAAAAACATAAAAAACTGTGGCGTGAAAAAGACATTTGAATTATTCTTTAATAATATTATTAAAATTATTCTTTAAATTATTAATCTTTTCATTTTTAAATTTATTTAACTGAAAATAATGGAACCACAATAAAGTCATTCTAAAAAAGGTCAGTACGACCAAGGACCATATTGGTACAACTAATAATAGTTATCCTACTAATATTTAAATGCAAGTTTGTAAGATGTGTGTGTATGTATCCCAGGGGATTGGGCTAAAATCTCAAAACATCAACCAGTAGGATTATAGACATGAAATTTGGGGCTGGTGTTAAGCAGCAAGTTAGATAGTGATATCTGGGAGCCCAGTAGTACCCCTACTAAGTTAAGCACAAGGCCATATCATTTCTATTTCAAAGGATTTTTGGTGTATTTTACTACTCAGTGAATCAGCACTGTAACAGATATGATGAAATTCTGCTTAATTGATAAGCTAAGGGGCACTTAAAAGAATGATGTGATTCCTTGTTAAGTATAGCTTTATTAACTTAGAAGTGTAAAGTTATGCAAATTGGAAACTAGCTGATAGTATCATTAAAACTGTATTAGTACTTCCACTTCCATGGGGGAAGATGACCACTACCCCCAACTATTCTCCATATACCAGAAAATAAGAATAAAGTAGCAAAAAAAAGAAATCTGCATCGCGAGCTGAGTAGAAGAGAAGAATAGCTGTATGAGAGAGGGATTGGAGACTGTTGGGGGAGGCCTTTGCCAACAGGCACACAGATGCTGAAGAGTGAAAAAAAAAAGTGTTATGCTTAATTATTTAAGTATTTTGTAATTGCATTTGAATAAAGAGGCTTAATATTAAAAATGTTTTTACTATGTTGGAATAAATCAGATTGTACAGTCGAGTTCATAAATTTTTGACCAAAGTTTGCTCACAAGATTATGAACTCGACTGTACCTTGGAGAAGTTTCTAGGGTTCCACAATAAAGAATAGAAAATTTTAATCATAAATGTAGAAGTTATGTAGAAAGTGGTGGCCTCATTTTATTTAACTTCCATTTTTTGTTGTGGGTATGGCAGTCAAAATCAGATTACTCAGTAGTGATGTTCCTACAGTAAAAAGAAGCTGGTACTAAACTTAAGGTCCATATCAATGAACTAGAAGAATTTCCTAGCTCACCCGGGACCTTACAATAGCTAAGCTTATGGAAAATATATGTCTTCATAAATTTCCTCCATCTCCACGCAGAATCAACACAGATCGAATTTTGCCAAGCATCTGTTAGAATTAAATCATTCATTATCGGAGTCAGATTCATATGAAGTGTTACATTATTGTGGCAAGGGGTTTCGTCTCGATGTTTTGGAATGAATGGATATAATTTTATTAGGCACAACAGTATGGTGTCTATTATTAATGAGCAAGTAAATTTAGTATCATCTCCCTTGCTATGGCTTGGCTATCTAATTTTAACAACAGTAATAAATAAAACATTATTAACTGAATCTTATGTTTTACTTTAACTTACCAAAGTCAGCTTGAGTAAAAAAGGTGTCATATTGTGCGTCCTTCGTTTTCACCCAGCCTCGATGATCCCCAGGACACCGAGGCCGAACGTGATATGAATTACTTTTGTTACAATTTAATTCATATCCCCAACATGCTTTTACATCAGCGAATGCCTTATAAGGACATTTCGGATTTTCTATGCAAGACTTTGCAACATTTTTATAGGCATTAAATACATATGGAACGTGTTCAGGTGGTACGTTCAAATCACTTATATCAATTGAGTTAGTAGTACTAACAAATAGCAAACACGAAAATAACAACAGTGTCAACATTATTTTAACTGCTCAAAATTTTCAGTCTAAGTTTAAGTAAAAAATTACTACCCCTTAAATACTTAGTCACTTCATGAAATTAAAATAAATCAGCAGTTTACTAAAAGCCAAAAGGTTAAGGTTATGTTTACTGTGGATGATTATTATTCTTTCCTATTTACTGTGGATGAGAATGTGAGTGAGAAGCTTGTTGTGTTGTGTGTGTTGTCTGTCACTCATGCCACTCATTCTCTGACAGGTGTTTGCTTGCTCCCACAGAGTATGAAAATGAAATTAGTTTTGTACCAAATGAAATAAAAATGTATAGTAATTCTGACATACCAACGTTAAGAATAGTTGCATGTTTTACAGTGTGACATTCCTCAAACTATCAAGAGATGGCTCTTTTTCTTTCGCGCCTTTTCCGGAACGGACATAAAATTCCCGGGCGTGGGATTGTACGGGTACCACGTGAACAGCGTCATCCAATCCAATCAGCTGGTATTTGGGCCCGTTCGATGAGTTTTAACTGTAGAGTGCCGCGTTTATATTTGTATTTTTATTTGTTTAAATAGTGATCATGTTGCATAAATGTTTTCAAGAGACCTAAGACATAAATGTGATTTGGAAAACGTACATTTTGACTTTACTATTAGTGTGTTTCAATCAAACTGGTACCAAAATTATATGTCGCCATTTTGATCGTACAGTATCAAACTAATTTGTTTGGTCATCAACAAAGTCATATTTCTGTTAGACCGTCCTTGTGAGAGAAATGTAAATGGATGTGCAATTGCGAAGAGTACAAAGAAAATGTCCCAGAAAAGTAGTACAGTAAATTTCCTTATCCGTGACGCTAATGGTTAGTAGTTTACTGGCCTTCGTCGTATCTTTATTTTAAATACTCGTGTAAATAGCTAGAAAATTTAATGATATTTTAACTGCATCACCATCGGAAAACCCTTTGTTAGGGCTCAGCTATACAAAATTTTCTTTTCTTTCTGTTTAAACAAAGATCGCGCCTGAAGCGCCAAAGGCGCTATCCCGGCATTTCCTTTTCATGTGTAAACAGGCTGTGGCATAACCTTTAAACAATTCTTTTAAACTGTTTAACTATTACGAAACTTACTGTTTTACGTCCTATTTCATCAATGCAACGGTTTTGCACCTTAACAAAGGTAACTAATTCATAACCCCCTGCTAAGTATAAAAAAATGTACTTGTTTTAGGACAGCCTCAAATGGTTAAAGTAGTGCAGAACCCTAATCAAAGTGTTGGTCAAATAAAATTAAAACCAAATCCTGTTAAGATTATTAAGCTGCCTAACACTACAGAGGGCAATACTCAGGTAATCCAATGTTAATTATTTCCATTTTTATTGTTTTATTCTTTAAAGTTCTATATTTTCAAGAAGTAAAATCACTGCTCTGCTCAGAAAATCATTCTTGGTACTAATTAGTGCCAGTCAGATTTGTAATAGTATGGAACTGACTGTCTTTATTCTATTATACTGAGAACAAGCCACAGCACTTACCACATGGTTTGTGCTTTTCTCCTGATCTAAATTATATTTAGTTAGTATTGTTAAGTCTTTCCAATTTGGAGCTACAATAATTGATTTCATAATTTACTTAATTTTCTGTTGAACAGTAAGTGTTCATTCAATACTTAAGTATTACATTTTCAAGGTACCTTACTAGGTAACAGTAGTTCATAAGTTGTGGTTACATTTTGTTTGAAATTTCAGTTCCACTGCTGAATAAAGAGGAAAGAAGCCCCC
This sequence comes from Choristoneura rosaceana, assembly GCA_037349165.1. NCBI lineage: Eukaryota > Metazoa > Arthropoda > Insecta > Lepidoptera > Tortricidae > Choristoneura > Choristoneura rosaceana. The sequence goes on along the minus strand of JAZBNJ010000030.1, from coordinate 2,804,262 downwards.
TATATGTAATTATTATACTTAAAGTGAGTTTTTTTTTCAGGCACCAATTTATCGGACAGTTAAGTTAGCTGGCATTAAATGTGCATCAAGTAAGTTTAATTTCTACAAATTTGCTTCTTGTCAATATCATCTTCATCTTCTATTTCAAAGTAACCTTATAATGCATTAAAGTTTTGTCCCATATTATTACCGTATTTCTTACTTTTTATCTGTCCAACTGGAGAGACTAATTTGTGAGTGCAACACACTGACACCACAAGACCTAACATTTAAATTTTTAAATGTCTGGCTGAGCTAAATTACATTTTCAATTTCATTGCCTTGCATTACACATAATATTCGATGCAGTGTAGAATAAATTTCTGACTTTTAAGTGCGTGGCAGTAAAATTAAACCTCAGTAATAGTCTTAGCAGTCTATGTATTGTCATTATACTTTAAACTATAATGCAATCTTTCTTCATACTTGTGCTAAAATAACTAGACTGATTTGGATAAAATTTGGTTTGCAGATAGCTTCATATCTGGAATAACATATAGGGTATATGTTAAAATAGGCTACTTTTTATCTTCATATTCCCACAGGATCAGTATCCAGTCAGAGCCAGATCAATTCCAGATAAAATCCCAAAATCTTAACTGCCTAGTTTATAGACATGAAAATTTACACACAAGTTCTTCAAAGCAACAATTAAATTTTTGGCAGTTCAATAAAGTTCTGGATTTCAATTGAACTTTTGGCATTATGATGGTTTATGTAGCAAAGCTGTGGGTAAAGGCTAGTTACTGAATAGGACATCAAAAAACAATTTAATATTCTTTGATATTTTCACTGGGCACCATATAATTAATATATACCTCTTTCTATTTTTGGCTTCAGAATTTCCTGCTTTGTACATCTTATCTGTGTGATTAAATAGTTTCTTTGATAAACTCATTTGCATGTCAGCAAATCAATGCTGGTAATAAATAAGTGGGATAAAAGTGGCACAGTTAGAGCTATCATATCAACACTGTGACCTAACAAATGTAACAATAGGTAGTTTCAAACTAGGTAGCAGTTAGAAATCAAAAGTAGAAAGAGTGGTAAAAAACAAAGAGTTGGAATAATCCCAAATAGAATTACCTACATCTTCTACTAGAAAATGGTAGATCAACCAGGATCAAACATTGGTGGGCATGAAGTTTTTTTTTTTTTTTTTTTTTAAATAAGAAACTAACCTAGCAAATGTTTTGCCTATAATAAGTAATACCCCATGCTCTCAATCTCATACAAGATCAGAGGCATTGCATATATGTGTTACCAGTCCTAAGGATTGTAGATCCCCTTACTTTCTGGCAGGACTGGTTAGTAATAAAATTGAATATGCCACAATTTACACTTCATAAATTTGTGTTTTCAGAATTGGTGTCTGTGCCCATTGAAACTTTTGCCCGCTTGCAAAAGATTGTCCCTAAAACTGAGCCTGTTGAACCAGAAGAAGAACCCATTAAAGTAAGTATAATGATTAGACATCGGATTATATGCATTTGCATGTTTGCATATGCAAATGCATATAATTATATTTTATAGCGTTATTGCATATTTCGGTACTTTTTCGTTGACAGTGCATATTTCAGTTGTTTTACGTGTTAGGCGTATTGTATTATGCTGTCGAAACGTTCAAACTATCTACGAAAATCTTATTTTTGTTGAAATAATGCCATCAGTAAAAAAATACCCTGACTTTAATGGAATTTTGGACAAAACAAAAATACCAAAATTCATCAAAAAAATATCAAATCGATCAACATGTTCCCATTTAGCTGCGGAAATAGAAAATATGTATATACATATAAATATAATGTGAAAATAATGTAAATTGTTAATAATTAATGGTTTTTGATTGTGCATATTTCGCCCTTTTTTAGTGCATATTTGCATGCATATATTGCCATTTTGATAGTGCATATAATCCAATGTCTAATAATGATCATCATCATCATCATATATTTAAGAGCTAGGCTCTTGTCGGTGGAGCAATTTCCATTCTTCCAATAATGATCAAATAACCAAAAATAGAAATCAATCAATCAATCAAAATACTTACTAAAAACATGGTGTAGGTACAAAATAGGTCTTAAATATTATTTGGTTTCACATGCTCTCAATTGATTGTGTCACGCCATATTTTAACATGGTCATTTCTATATTGTGTTTCCAATCAAGTTCTTAACTTAGTATTGATTATGGAGCCACATGATACTAAAACATTTTGAACTAGCTCTTGATTGATTGCTTGGGACGGCATCGCCTGGTACAATCAAGGGCAAAAATATGTATACACTTTAGCACCTTGTCTATTATTGTCATATTCGAACTGCCATGCATGAACTGTCACAGTGGTTAAAGTGACAAGGTACTAAAGTGTATACATATTTTTGCCCTTGACTGGACGCGTGTGCGAACCTCGATCAACTAGCTTGCTTTGCGAAGTTTGTCTGCACTTGTTTAACTCAACATTTTGCAGCTGTATACAAGGTGACCTTAGCCTCTGGACAAATAATGAAACCATGGATAAGACTGATACTTAGCAATATCTTAAAATAGTTGTTTGCTTAATTATTAAAGATAAAAAATCTATGAAATCAGATCATCCAAATACACAGTTGCTCCAAAGTGATACATTGAAAACTGTTAGTTTATCGGTAAATATTGGACTGATTGTTATGATACTTTGCAGTTTGGTTTTAAATACCTTGCTAAGCCAGTAGTATTCGTATTTGTACAGAGGCTAAGGTCACCCAGTATAAAGGTGGAGGCTTAATTTTACCAGCCTCATTTTGCTGCTTGTAGAACTCTGTCTTTCTCTACTTTTTATTATCTGAGAAAATTTTGAACTCAACATGTAATAGCTTTTGAGAAATGTTTTCTTTGAATAAACTTTCAGTAAGCTACTAAGAGGAGCTATTTAACAGAAAACGTTAAATCTCTATTAATTAGGGATTCTTATTGGTACTGAACCGACTGAAAATCGGTGTAACTAAATGGGTGTTGCCCTCAACTTTGTTTGCGATCCAAAGGAATTTTGCACTATACCTATGTTAATCAGGGTTGAAGCTATGCGGTTTCTATGTCATTCATCATCATCATCCCAGCCTATATTATATACGTCCCACCGCTGGCCACTGGCCTCCTCTTAGAATGAGAGGGCTTGGGCCGTAGTTCTCACGCGGGCCCAGTGTTGATTAGGAACTTCACACACTACATTGAATTATTTCACAGGTACCTACCTATATGCAGGTTTTCTCACAATGTTTTTCTTCACCGTAAAACTCGTGGTAAATTTCAAATTTTATTTCGCACTTCAATTTCGAAAAACTCAAAAGTTGTGAGCCCGGGTTCGAACCCGCGAATCCTGCGATCCTCTGCCTAAAAAAGAAGCCATAGGTTGAACCACTAGATCGCCACAGCTATTTTTTATTAGTGAAAGTTTTATATTATTGCAATTATTATTATTATTAGAATAGTAGATCAAAAGAACTAGTGTAGTTACTAGTGTAGACCCGCGACTTCGCACACGTAACTCATCCGACAGTTGAATAGAAATTCCCGGTTTCCACTAAATTCCCGTGGGAACACCTAAAAATGACATTGTAGTTTTTATTGACGCTGTATTACAAACATCAGGCCAAACGTCATGACTATAGGTACGAAGCGTACGAGATATCCGGAATTTATTCCTATTCCGTGGGAATATTAGGATTAAAAGTAGCCTATGTTATTCCAGATATACCAGATAGATAGCTAATTTCATCCAAATCAATCCTGCCATTTTAACGTGAAGGAGTAACAAACAGTGAAAACGCGCGCGCGCACACGCACACACACACACTTTTGCATTCCATAAATATTATTTAAGTGAAAGTTTGTAAGTCTGTTTGTTTGGTACCTTATCTACCTCATCATTTTTGTCATATTTATTTATTTATTGAATAAAACACATGCAAGCTTACAGTACGAAACCAAAACACTCGCACATTAATTACAAAAACAAAAAATTACATGAATACATTAATTAAGGAAACAATTTTAATACAAATTACAAAGCGACGTCAACGACATATAGGTATACTAAGACACAAAAACCCTACTTAATGTTATAAATGCAAAAGTAGCTCAGTCTGTCTGTCTGCCGGTCTTCCTGCCTGTTACTTCTTCACGCTTAAACTACTGAACAGATTAACATGAAATTTAGTATAGAGCTTATAACTTTGGGAAGTACATGGCTACCATTTATAAAGAAAAAAAAATTTTTTTTGGCGCGTTCTATTCGGGCTAGTTCTTAATGATGGGGCGTCCGGCCTTTTTGCCCAAAAGTCCGGAGGCCTTAAGGTACAGTCAATGTCATAAATAAGTAATCACTTTTGTACCTACCGACCTTGTTATTTTAACGTCATGTTTGAAAAGCCATAGGTACGAGTACGACATTGTGTGCCGACCGAAAGCGACGAGGTACAAAAGTGATCACTTATTTATGACGTTAACTATACCTTCCTGAAACTAATAACATGGTTTTAGGTATACAGTAGGTACATTAATGAGGGAAATGTCTATCTCTCTGATTTTTAAAGAAAGGGTAAGACAAACCTCGATTTTCCCATTTTGTTTCTATTTCGCCGCGGATGTAAAATTTTCTATCCTGTGTGATGCCTGGGGCCTAGTCTTAGGGTTTGTACCAGGCGAGCCATTTAAATAGCCAAGGCTATGTTTTTAAGGTTCCGTAGCCAAAATGACAAAAACGGAACCCTTATTTATAGTTCCGCCGCCCGTCTATCTGTCCATCTGCGGCTTAGTTTGGGAGATTATTAGTGCTAGGAAGCTGAGATTTTGCATGGATATATTTAGCAATTATACCCGACAGAGAGGTAAATTAAAATGTAGAATAACATTTTTTAGGGTAACATAGGTACAGACTGTTTTTTTTTTCTCGTTTAAACTTATAGTGTAGGGTATCGTTGGATAGGTCTTTTAGAATCATTATGGTGTTGTCAAGATGCTATTTCGATCCAGTCATTAATTTACGAAATATTCAACTTTAAAATCGAACGACAAATTACTATTTTTATTCACATTCGCACGAATAGGTACGTGATTAATATCGCAAATGCATAGGTACAAAAAAAATACAAAATAACAGAAGAAGGAACTTGAACCATTCCTCATCACTGTCATCACATCCATACGCGTGATGAAAGTGATGATGAAGTTATAATGGTGAATCATTTAATTTGTAATTTACCACCATTCAGACGTTATGCCTTCCTTTCTCGTTTATGACTTCCATTCATCATTTAAGTTCTATATTCTTTACAATTTTATCAACTTATTATATTACCCCTTATCCTCACGCGATTAACGCATGCCAAAGTTACGCCATCGATATGTTACTTTACTTACAGTTATTTTCTTCAAGTGGAAAAGACAAAAGCTAGTAACATGGTGTTTGTTAAATGATAGATTATCGTGACTGGCTACTTGTTAAGTAGATACATATTCTAATAAAGGCTTACTTCAATATTTCTCATTTTTCACAGGAGCTGCAACCTGAAACACTAGCGGAACTGAACCTAATTGAAACCTTACCTAATTTAGTAACGTTACCTGTAAAGCCAGAAACAAGCACAAGTACAAACTCTAAAACAACCTATTTTCCGACCATGTCCAGTGCCTCAAGGCGAAGACATGATTCAGACAACGATCCCCCAGCGGAGTAGTAAGTATACATGTACCTTTGGCCTATTTTTTACCCGACTGCAAGGAGAGGTATTGTTTTTATATTTTACACACTTTTATTTGACTTGCAATGTTAGTATGTTTGGATCAAATCTTGGATGTAGAATTTATTCTGTCCATCTGCAACATGCAACAGCTATTTGATTCGTTTATAAGTACTGAGCACATAATGCTCTAACTTTAAATCTACTTTTAGTGATCGGATTGACTTGAAATTTGGTGTAAAAAATAAAGGTTTGGATGACAGTGCAAGTGCAGTCAGCAAAAATCTATTTTTTTTTTTTTTTACTTCATCGTATATCTGAGGATAAAAAATATATTATGTATTCGCTTAAAATATATTGCTTTAGTTCTTTTGCCGATCTATGTATACCGATTCTATTGTAAAGAATTTCGCTATTTTTTTTTTTGAATAATTTTAAAATATTGAAACAGCTCGCCCGTTTAAAATTAAAGTGAAACGATTTTAATTATTAAAGTGAACTTTAAATAAAACACAATTGGGTTGAATTTTAAAATAAAAAAAAATCGAATTATTATATTTTAATTTTAAAGGGGCAAGCTATTCTTGTACATTCATTTATTTATTATATGAATTTAAATGAGTTTTGACATTCATAATCCGTATCCGAGGATATATTTTTAACAACCCAGCACATGACTAGTATATTCTACTTGTTCTAACATGATTCAAATAACTGATGCCAAACTTACGGAACTATAGTCCCTACTACTATTACGCAAGGGCAAAAAAAATCTACACTTCAGTACTTTGTCACTTTAACCACTGTGACAGTTCTTATATGGCAGTTCAAATGTGACGAAAATAGACTAGGTACTAAAGTGTATACATATTTTTGCCCTTGACTGTACCTAGTACTAAAAGTGGTAATAGCATTATTTGTTGGTTTAAACGTCACGCCATCGAACTGAAAGTCTTATTTGCATTTTAAAATATAATTTATTCAACAGTTGGAGTGTCACTTTCCCACTCCGGCGAACAATCTTGCAAATTAATTATAAGTTCGTTTATTTTTTTACTGCTTTTATTTTTACCGATAACCCTCACCTCTAGCAATTGCGGCCTATTATAACAACATTGTATGGGCGTTCATCAAAGAAAGTAAGTTAATATAACACAGTGCCTACGCAATAACTTAACAGTTTTGCTAGCAAATTTGAGTTCAAATATTCGAACAATCAGCAGTTTTAATGTGATTTCATTTTTTCAAGCATTATATCTCTGTTGGAAGAAAATAAAAATTGGTTACCGCCTTTTAGTTAAGTTACATAAAAAATTTATAACAAAAAATAGAACCGACTACAAAAAAACCATGAAAATAATTTTCTACCAGCCTGAAGTCGGTGCCTCAGCACGAGCCAGCAGGAGTGGACCTATAATCGTCTACCTCACCTACAACTATACGAGTAAATGGCTTCAATCACTCCTGCTGGCTCGTGCTGAGGCACCGACTTCAGGTTGGTAGAAAATTATTTTCATGGTTTTTTTGTAGTCGGTTCTATTTTTTGTTATAAATTTTTTTTTTCACGCTTTTTAGTGTAAAACATCTAAGATACAATAGTTTAATGTCAACTGCTCGTCACCTTTTACGAAAAATTGCTTTGTCCGATGCAGAGACGTTCATTATTGAGGAGTCCTGGTGCTTCACCACCCATTCCATTTCGCCATATCCGTTCCGAGGAGCATAAATTGCTTAGCAACTGTGTTAAAGCAACTGAAATTCAACCCATGAAATACTTGTTATTGAGTAGTAACTCCGATGGTCAACTGTGGTCTTCATCATCAGTTCCACTTCACCAAATGATGATTTTCAAGAGCAAATGCTCGAGTTACTACTAAATATATCAAAATTACCATGGGTGTCCCTACAACATTTGAAGAGTTCCCTCGATTTCCTTAAGATTCAATCATCAGATCCTGATTTGGTGCTTATGGGACCTAATTGAAAGCATTCCTAGACGAACGCAAAAAAAAATTTTCAAATCGGTTCATAAATGACGGAGTTCTGAGGTAACAAACATTAAAAAAAAAAAATACAACCGAATTGATAACCTCCTCCTTTTTTTGAAGTCGGTTAATTATCATGTGTCATTTGAATCATCTTAGAACAAATAGAATATACTTATACCACTATACTAGGGGATTATACTAGGTAATTATCGACCACATTTTGTTTAGCTTTGATTTTAATAATTTTTCAATTATATTCACAGCACTACAAAACGACGCAAGCATGCTGATAAAGTAGGAAAAGGTCTACGGCATTTCTCTATGAAAGTTTGTGAAAAAGTAAGGACTAAGGGATTTACGTCATATAACGAGGTTGCCGACGAGCTAGTATTGGAATTTGCAGCTGGTATGCATGGCTCGGCCGACAGTCAAGTATGTACATTGTTATATTTTGGACATAAAGTTGTTTCACTTAATATTATTGTGATCTGATCATTGCAAAAACTATAAATTAATATCCTTTTACGATAGGGAATGACACAGTAAAAATGTAATTCAGAGAACTTCACTTTTCAGCAATATGACCAAAAGAACATACGTCGTAGGGTATATGATGCCTTGAATGTATTGATGGCAATGAATATAATTTCAAAAGAAAAAAAAGAAATTCGTTGGCTTGGGCTTCCAACGAATTCAGTCCAAGAATGCACAGCACTAGAGAAGGAGAAACAAGCAAAATTGGAAAAGATTCAGAAAAAAACTCAACAACTTCAAGAACTTATTTTACAGGTAATGTAAAGAATTAAAAATGATTTCAATGCAGCACTGAGGTCCAGTGTTAACATCGGCAGCTTAGAAACCTTAAATCAAACCATTTTTATCAAATCATCTGATGTGCCCTGCCGCCCGGGAAAGTCCGATCGCTTAAGACGGGAGTGATCTGTAATCATTACTGTCCTATCTCCGGTCGTATACAGGTTATATAATGTATATCGTCACTACTTAAAAAAAAATAATATCAAAATAAATATTTTTTCTGAATGAACTTTATGAAACTGTCATGGTTCAATTTTGTTGACATATTGATTTTAGATATGAGATTTTTTTTAAAGTAGTGGCGATATACGTCAATTTATACATAAGGAGTCCAGAGGTTTCTTGTCCATGTATGAACATCAGTGCCCTACCTCAGATTGTTGCCAAAACAATTTCTTGTTAAATCTGACATTGGGCCTTCAGATGACTTTTCGATGAACCTACTAGACTGAAAAGTGTTTTAAGTATCTCACTTTTTTTGGTATTTTCAATCTTGTATTTATTAATATCTAGATACTGCTGATGTTGCTGCTAAAATAACTAACAATCTTAAATTTCAGCACATTTCATTTAAAAGTTTAATAGACAGAAATAAGGAGGCAGAAAGTAAAGGATTAAAACCATCTCCATCCTCAGCCATTCATTTGCCGTTTATAGTTGTGAATACTAGCGATAAAGCCTTGATAGACTGTAGTATATCAAATGACAAGTAAGTGCAAATGACATTAGTAATGTTTCTAATCTGAACACCAGTTTACATACTAATCGAAAAAATTTCTACTTACAGAACAGAGTATATGTTTCATTTTAACAAAAGGTTCCAGATCCATGATGACATAGACATATTGAAGCGGATGGGCCTTTTATATGGTAATATTGCAAAAAATACTATCTTATATTATGTACTTGACTATCTATACTATTCAAAAGAATATAAGGGCCACTTGAATTTTACTGGTGAAATGAAATCAAAATTATATTTGCGTTTGCGCTAAAAGTATTTTTACTGTGTTAAGTTGTATTAATAAAACCATTTTTAAACAAGGGATATTGTAAAGAATTATATTTATTAAGGTTTTCGTTTCACAAATGAAATTCACATGGCCCTTATTTTCTTTTGAGTATATTATTACCAAGTTTAATTATCTCATAAGTTTATATCACATTATTTTATCTAGTAATTATTGCGAGTAGGTACCGTACGTTTTTACTCATACTCTATAGCGTTAACAGGGTGTCCACATTCTGGAAAGTCAGGGAAAGTCAGGGAAATGTCAGGGAAGCTTAAGGTGGTCAGGGAAAGTCAGTGAAATCGAGGGGATATCTGGAAAGTCAGGGAAAATTGAGATTTAATCATAAAATGAGCCGCACCCCTGACCTGGGTTTGGGACGCGGTTAGGATGTGAAGGGGCTATTCACGCCGTCCTCACTTTTGCGGCGGATCCAGAGAATGCGGGTAGCGTCATTGTGAAACTGGATTTGAAGAATGCTTTCAACACATTGGAGAGGGACATCCTATTGAACGAAGTATTGGAGAATATTCCGGTGCTCTATCCTTTCCTGCGCCAGGTATATCACCTGCCAACCAATCTCTTCCATGGATCTGACATTATTCTTTCGCAGGTTGGTGCTCAGCAGGGAGACCCTCTTGGTCCTCTCACTTTCAGCCTCGCTATCCATAAGGTCATCGCCGAGCTCAAGTCCCCACTCAATGTATGGCACCTCGATGATGGTACCATCAGGGGTAACCCAGAGGAGGTGGAGCAAGACTTGCTCATTTTACTGCCTCGCCTGAGAGATTTGGGACTGGAGGTGAATACCACCAAGTGTGAGTTTTTCCCTTGTGGTCAGGAGTCGTGTCCTCTCTTCTCTCTTCGTTGCTTCCGGGCCTCAAGGAGCTTACTGACTCATTTTTTTTACTTGGTGCACCAATATTTCCTTCTGCAGTTCCCGAGGCGCTTGAAATTAGCAGGAATCTCCTTCTGTTCGCTAGTGAACGTCTCAAGGTTATTGTCTTCGCCGACACAACGGCGTATTAAAACCCAAAGTACTCAAAATAGAATTTAATAATAATTAAAAAAAACAGCAACTATCGTGCGTATAGAAATGCGATGGCGAAGCGAAAGAACATACGGTAGATGACAATCCATACTTCCATACTATATATTTAATATTATAAATGCGAAAGTAACTCGTGTCTGTCTGTCTATCTGTCTGTCTGTTACGCTTTCACGCCAAAACCGCTGAACCGATTTTGATGAAATTTGGTACAGAGATAGACTAGACCTTGGGAAAGAACATAGGCTACCTTTTATTCCGAAAAAAGGCTTGAAGGGGTTGAAATAGGGGATGAAAGTTTATATGGAATTTAGTCATTTTTAAAGATAAAACCATGAAACTTGGCATCTAGGCAGTTAATAAGACATAAGTAGATATTTGTTCGAGCTTTTTTGAAAATTCGACCTGTGAGGGGGTGAAATAGGGGATGAAAGTTTAATAGGTATGGGAATTCGTCATTTTTAAAGATAAAACCATGAAACTTGACATTTAGGCAGTTAATAAGAAGTAATTAGATATTAGTTCGAGCATTTTTGAAAATTCGGCCTGAGAGGGGATGAAATAGGGGATCAAATTTTACATGGAAGGAAGGAAAAATACTTCCCAAAATAACTATTCAACGCGGACGGAGTCGCGGGCAGAAGCTAGTTATAAAATAAGTTTCAGGGCCTAGCTACGTTGTTGTAATCTTCGTGATGGTCTTGCATTTCCATCAGGCGCTTGTACAGTTATTAATCCACATGTAGCTCTGGCGCTTCTGCACAAGTGTTTTGCCGTCCCAAAGGTAACCTACCTCCTGCGTAGGGCCCCTGCTTGGTTGTTCCTCGACGACATCGGTTCATTTGACGCGGCCATTAAGTCGGCGATCGAGTCAATAACCCATGTCTCCCTGAGCGATATCCAATGGGCGCAGGCTGCTCTGCCGATTCGGCACGGGGGCATTGGGGTGCGGCGTTTGCGGGATGTGAGCTTGCCGGCCTTCTTGGCGTCGGCACATGGGGTGGCGGGCTTGGTCGCTACTATTATATCTCTGGATGGCGACAGGGTAAGCATACCGTAGGTATGTGGCCGACGCCGTGGTGGCAGGGTCGGCTCTCAACCCGGGGGCGACCGTGCCTGAGAACCCTGCAGTCCAGCGTAGGTGGGATGATGTGGGGTGTAGAGCGACTCTCGATCGTCTTATTGGGGGCGCCACGGGTGCGGATCTCGCGAGACTCTTGGCGGTATCGCGGTCAGAATCAGGGGCATGGCTGCACGCGTTACCTTTGCCTCAATTAGGCACTTTGCTCGATAGTGACTCGTTGCTCTCCGCCTGGGCTGCGATGTATGTCAACCTCATGTATGCATACATGCATCTGCGGTACCATGGTGGAAGCTATACTAGGCGATCTAGAAACTGACACCAGAGTTGTCGGGTCGATTATCGAATTTTTTACTTCTCAGATATTTTTCATTTTGCTTAAAAACTACTTTACAAATAAAACATACCTACTTGCCTACTGAATGACTAAATTTGGTCAGGGAAATTTAAAAAAATGGTCAGGGAAAGTCAGGGAAAAGTCAGGGAATTTTTTTGAACATTAGCTGTGGACACCCTGGTTAGGATGGTTTTATATTTACCTGATTCGTCATGTAACGGTCAGCATGGTATCAGCTTAATATAGTTTCATTTCATGATACTTTCAGTGTCGTAACATGCTAGCTAAATTGGTTGCAACCCTCTTATTAAAACCGAAGAACCTCTTTGCGTATTACGCCCAAGGACTTTATTATTTTTTTAATTTGTAGCACCAATTAGTTCCTTAAATCGGCGAGGTTCTGGTTTAAACAACGAGGTTACGCATTAACTCAAAATAAAAAAAAATTGCATAGGAACAATTAAGGCCATTTTCTTTTAGTATACAGGCATGGAATAACATCATTGACGAGCAAGTGTGATGAAAATATATTATATATTAATTTATAGTTAGTTATTTATATTTCAAAATGTATTATTACAGGTTTAGATAAAGGTGAATGTTCAGAAGAAGAAATTGAAAGAGTAAAGAGCATGGTGCCGAAATCATTAGAGTATTATGTGGAACGTAAGTAACATTAAATTCTAGACAAATTTGTTACGGGATGTAGACCATGAATACCTGTAATGTGCTCCCGATATTGCGTCGCACTTGCATGCATCGTCATCATAAACAATTTACAGATGGATTAACGGTAATCATATCAAACAGTCTACATCCCTACTAATATTATAAACGTGAAAGTATGTGTGTCTGTTACCTTTTTGCGCTTCACTCGCTGAACCGATTTAGACGAAATTCGGTATAGAGATAGTATAGTCCCGAGGAAGGACACGGGCTACTTTTTGTCCTGGAAAAATGCATAGTACCCGCGGGATAGCAATAAGCAAATTCTATGTAGATCGAGTCGCGGGCAACAGCTAGTCTCATAATAAATATACATGTGACATATTTAGATTGGTCAGTATGGACATATCTGACAATAAGACATACAAAGATCTGTTCTTAGAAACCATGTCATTGATTTTAGTGACAATAAAAATTGCATACATAGATAAATAGATAAAAAAAAAGTGTAATCGGCTAGGGAATCAAACCCAGTTGTATTGAAAAATCTAACTTATACTATTCCTTTTTGGATATGGGGATATCGATTGTGTAGGTCAAAAGCAGTAAATGTTATGAAATACGACTATCTAAAATGATTTGGCTTAGTTTTTATGTAGGTATGTATAGTATAGGTAGTGCCACGGGATTTGAAATGGATGATTTAATTACACATATAGCTACAAAAAGAAAAAGAACTGATTGCAAAAAAGGAGAATGAATGAAATTAATGAGTTCATGTCAAAATCCTGCTGTCATTACACGACATGTTCTTGTGTGCGTGACCTCAAATCTGGTGGCACTACCTATAGTCTCCATGATATACATAATAGGATATACTAATTTTACTGTTCACTTCTGGTGCTATGGATGTTTTTGGCTGGGGATACTTTGTAAACAGTAGTGCCATTAACGATTTGTATATAATTACAGAAATGGGCCGAGGTGTCAGTTCCAAGCTATCTAGTATGCTTGAAGAGGAGGAGCTAGATGATACTGTGGAAGATGATGAAGCGGGTGAAGGGGAGGGGGAGGGAGAGTGCGAGGAAGAAGCCGCAGCGGGAGCAGAGGGGGAGGAGGCGCCCGAGTACAGCGACGACAGCAGCGACGTGGACGTGTAGCGACGCCCGCGCCGCGCGCGCACTTATATCACCACGGGCTTTACTTATATTCATACACAGTTTTATCATATGTCAGACAGCTGTCAGGCTGCGTTTTATACATACAACTATTGTACAATGAAGTGGTCAAACAATATGTTGCTGACGTACATGGTCGAATATCAAAAATGAAATGGAAATAAACGATTTTATGGATCACATGAATTTTAGTGTTTATTTTATTATTGCTCCGCCCACTGTTTGTTACTTTTCAACGACTCGTCAACTAGTGTAACCAACCATTGAAAGCATGCAAAATATGAACTGAACGCTCATAACACAGTCGCTACATACAAGCAGAAATATCAGTAATGAGTGGAGCTTTGTATGGAGTGTAACAATTTTAAAGAGAAATCTCGTTTGTTGGAGATGTTGCAAGTGTCTAAGCTCCTGTGGTACCCTCAGGGTAGTTCAATTTAAAGTTGGAAAAATATTCCAACCCTAAGGGTAGGAAAACGGGATGATTGCTTGTTCAGCCACTGATTATAATGCATGACCAGGCATAACTTTGTACAGCGTATATCGGATAGGGTATACCTTGAAAAACTTTGTATTATCATCATCATGTCAGCCGAAAGACGTCCACTGCTGGACATAGGCCTCCCCCAAGGCTCCACTCAGACCGGTCTTGTGCTTTTCGCATCCACCGCGATCCCGCGATCTTAGCCAGGTCGTCGCTCCATCTTGTTGGAGGCCTACCGACAGCTCGTCTCCCGGTCCTCGGACGCCATTCGAGAACCTTCTGACCCCATCGGCCATCAGTCCTGCGTGCAATGAGCTCCGCCCACTGCCACTTTAGTTTCGCAATTTTTCGGGCTATGTCAGTAACCTTAGTTCTACATTTCTAGTTTGTATTATATAAATTTGAAAAAAAAAATTACCTGAAGAGTGGGGAAAAAGTATAAAATAAAAACTTTTTTAGCGACAAAATTCAACTGCTGATATAACCGACACGCAAAAAATAATAAACCTTTTTCTCTCTTCTCTCCTATTTAACCTTGATACTATGTAGTTTGAAGATATCTCTATATACTTTGAAGTCGGTGCCTTGGTACTAGCCATCAGGAGTGGACCTATAGACTACCTGATGGGTTTCTATCACTCCTGATGGCTAGTGCTGAGGCATAGACTTCAAAGTAGGAGAAAAAGGTTTATTATTTTTTTACTTTTCGGTTTTTTCGGCGGTTTAATTTTTATTTTATTATTTCAATAAGACTTATTGTTCAAAGAGGTCTCAGACCTCATGCTAATGCCCTGGATTCTGAATCTGCGGTAGATTTCTCCCTAAATGGTACCTGAGTCAGTCAGGCTGAGTGGGTTGAGCCAGTGTAAGTATGCGTCGAAATTACATGCGGTGCAGAGTATGCCGTGGCATTCCAGCAATATTGTAAGGATCCAGATCAATATGCACTGATAGACTATACCTCTCCAATTCTGTTTGTGCTGGCTTTAAAGATTAAATTTGCTCATCCAGCACAAGCAACGCAAAGAGCAAGCGGAAATGAAGGTAATGGACTGAGCAGACCAGAGAGGGACAAACTTCTAATTCCACTGAATTAAAAAAAAATGAAATTTGTCCCTTTCTGGTCTGCTTCCACTGAATAACATCTATTCTGTTCGACATTGTGAGTTAAACAGACTCTGCATGAAGTCTGCTCTACCCACAGTAGATGGCGAGCATAACTGAATGTATAACAACTGTTTGAAGAAGGAAGGAGCACTACTGCAATTACTTTTGTCAAGTATCAGTAACAAAAATAGTAAATTAATAAAATTGAAACATCCAAAAGTAAAAACACAGTTTTATTACCTACATTGAGAAGTTTCTTTTAAATAGAAATAGTAAACAAATAACTCTATTTACAGTAATTGTGGCTCATTTCAGGTCATCATCATCAAAAATGTCTTCAAAATCTGAAACAGACATTTGTACATAATTAGAAAAGTGAAAAACCTACATTATCATGTCAAAGTTCAAAATCTCAAAAACAGTTAAACTGATTTTTATAAAACGGCTAAGAACCACAAGGAAGCTTGCTTTCACATAAAAAAATGCATCAAAATTATAACATGCTTAACCCCTTAACAACTTACTACCTTACCCAAAATAACTAATATAGAAGGAATTTAAACTTTAAGTTGCACACATTACATATAAATAAATTTATTTTAGCTTAACCAATCACCAGAATTTTGTTATGGTAAAGTAAATCAGTCAAAAATGCTGGTCTGTTGTAGGAGTTTGTAGGTCGACCTACTACATTTGTTTCTATTTCAGCCATCACAATAATGTAACTTTTATTTTTCAATCTTCCCACACTTTTATTAAAAGGAAAAGTACCATTGAAAAAATCTGCATGAACAGCCTTCTCATTGGCAGCTAAATCCATAAGGAGGTTTGAGGGACCCCCAGCCTGTAACAATAAATTCTTTTTAAAACGCAATTAGGTAAGTATATCTTCATAAGTCCTGATTTTTATTACCCTACAAAGTTCTAAAGACTGAGCCAAGAATTCTCAGTTTTATGAGTTACGGAATTATTTCAAAAGAAGAGATCCCTTTTTAGGGATAAACTCGCCTTTGTACTCCACTCTGAGTATTTTTATTTTTATGTGTAATAAAGTGTTTACCATACATTTAATTGAAAAGTTTTTACTCCACATAGTACGTTCGGCAGTTATTCTTACAATTGATTTAATAGCAACCACCAGTGCAGAATGAAAAATATTACTTCGCCGTGTATTGCGGAACGTAACGGTAATGCATCTGGGACAGTACTCTAACTATGCAATTTAGAAACATGATTTCAAAACATACTTCTTCCAAATCCATCCAGGGGCCTACTCCTTCGGGAAACATTTCATCAGCAGCTACAGTCGGCTTCATAATTGATCAGGTTTTACAGCTTTAAAGCTTTATTTCCGAACTAACAAAGTAATTTAAAATTGGTCTCTTCTGACAGGGCTATTATAAGTAAGAAATCTAAATTTTCACCACACAACAACTAACACAACACCACGATTGATTCGTTGATTCGTTTCGTTCGTCGCGTTTCATTGACGCGGTTGTCACGGTTTACGTAAACGTCAAAATCGTCAAATTTGTATTGACGTTTGACGGGTGTATTTTCCTATTTTTATATACTGGCGCTTCGTTTGCAGTTGACAGATATTTATTGCCTAGGGTCCATAGTACAAGCTTTGCTTAGTTTGGGACTAGGTCAATTAGTGTCAAGTGTCCCATGATATTTATTTATTTATTATTATTCATTTTTATACAGACAAAACAACAAAATCAGTGACAAACAAATATCATTTTATCCAAGTGATGTAACCCAAAAACAGTATTTATGTATGACTTTTTGTTCACTCGGAATCACTTAAAGGCTAAATCGATTTTGATAAACTATCCTTATCCTTATTAGGTTTGCTTTTAAAACGCGATTTTACCTTGGCTTGTCCGAACGGACGAATAGAAAAAAAATCGCAGAAAAGTCATGTCTGATACCTGTCAGTGTCACAAACAACCAAACAACCGACACCGACACCAGTGTTGTCACATCTACTAACTTTTCGGTAGATCTACCTATTTCTCCTCCATTCTACCTATCTACCACCCTTGCCTCAAATCTACCCATTTTTCAAAATATTACTATCGAATTAGGCATATCTGATAATTTCAGCAATTAAAACGGAACGCTTTATAATCTAGTGGAGATCCTAACTCTGAACATTTGAGATTATTTTATAAGAATATGGATGAACTAAACATCACAAATAAATAATTTTAAACATTTTATGCGCATTTGTAACCATTCAAAATGTATTAACTTTGAGTTGGTAGATCTACCTATTTTTCCCTTTCAAATTCTACCAATTTATGCTATTTTTGTATACTGTTATACCGTTTCTCCTAAATTGTATGTGACAACACTGACCGACACTTCACTGCCAGCCAGTCAAATGTCAATTGTCAACAGAATTAGTGCATGGGTATCGTGAAAGGTTATGTTATGAGTGTAAATATTTATTAATTGAACTAAAATGTTATCTTATGAAAATAAGTTGATTCTTGCGCCTATGGTCCGCATAGGGACATTACCTATGAGATTATTGGCACTTCGTTATGGCGCTGACATTGTGTATACAGAAGAATTAATTGATTGGAAGTTTCTACGTTCTAAGCGTAGAATAAATGGCAAGTGCTATCTTATAAATCGGTAATCTTCACTCAAAATAATGATAAGGATAAGAAGCACGTACTGTATTATCAATTTATCTTTATACTGAATTTTCTATACCTATTGGTAGAAAACTCATCCATAGTTTATAATAACTTACAGGGTCAGTTTATGGATATCAATGATTTTCAATAACAAGGCAACGTTTTTCAGATATACTTAACACCATAGATTATATCGATCAAACCGACGGCACCATTGTGTTTAGGACTTGTGCTGAAGAAAAAGAGCAGGTTGTTCTTCAAATAGGCACATGTGACGCTGGCAGAGCGTTAAAAGTGGCCAAAATGGTGTAAGTATAAATATCACTTACAACACAATACTTTTGCAGAAAATGCAACAAAGATGAGATATCGCACCCTTCGTGCAAGAAACGCATAAGTTCTATTAGGTTTGTACCTGTTTTACGCGTTTCTTGCACAAAGGGTGCGATATAAATGTTGTTATTGGGTAAATTTCAGAGAAAATGATGTAGCTGCAATAGACATCAACATGGGCTGTCCCAAGGAGTTTTCTATTAAAGGTGGGATGGGTGTTGCACTGATGGGCCAACCTGACAAAGCATGGGACATACTGAACACTCTAGTCACTAACCTTTCCATAAATGTAAGCTGCAAAATAAGAATACTGAATACCCCTGAAGAAACATTAGAACTTGTAAATAAACTTGTCAGTTCTGGTATAAAAGCTATAGGCATCCATGGCAGAACCAAAGATGAGAGGCCACAACATGCTGTGCATACAGATGTAATTTGCTATGTTGCTGAGAGAATATCTATACCAGTTATTGCCAAGTAAGTAACTTTAAAATAAATAGCTATTCATCTCGGTGAAATTCCACTGTGAACTATGACTACACACAAAATGTTGGTATTTTCAAACTCAAACTAAATATCTCAGTAATCCTGTAATTATGACTCTTCGCAAAGGTTTCCTCCAACCACTTCCACACCTCCCTAATGTTCACTTATTTGGTCCAAAAATATAACCTAACTCATAATAATAGTAGCTGTCTGTTGTGAGCTAGTACAGTTAGCATCAAAAATAGCTGGTAAACTTTTTTACTCTGTCACATTAACACATTTGTCAATCTTGTATTGTATGGCACTAATTATGTGGCTGTAAAAGAACTAAGTACAAAAGTACTAAGCTACTTTTGATGCTGACTGTACAAGTTATTGTTCA
This sequence comes from Choristoneura rosaceana, assembly GCA_037349165.1. Taxonomy (NCBI): domain Eukaryota; kingdom Metazoa; phylum Arthropoda; class Insecta; order Lepidoptera; family Tortricidae; genus Choristoneura; species Choristoneura rosaceana. The sequence goes on along the minus strand of JAZBNJ010000030.1, from coordinate 2,784,933 downwards.
TTTTCTTTTCCTGTGATTTCACTGACCCTGAATATAAATGTGAAAAACTTGTTCATTCAATTTTTACAGTGGTGGCTCAAAAGAAATTGAAAAACACAGTGACATATACAAATTCAAAGAAATGACTGGTTGCAGCAGTGTGATGCTAGCCAGAGCTGCCGAGTGGAACTGCTCCATTTTTAGAAAAGACGGGCTACTCCCTATGGATACTGTCATTAAAGAGTACCTACAACTTGCTGTTGATTATGATAACTCCCCATCAAATACCAAGTATTGTGTCCAAAATATTTTGAGAGATCTACAAGAAACACCTAGAGGAAGACAGTTTTTGGAGTGTCAAACACTGGAACAAATATGGTATGTATTCATTATTTTTAATGTTACTGACAAGGGAGACATCTTAACATTTTTTCTGAAGTTTAACTATATATTAGCTCAAAAGCGTGAAACTACTCAATTTGTATATAAATTGCAAATGTGGTAGTCAAATATTGTGTCTATTATTAATGTTTCTTTATTGACAGCACAATTTGGGATCTTGGAGAGTACTGTCAGAAAAAACAGTCTGAGTATCAAAAAATGGGAATTAAAGGCAGGTGGCAAGTGACTCCAGATGAATTGGAACCTCCTTGTAAAAAAACAAAACTGGATGATACCAATCTTGAGGGAGTAAATCAGTTGAAAGTATGTCATGTTCTTAAACTTAGTACATTGCTAAGCTTTCAATGCGAAAAAAGCAAGTCTTATTACTACTCTTAAAGGCTGTTTCACCATCCATTGATTAGTGTTAGCTGACAGTTAATTGTGATGCCGTCTCCATCTATTTGAACAAAACAAATTTAGACAACATCACATTTAACTGTCAGTTAACACTAATCTATGAATGGTAAAAGAGCCCCTTAGCATATTATTTGTCTTGTTCCTTAGACTCAAAACATAATAGGAACCACAAAGTTAATGTCACAAATATCTAAATTTTGCTTAGCGCCACCACTGGCTTGGCTTATATTTAAAGACAGTTACAGATGGACAGAATTGGCATGCACTTTTAAGCACATATTACAACTAATAAAACCCATATTTTAAATTCCAGGCCTGTTTTATTCGAGGTAATTTCAACGATTTAAATTTGCCAAAGGCCAGACTTCATGCATGGTGCGGGAAGAATGGTCATGAGTTACCCGTTTATGATACTAGGCAAGTCTCAAAGCTGTTCCAAACAATACTTACTTTCAATGGAAAAAAATATACTTCATCATTTTGGGAAAAGAATAAAAAGTTTGCAGAACAAGGTGCAGCTTTAGTCTGCTTATTTTTTCTGGGTTTAGTAACAGAAGATGAATTACTACAACTTGGTAGTATAATAAAATAACCAGAAACTTGATCGCAGTTTTTATTTACCTTTCTCAACAAAATAAATAATCATTTACGTTTTCAATCGCTGTATGTTATTGACCAATTCTTGGTTAAGATCTTCTAATTTTGTTTTAAGTTCACTACGTTTTGATAAATCACCCCGCAAAGTTTCAAAATTGTGGAAACAAACGTAAGCATTACTAAGTATTTCGTTGTCAGAAGACAATCTTGTCGAATTGTGGGCCATGTCATCTATTTTAGCTATGTCTTCAAGTATGTTCTGAGTTGTAGGTAATTTAGGTTTCGTATACTTCTTGATATCCATTTTATAGCTTAAAAGTATCTAGCTGGATTTATTTTTATTCGACGTTTTTTAATAAGATAAAGGAAAGAATATTATTATTCTCCTTAATGGCACGATCATTTTCATTTTGTTTTGACATTGACACTAATTGACACTGACACTAATGAAGTGTATCTTCTTAAAAAACATGAAACGTTCCTAAATGCACTAAAGTACTTGCATGGTAATGTAACGAATCACGCAGACAGTGTAAAAGTGCCAGTGACAGAGATTTTTCACCATTAACTTACACTACCTTGTTCAATTCACAATTGTTCATGTTCTACTTATATTTTAAATTACATTTTTAATAGCTTTTATTATGTCTATTCAAAGTCTATTACGACCCTGCACAATTAGGAACCCTCAAAAATGGTTATAAAAATACACCTTTTCCACAGATTAGCGATGTGGACGGTGAATTTTGACCAGATTTTGTGCATAATGTTGGCGATATTGGCTTAGACCGGTCCCAGACATATGCAATTAAAAAAATCAATCATAAAATAAAGGTATGGCGATGTTTAGCGCTTAGATTTGAGTAGGTAGGAGCAATTGAGGGGCTAGTACGAAATTCGAAAATCGAAGTTCGTATCCGGTTCCGCTGACTCTAATATTATTTAATACGAGAGTGAAAGGGATGCACGATACGAAACTTCGATTTTCGAATTTTGTAGTACCCCTTTTGATCTGTGGTAATAGAGGTTTTTTTTTTAGAGAAGTTCGTCAAATTCTTTAAAATTTAAACTGGCAACACAGTTCACAGATAAAGAATATCAGTCAGTAAAAAAAAAACAGCAGCAGGGCTAATAAACTCCATTTAATTTAAGATTTGAATTAACGGTCAAATTGTAACACACGTTACACGGTATTTCGAACACAAATTGACTAAAAATACCTGCATTTATATTTATTAGCGGTATTACATACATAAATATGTTAAATTCGCACGCCGGATTCCGGTAGGATATGCTAGATACTGAGTACTGTTATAATTCCACCTGTTGTAACCAGTTGTACCTAACCATATTCAGCGAATAAATTATCATTCATTCATTTGGGCCATTTCATAAAAAGTTGTACACAGCGATTTTGGGTTGTCCCATACTTTTAACATTATTTTTCAGGTATAAGGGGAACCTAAGTTAGTAAACAAAAAATTGTTCCTAAATCAACATTTCGTTTTCTAGAACTTAGTATTTTTTGTTTTCTATCAAGTATAATAGAAAATTTTATAAAAAATATTTTTTGGTAAAAAAAGTACTAAATTTCCCTGTCCCACGTCGATTGTTCTACAAAACTAAGGCAATTTTTTCAAAAATGTCGGTCCTAATAATCAACGATGGGTAACTATTTATAGTTTGATATATATTTAATGAAATTCTCAGAAAAATTTCCATTTAAAACCATTACAAGTATTTTAAATCAATAAAATTATTTTGAGTCGTAAATTGAACTTTGTGGAACTTTCCATTCCGAAACCGCTATTTAGGCATAAACTGTAAATATTATTTCTACTATTTGTTGGCATATTCATCAGTCTGGCTACACTAAGCTAAAAAAAAAAAATAACCGCCTTGTTCCGTTGGTCAATTGCCGACAAGGACGCATCGTTGTACGACGTTCGCTGTGGTAACATTTTGCGATTCCACGATCCGAAACCAAATTCCTGGTAAACCTATAATAAATAATTTGTATACATTTATTAGTGTATCAATTATGTATTCAAGAAGCAAATTCTTGCACTTAGAACTTGGTCTAAAGTTTATTTAATTTAATATTTAATTTAAACCAACCACAAGTAGTGTTCCGTTACTTCCATTCTAAAACCGAAATGCCAGTTTCGTAGAAGCGGAACGAAAAAAGTAACGGAATAGCGCATAAAGCGGCATACAAAATGGTGGTTTTAATAAATCAGTTAAAAAAATTAGGTATTCATTGTTTTATGCTAGTTTAATTTAGAAAGCCACGAATGAAGTAAAACGTGTTTTTCAGGGCCCCTAAATGATAATTTACGCAGACGTGGATTGTTTCTTGACAAGAAGTAAATTAATTTCGCTGGCACCATCAACTGGCCATAGATTTTTACATTTTTATATTTTTAAAAATTATGGACGCAATTATAATAATTTTCCTGATATTAGTACGCCGCTTAAATTTATGAAAACTGTTCAAGTAAATTGTTTTTAAATACAATACATTTTAGGTAGATTTGTGTCATTGTTGTGAAGGAGACTTTAGAATTTATTCCGTTACCAACATATTTCTTTCCGTGACTGTCCCACACAAGAAATATTTTTATATGCAAAAATATAATACAATTTGTTAATTAAGCTACTTTTTGATTATTTGATAAAATGCTATTGGATTTTATTATTTTAATAATAATTGATCTCATTAGATAAACCTGTTAAATAAATGATTGTGGAGAAAAGTTTTACTCATTTTGTCCTAAGAGTAACGTAATGGAAGTATAAGTATCTCTAGAAAAAAAATGTGTACATTCAATGTCCAACTAAGAATGTAAATCTGTAATTTACTCTATCACCAATGTTAATAAATTAATTAGAAAATTGTAATCCAATAATTTTATTTTTTATCATTGTAACAAGTTGGTCACGGAATGGAACGCTTGCATCTCTCCTGCTTTGAAAAATATTTTTTTAATTAATTTCAGATAAATATTTAAAGATATAAATTACTTTTTGTATAAATTTACATATCAGGGCATCCATAAATATTATTTAAATTAATGTAAAGCGAGATTGATTTTGAACCCATCATTTTTCGGTGTGTACAACTTTTTGTGAAATGGCCCATTTATTACATTTTTAGTGTAGAAGTTAACAGTTTTAAATAGTTTCATTTAAAAACGTGTGCAAATTTTACCGTTTAGTTTCAAATGTTAAAATACATAAATGGAGTATAAGAAACTCGAAGTTCGTATCATACCGTCCCTCTCGCTCTCGTATTTAATAGTTTAAGTGTCAGAGGGACCGCACGAGACGAACTTCGAATTTTGAGTTTCGTAGTAGCCCTGCTGCTGCAGGGTCACCAGTACGCAAAATAAAATGAAAAAAGAATGAAAATTAATGAAAAGAGACAGTATGGATTTTAATCTAAAAAAACATCTTGATACACGGAGAAAGCGATACAGAGAGAAAATGACCTGAACCATAATCAGATTCTAACTGATTTCGGCACTATCACTTTCATCACCTTATATCACGGACATTGATGATAAATTATTCAAGTTCCACTTCTATTATTTTGTCCTTATTATATCTGCAAGCATTTTCAAGCTTTTCAGTGGAACTGGTCCCAGGACGAGGTTTGGTTTACACACCGCTACTACTGCCAAGACACTGCATGCTGGTCTGCTCTACTTTGTATTTTTATTTATTTTCGAGTTACAAAATAATTATGTAACGTACCGTATTGGTTTTTAGAGTCTTTATGTACCTATTTTTTTATTTCAACTCCAAATTTTGTTACTTTTACGGTCTTCCCAAAATCCACATCTTATCTTAATTTTATTGCTTAATAGCGACATCTCTTGTCCGGGTGAGCGGTTAGTTCCGATGGGGTGCTGAAAGTTTCTCGATGAGAGCTAAAGCATAGATGTCGCTAGTGTCGCTGCTTAAGTGACTAAATGACTAAATAAGAAATAAACAAGCTTTAGCTGAGATATGTGGTGCATAGGAGAAATTTGTGTCCGTACCTACTCCTGTCCAGTGGTGCTGTAGCGGTATAGCACGCAGCACGGAATGCTGAGGACCTGGGTTCGATTCCCAGCGCTGGTCTCTTTCATTTGGTTTTTCTGTGCATCTATGTTTCAGTTTGTATTTTCGATGCCATAAATGCAGTTCAAAAAAATAATATGTAGACAGCATCTTGCGCCTGACCCCGACTTGTACTGTGATATCGTAATAATATAATCCGTAGCTACTATATAACTGACTAAAGTTGCGAGTTGCTGTTGTAGTCAGAAGCCCTCAACGCTGCTGTTATCGTTGTTAGTCACACACGAGAGCTTTTCTAAGCTAAGATAACTCGCCCCTCCACTGGATCAGTTGATTTAGATGTGGGCGTGCAAATATTAATTACGACTCTTCATCTGTTTGCGAGCATCGACTATTCCGTGAACTATGCTCACTGTGTGGAGGTGAAGGAACTGCGTGAACACACATTTCTTACAGAAACGTAGCTATCATAAGGTGGCGGGTGAGCAAAGTAATTGTTTTAGTTCATTGATAGGTATATCTAATGTATCAACACATAAAATTCTTTATTTAGAATTTTGAGTCCAAGTAGGTACCCTTTTTATGGGCGTAAGGGGCATGTTTTTTAAAGCAAATAAAACTTAGCCTATACCATTCGATAAAGAAAATAAACTGAATATAACTGCATTCATAACTCATTTTCACTATGTCCCTTACGCCAACTTAGATTACAGTAGTCGATATATACGACGACTGTACCTAATCTAAATTAATGTTAGCTAAGTACCTATACTATAGACATATAGATAATAATATGATTATTAGGTACGATATGATGTTAATATTACATGGTTAATACTAAAAAGAGCATCGTTAGGTAGCTAAGTATCAACTGGCCGGAGATCTGACACGCTGTGTAGTTATTTAGATGGATAGTTTGCGGTTTCCTGTAGCAACCGCGGCTGCATCGACCTCTATTCCAGAGTTTGAACGTACAGGCTTTATGGCCTTAACGAAGGAATTGCTCAATGTATATCTACCTACATACCTACTGCATAAATTTAGAGGGTTCCGTAGCAACTTTAAGTTAATTTTTAGGCTATCGTACCTCAGGGGCAAAAACGTAAACCTTACCGGATCGGATCAGGATCACTTTGTTGTCCATACGGCCCTGTACTTCGTTCATTTCGTTCGTTCGTTCCGTTCCGGCCGTTCGTTCAGACCCTTTGTCCCAGGAACGCGTGGAGGTGTATCAAACTAAAATGAATATCAAATATACCTACCTGGTCTACGCAAATTAACTACGCCTTGTGTGTGAAAAACAAACTTCTTACATAAATACAGTCATTGTAAAAGGTATCTCCCTGTGGTGCGTAGCTATGGTGTTTGGTGCGCAAAATTAATTAGAAACAAACACATCTCTACTAACACTGGATATTCAAAGATATATAAGTACAAACTTGTATTAAATCTTCAGTGCGCAGGCCCGACTCGCACTTGGTCGGTTTTTTCTATTAAACAATGATTAGATATTACAGATACATATCTGTCAAATAATTAAAGGAACTCGTAACAAAGAGTGGTAAAATAGAGTGAATTAATGTGAAATTCTTTAAAAAATATAGCGCACTGAATTAGTACGGAAAAGTAATAGCATTGAAACTTAGCTTAAATTATTGTGTACTAACGAACCTAGATTAAAATCTACTGAAGACTGAAGTTTAATAATAGGTAATAATATTAAATATAATTGGACACCGAACACCAGTTGACCTAGTCCCAAACTAATCAAAGCTTTTACTATGGATACTAGGCAACGGATAAACATAGGTACTTATGTAGATAAATACATACTTAAATAAGTACATATTAACATCCACGACCCGTGAACAAACATTCATATTATTCATACAAATATCTGCCCCGACCGGGAACCGAACCAGGGACCTCAAGCTTCGTAGTCAGGTTCTCTAACCACTTAGCCATCCGGTCATCAAACCGGTTAATATACCATCCCCACTGATTTCTGACGGATAGTTTTGTGTTAACCTGATCGAGCAAATAGCAATCTTTGCCAGATCGTCCACCTCGCATGTGGCCTAACAGCATTCGGCTTCTCGAAAACGCGTCAATACTCCAGATCCTTAGGTAAGTACAGCCCCAACGGTCATACACACGAGCACTGCTCACAAAAAAAGTTTTCCTTATTTTCATTTCTTCCAGTAGAATCATTTTTTACAATACGGAACCCTCGGCAACGGTTCGGAAGATAAAATCACATGTTGTTTTTTAAGCAATATTGGTTACGGTGACCCCGTGCCATCGACTGGACCCGATGACAGCCAAGCGGAAGTGGCACACGTGTGGTCCATCACGCATCCATCCGTGTCATGCCTCGAGACATCTCGACTGGTCGGGAGCCGCGTCGGGTTACACTCAGTGTCGCTGTTGGTCATTTCATTACAATTATAATAAGATTTGATAGGTACTTTAATTTGGTTAGTGATAAGATAATTTGATCGATGGAGACGGTCAACAACTGTTTTTTTTTATTCGACTGGAAGGCAAACGAGCAACTAGATGCATATACCTAAGTGCAACATTAATTTGTGTTTTTTTTATGTTAGTGAAGCACCTATATACTTAAGCGACGGCGTTAGTGTTAATCAAAGACTACAATGATGTATGCTGTACAATATGGGCAGTCGGCCCAGTCTGAAGTCAGTCGGTGCCTCAGTACGAGCCAGAGTGATTGAAGCCTAATATAAAGTGCAGGTGGTAGGACCTTGTGCAAGGTCCGCCCGGATTGCTACCACCATCTTGCTCGCTAATCCTGCCGTGAAGCAGCAGTGCTTGCACTGTTGTGTTTCGGCGCGGAGAGTAAGACAGCCGGTGAAATTACTGGCACTTGAGGTATTCCAACTTAGGCCTCTAGGTTGGCAACGCATCTGCAATACCCCTGGTGTTGCAGATGTTTATGGGCGGTGGTGATCTCTTACCACCAGGAGACCCACTTGCTCGTTTGCCTTCCAGTCGAATAAAAAAAAAAAAAAAAGTGCACTCCTGCTGGCTCGTGCTGAGGCACCGACCGACTTCAGACTGATAGAATATTATTTTCATGGATTTTTGTAGTTGGTTAAATTTTTAGTTACAAAATTTTAAAAGGCCTATCGGCGTTGACCACGGCATATCATGTTCGGCTTTTGTCGCGATCACTTTAGCCACCGCAGTTGTTTTAGTTTCTCTAACATTTTTATTTCTCATCATTGAGGTCAAGAGTCTAATGAGTTTTTTGATTTACAGCCACATCGGCGAAGGAAATGTGCGCGTGTTCGAGTCAAACCGCGAAATTACGAGCGATTGCCGATGACGGCTACAAACCACAAACTTTTCTCCGTTGCGGTCCCGCATAATAACAAAACTTAATGGAATTTAGGTACACTGCGTAATTTTTTTCAGGCATGATTGTTGTGGTGCAAGATGGTCAAATTCGTGTCAAAAAGCATTATTATTACATTACTAGTTTTTGACCGCGGCTTCGCCCTCGTGGAATTCGGTTATCGGGCGATGTTCCCTCGGGAACTATGATTTTTATCGGGATAATAAGTAGCCTGAGCCACTCTCTCGCCCATAAACTATCTCTATGCTAAAAATCACGTCGATCCGTCGCTCCGTTTCAACGTAAAAGACGGACAAACATACAAACACACACACTTTCGCATTTATAATATTAGTAAGTATGGATTTTAGTCCAGCAAGGTTAAAACATAAAACTTAAAATAACTTCGAATTAACAAATAAATATTTTATAGAGCTGTACTGATTTAGTTATAGCAGGAATTGAGATTGAAGTCGGAGGGAGCACAATTGTATTGACATCGACAATGTCCCGTCGCGATGTGTCACCCCGCTTTGTATCTATTATTTAAATGACGAGCAACGCGACACTCACACATGAAGGTATATTTTCGACAATTCAATGAGCTCCTCTTCAAATCTCGACATGTAGCATCTCATTACCGCTGGGGTCGCAAAAATCAAATTAAAAAGTTTCCAAACGCATGTGTTTACACTTCAAAATATTGAGTCCAGGGGGCGAGCTGTTAAGTACAATAAGGCTCAAGGGTTATAGCTATCAATCAATGCTCACGGAGATATTAGATTTCAGTTTCACCGCCACAACCGCTTGCTATTAAAGTAAAAAAAGAAATTAATTTCCCAAAAGTAACATTTTGGCGCTTTTGTAGATTTCTATTCAACTGTCCATGCATACAATATTAGTGTCAAACATTTAGCTAAGTCAAGACCCCGATCAATATTACTAAGTCTCGTCTAATTATCTCATAAAAGTCTCATAAACAAACAATAAATATTCAGTTGATGTAGGTATCTGCTGCATCTCTGGCCGTTTAAATTGAGCGCTCAGCTTTAGCCGGGACGCGTGCCGAGACATAATCAGGAGATCTCATAAATAAATAGTGAGCTTTATGTAGAAAAACAAAAGGGGGTTAAGTTATTAGGACGCAGGGCGCGCGCGGCGCGGGTGGCGGCTCCGACACTTAATAAATTGCTCCCCGAGACAGATGATGCTTCGAAAGAATGTTGTTTTAAAATCTTCACATGTCGCTGCTAAAGTGTCTCGGAGTTTGGAGCTAATCGTTTCCTTGAATAATAAAATTTTAAGGTGAATGTATATGTATACCTTATGTTTTGGAAGCTCAGAACAAGTTAGTGATATTAAATATCTACTTATGGAATTGCGAACTACTATTTTACCCGCGGCTTTGCACACGTACACCTTAGATCTGGCAGTGGAATTGAAATTTTAGGATTTTACTAAATTTTTATGGGAATTCCCTAAAATATAGCGTGGATTTCATTAATTTTTCATGTAAAACATCCGTGCCAAATTTTATGACATTGCGGTATTAGCCGTTGAGAATTTTGTTCAGGTACCTACCGTGGAAATATCGGATTAAAAAGTACCTAAACTGTGTTTAAAATCTATTCCAGACGTCCAGCTATGTACCTACATACATACATATACCAAATTTATTTTATCTAAATCCGTGTAGATGTTTTAGTGTGAAGGAGTAACAAACATACCTACACACACACACACACGCACACTCTTACATACATTCATATATGTATAAACTATAGTAGAATTTAGGTACTATCAAGTTCATAAACTTGTGTGCAAAAATTTTATCAAAAATATCTGAACACGACTCTATTGTTAACGGCGTAGAAGCGTGTTTGATGAAATTTTGATCGCAAGTTTATGAACTCGACTGTACTAGTACGGCAGAAAAAGAAAATCGGAAAATATTGTCAAAAAACACATTTAGGTTCACGTTTTTTGCTGAAGCTAATAAGAAGCTCTGTCTTTGAAAACATTTCGATTAATTTTACTGTTAGCGAATGTGGAAGTGGAAATAAGGTATGTAGTACATAGGTAGGTTTCGGTAACGGCTGTTGATCCGTGACAGTATGTGGAACAGTTCCACACGTGGTTATTTATTTATTTTTTCCTCAAAATATAGACTAACGCGGAGTAAAATAATACTTATTATAGCTATTGTGTTATATTGTTGTCGGAATTTCAAAGCAAGCCAATAAAGTAATTTTTGTCATTGAGGCCTAATTTAAATAGGTACATTTAAGTTAAAAAAATAACCTAATTTAGTACGTGCAATAAAGAATGTTTTTATTATTATTATCTATCATTAACACCCGTATTTATAAATGAGTCATTACTTGTTGCTAAGTAAATGCTTAAATAAAGAAAATGGTGATGACTTGGCTAAGCAATCTAACATTTGAGAGTTCAAATTTCAACTAAATTTCAAGCAAAAGCTCAACTATAGAATAAAAATCGTTACTCGAGTAATTACTTTTACTCAAGTAATGGCCTCTACTTCTCTATAAATACGGGTGTAAGTACTTACCTATTATTAATTCTTCACTACAATGCTCTCCCACGCCTTTCGGCAGCAGCAACTAATACCTATTAAACATAAGACTGCTATAAGTGGCTATTTAAAACTGGATGATATATCGCTATAGTGACGACAAGAGCCAACTGCTCCAGTTGTGTTGGAATTTACGACCGCCTGAACACGGCAAATACATTCGTTAATAGACACATTAGCCGGGGAACTGCGCCTGCGCCTTAATTGCTGACATTATTGTCGCTCGCTTGTTTGTTGCCCGGTGGATCAGTTGTTGTTCAGTTTGGGGACCCGAAACAGATTGCGCTGTTCGATTGTCCGCTTATTGTCCGTCTGTCCATGTTCGGTAGGTAGGTATACGTGCTTAATGTAAAGTTTGTGAGACATTGAGGGTAGAATAAAATTGAAGCCGTTGCATTTTATCGTAATGTCCGGATTCGATTTGTGGCATTCGAACATGGCGGATGTAGACAATATCTAATTTTGCTATTTCTGTTTTTTTGGCTAGTTGAAGTATAATTTTGATAGTAAGTATTTTATGCGGCGATTAACCTTAACAGTGAACAGTAATCACAAAATTCTATATTGCTCTCGTGTCTGACATTTTTTAATGCGCTAGTTGTCTCCAAATGGTTTCTGGAATTTTACTATCAAGTTACAAAAACTACAATCATCGTACAAAACCTCGAAAGAGAATACTTAGACACTGGCGAAATTGTCCTATTAATTAGGACAGAAGCCATATTTTAAAGAAGAAGATCGTAATGTCCGTTCATGATTTCAGTGGCAATAGTTAGCGGCGCTCCTTGCGCGCAAAAAATGTGACTAATAGATAGAATGTTACTAGTAAAGTTCCTCCTAATAGAACTTATAGAATACCTAGGTACTAAGTTATCGTTCACCAAATTACGCGCACATTTGGGAATTCGGAAATTGAAATGCGCAAAAATACATTCGCTAACAGTAAAATTAATCGAAATGTTTTCAAAGACAGAGCTTCTTATTAGCTTCAGCAGTAATAAGTAGGTACTAAACCGTTACTTCAGGAAGGACGGCGGTATATATTATCAAGTTATGGTTAAACTTTTCTGTTTTATAAAGAACAACAAATAAAGTACACATAAATTTTGAGAATATGTACTATATTTAACGAATTTAAAAACATACTGCAGTAATTAATATGCACCTACCTAAAGAAAATGTCAATAATGAAACAAAGGATATTTAAGGTAGGTACTTACTAAGTGTTTTTAGTCTTGACAACTTCGCAGCACCGTGTCATATTTCCTTAGGAGAGCATAATTATTTTTTATATTAGCATACAATCGGTTTGATGAGTAAGATGGGTACGTCACTAAACGGTAAAACCATGTCCTTATATCATGAACAATGCCAACGAGTGTCAACACAGTCCTGTCTCGATTAATTTGCTAACTTTCTATTGGCAATGTTTTCAAAGGACTAAAGTAAATGGAATGAAAGGACAACAAACAATGGTCGTGTGCAATTACCATAATGGCAACGTAGGTTGGTATTGTTTTAGCGCGGCGCGGCGCGGCGCTAACGAGCCTCAAGTGGCGCGTGCGCAGACGCCCTTTGTTTCCGGATCCGCGCTGTGTCACCATTATTTGGATGGAATAATAATAATTGTGACGTTCTAATTAATGTATTTGGTTTTTATTTTAGTTATTTAGTTCATGAGATTACTAGGTGACGGCACCAGTGATGAACAGGAACCAATAATGGAATATTTTTTCCGCTAACCCAATATTAAGAAACCGACGCTACTTTTTCTAAAACTAATAACACTTATCTGCAGATAACGGATGATCATAACTGGTAAAGTTCATGAATGGCGACCTATAAGGCATTGAATCCCTGCTGTCCATTACTGGATAGTACTGGATACCACTGTTGTTAACATCTCCATGATTGGTGCCGTCACCAATTAGGTATAGTTATCGATGCGTATACGCGCTTATGGGAGCTTCTTAAAAATACATACTAAATTTAATAGTTGGTTTTACCTGCTGCTCTTCTTTTTGAGTCACAGCTCTAAAACAAGGTCAAAGGGGGCTTACATGTGATTACGAAGAATGTTGAAAACAATAAAAAAAAATCTTCTTAACCTCGTACCTACATTCATCCTTTGGGTAGGACATAAGAAATAAAAAATTCTAGCGAAGTATTTTTTACTGGCAGCCCCAACGTGTTTATTATAACGTGTTATTTAGCTGTCAAAGTTCATAGTCTAAAATAGAAACGTCAACAGAAATCTGTCACTTTCCAAAAATGGCGGTGAAGAGTGGACGTTTGTGCCTGTGCCCGCGCAAAGGTAAGTTTAATCTCAATTAATCTCGTTTTTTAATCACAGTTAACATTCTATATGTGTAATATATCAAAAATAAGTTAAGATATTTACTTTCTAGATGGTTATTTTTGAAAATTAATCATAATCTTTCGTTTCATGATGCCGTAATGTTTTATGTCCTTTGCAAAGTACAAAAGGAGGTTATTGAGTATGCGAAATTCAGACTATATATGTACTTTGTACAGGACATAAGGAAAAAATGACATAATACTAATGAGTTTTCCACCTTTTTCAGCATTATCTGACCTAGATAGAAGAGATCACAGAAGTAATATCGCGATAGAAGGAAAGAGTTCAGCAATTTGTATGGAGACCGAATGTGTAACACTTTGCGTAGATTATTTTGACGTCACGAGTGACATTTAGTGAAGAGAATCATAAATTGCGCGAAAATCGAAAATCATCGATTACGTAGATTAGCGCTTTTTTTAAGTAATTATTAGTTATGTGACTAAATAATAAAAATACAATCATAATAAAATGTTAGAGCGTCTGAGAGTTTTACCTTTATGTATTTCACTGTGCCTAAATTACTTTGAACGGCATTTTTTGGTATACTTCACTCGCTTCCAACTTCAATGTCACAATGTATTTATATTTTTACAAGCTGTTTTAAGCTCAACAGGATATCATCTTTCCAAAAAAAACATGATGTAACTGTTTTCCTGTTTGGGGGAGTCGGGAAAAATTTCTTATCCAAGCACCTAAAGCAGTTTTATATGGGAGGCACTTTTCTGTCAAAAAGGCAAATTCGCCAAAGTTAAAACACTTCCAAACAAAGACAACGTAATCTATATATATAAAAGAAAGTCGTGTTAGTTACACCACTTATAACTCAAGAACGGCAGAACAGATTTGGCTGAAAATTGGTAGGGAGGTAGCTTAGAGCCAGGAGACGGACATAGGATACTTTTTATCCCGATATTCCCACGGGATAGGGATAAAATCTCGAAATAGCAACCGCTGGGCTTGGAGTCATGAAATTTAGTATGTAGGTAGTTGGACGTTTGGAATTACTCATAGGTGACTTTTTGACCCGATATTCCCACGGGATACCTAGGGATGAAATCTCGAAATAACAACCATTGGGACTAGAGTCATGAAATTCGGTATATAGGTAGCTGGACCTCTGAAATACTACATATGCTATTTTTTAACCCGATATTCCCACGGGATAGGGATAAAATCTTGAAATAATGACCGCTGGGCTTAGAGTCATGAAATTTGGTATGTAGGTAGTTAGCCGTCTGTAATAACACATAGGCCACTTTTCGACCCAATATTCCTACGGGATACCTAGGGATAAAATCTAGAAATAACAACCGCTGTGCTTAGAGCCATGAAATTTAGTATGTAGATAGCTGGACCTCTGGAATAATAGATAGGCTACTTTTTATCTCGATATTCCCACGGGATAGGGATAAAATCTTGGAATAATAACCGTTGGGCTTAGAGTCATAAAATTTGGAATGTAGGTAGCCGGAAGTCTGGAATAACACATAAGCGACTTTTTGATCCAATATTCCCACGGGATACCTGGGGATGAAATCTCGAAATAACAACCACTGTGCTTAGAGCCATGAAATTCGGTGTGTAGGTAGCTGGACCTTTGAAATAATACATAGGCTATTTTTTATCCCGATATTCCCACGGGATAGTTTTATAACTAAGGGACCGAATACATCCCCGTTTTATTAGTTTACGCGTGCGAAGCCGCGGGTAAAAGCTAGTAAGCTATAAAGTAGAATGTCCAGTTTAAGAAATATGTGTATTTTTTACATAAAAACCTATCAAAGACCGACAGAAAACGTTGTTCAACATAATTTAGGCACTGTGAAATATATAAAGCTAAAACTTACAGACGCACGCCCTATTTTTGAATTAAATTAAATTAAATCTGTTTATTTCAATAATAACAAAAAATGTTCCGTTTAGACTCAAATTAATCTTAATATTTAAAGATTTTTATTGAATCCAATTAAAAACCATAGTACCTACTAAGTTAGTCGGAAAGGCTGTTTATCAGCATTTTTTTTATAAATAGATTATAAATATATCATTTTTTTTATTTTTTTATATTTTTTTTAAATTATGATATATTTTTTTACTATGTATTTTCATAATCACTAATTACTTAAATAAAGTGCTGATTGAAAATTAGCATTCATTGCAAAGTTCCACCAGATCATGCATGGCCAGATTTTATCGTATACTCACTTTATCTTGTGATTATTTTTTTATTTTTAATAAATGTTGAATGTTCCTCTAAGGCTTGTCTTATTCTCCTTTTATATTATCCAAGATTTTTCAGTTTTGAAGGCTTAGAAAGCTTTATGTTCTTTCCAAGGGACAACTTAATTGGACACTGATGTCCTTTGTAAAGTACATAGTGAAAAACTAGTAGGAAAAACCGAAGATTTTTCTCTCTATTTTTCCTGAACATCTTAAGCTCTAAGCAATATAATTTGAAAGTTTCAAAAGGATATTCCAAAAAAAGTACCTCTGGTAGGCAGGAGGTTAAGACAGATTTCATTGTAAATAGCCAAAATACGACAAGTTAGGCTTTAATTTTCTTGAAAGTAGTGTCTTCTACACTTAATTTTATGTCATTTTATGCCCAACTGTAATTATTTTGTGTAGCTACTCTTTTAAAGTTTCTTTCCATTGTATCGATTTCAAGTAACTCAATAAAATTGATGTGATCAACCAGCAACACTCGAATGCTCCCAGTTGCGATTGTGAGACGTCGCAATGTCTGCCAACTCAAAAGTGAAGCTATGGTAGAATGCACTCGATTGAGAGCGAGATAACAATGTTCCAATGAATTTCCATTCAGTCTTCAGTTCTACAAAGAGAGATTTAAATGGATGAGAATGGTATTGGAGTAGCTAGCGCCTGGGACCACCGGCGGAGGCGGCGCTTTGCTGCGCGGCGGAGCGTAGCGGAGTTGCCGGTTCGGCTTCGCGTTTGCCGCCTATCACCTTCAGCACAGTTTACCAACTTATAACTCACATACATACTGATTGACATACTGTGACTACTGTAGACGTGGCATTATGATGCTGAGTTTAGGACATGCGAATTGCGAATCAACACACATACCTAAATACCATAGGTACCACGCATGCAGTACCTAGGGACTCGCTTAATCTGCTGATCAATGTATGTATCACCGCATGCATCCCTGATACTTCATGAGCGTTATAAGTGATGTTTTAGAAGCTTTTAGTTAACTCATAATGTTTATGTGTGTACATTGTTACTAGTTAATTGTTACTTGTTAAGTTCAAATATTGCTAATCGAATTTCACGCTTATAATAGGCAAAAAATCTTGTACTTAGGTACCTGTTAAAAACGTTTTTCCAGATTATGAAGTCCTTAAAATTTAAAGGAATATCTACAAACCAGTTAACTGAGAAAAAATCATCAAACAGGAAAGCTACCACATTATATGTAACAGCAATGTGTTCCAGTGAACCTTTGTGTAACGGAGTTAGTACTCTACAGTACCTAAAGTAACTTAAGCCGAAAACTTAATACTTATTTACTTAACTACTGTTTATTTCAGGCGTGTACACAAAGTTAGTGTATCTTCCTAAAAAGTCAAATAAAGTAGAGTTTCAGTGGCTCCACTTTCTCTTGCCATATTAGGACGTTACAATGATCATAATGTATACGAGCTAAGGCAGCGAAGCCGTATTGTCAAGCGGCCATTCATGCCATGGTATTGAATACCAATCAATACTCGTCTAAGGATCTCTTATTCACGCATACTTTAACTTACAACAAACAACGTTGCAACTCGCGCATCGCACCTACTTACTGGACCGGTAACGCTTTACCTATAATATAAACCCTTGTTCCCAGCGCACAAGATTCACATTGACCAAGTAACACCACCAGTACAGAGGCGGCATATCATAACACAACTTATCTAATGTTATTCTTACTTAATCTTTTGTACACGTTCGAGTTTTTATAATAGCTTTTATTGTAATGTTTGGCTCTAGCTTAGTAATTCGATAAAAGAAAATCCATACGTACCAGTCACAAAGAGCTCTTTCAGAATGTAAACGAGATTCTGATGGAAAAAACGTTCTTTTATTTGCGTTAATCTTGTTTCATTGCTATTTTGTAAATTTCGTCGTTTTTGAATTCATTCAAATTGTTTTATCTTGAAAATTGTCGATTACTTATATACCTTAATTAAAGTTGAACCTCAAAGAACTTTTATTATTTATGTATTTAGAAAACAAGTAAAATATACGAATTTTAGCGTGTTGCCTGTGCACAGCGTTTTTCGTGGCTGACTAGGCTGATGTAAGAGTGACATGTTCGGCCACAGGCCTGCGACAAGAGAAGTTGGCGGAGGTTGGTGCGGAACCATCCGATGGTGGTTTTGTCTCTTGTTAGCAAGTGTTTTGAACCAGACTTCATCGCAATACTTGCGATCCTCCAATAGGTACACGCTTGCGCCAGTCACGTTTTTCCGCTCCCTTTTCCAGTCATAGTAGTCAATTTTCAAGGTGGCCATGTCTCACTTAGCTTAGTAGGTATAGTCTTTGAATATGAACAACGGTCTCCCGACGTTTCTTAAACGATTATATAGTGTAAAACCATATTATATAACAGTGATAACATTTTTGATCTGAACAATTTGCCCTCTACAATTTATTATTACCTACATAATTATGTATATTTCCCATCCACATCTGGTTACAAATTGAATTTAGAACTGGTTTGATTTTTTAAATCATTGCAGTTATCTGCATTCTTTAACCGAATCGAAAATAACAAAAAATATATAATTTACCAATAAGTTTCGGTCAGTGTAATAATAATATTAACCCCGAACTACCTACCATGATATAAAACAAAGATGATTGGAACTGGAATACAAAAAATAGGGTTCTGGTCCGTGGTTTCTGATTCCTCACTACTTCACTAGTTATTGAGTAGGTAAGAATGCACTTGGTACCATCACCTACCTTTGTATTTCCAAAGAATAGATAATAGTTGGTAGGTAGGTATTTTTATATTTTGTGATGTACCTACCTCTTGTATGGTAAAATTATTTACTGTACATAAAAACACAAGAAACACAGAACAAGAAGATGTAGTACAAAGGCGAACTTATCCCTTAAACGGATCTCTCCCAGTTAACCTTTGAACGATTCACAGGATATCTGACACAAGAGTAGACACTACGAATGCAATGAAAACATAAAAGAACCGAATTTTTAATTAGGTAACTCAAACAATGCATTATAAATACACATACATATATAGGTTAGGTACAGACTAATACACAATACAATTTTTTTCTTCTCGTTCTTCTTTTTCATTTTTCCGGGATTAAAAGTAGCCTATGTTCACTCTCGGGCCAAAGATACAAACATACGTACAAACACAAACATAAGTATGGAAGTATGGATTTCTAGCTCTTTATGTACACCTAAGCTATCATAATTAAAAGCTTTGCTACTATTCTAACCTTTGAGAGTTTATAGTCACGTCGACAACGTTATTTATAGAGAAGTAAAGGCCATTACTTGAGTAAAAGTAATTACTCAAGTAACGATTTTTATTCTATGGTTGAGCTTTTGCTTGAAATTTAGTTGAAATTTGAACTGTCAAATGTTAGATTGCTTAGCCAAGTCAATCAAGTCATAGTCACTATTTTCTTTACTTAAGCATTTACTTAGCAACAAGTAATGACTCGTTTATAAATACGGGTGTAAATATTGAAGTTTTATTTTTCAACTTACCTAGGTCATTCTACATAAGTGGACTCACGAAAAGCTACATTACTTTCTGCCATCATATTAAATTAGACATCGAAAACTGTGTGTAAAATATGTACAGAACCGTTGCTTTATAAATTACTGCATATCATAGGTATAATCCTTCAATTTTGTAGAAGGAAATATTATTTACCTTTGTGGGCAATATAAAACGTGACGGTCCGAGCGAGCTTCTTGGCTGCGCCGACGCCTCCTCACGTCCGGAGCCTGCGCAGCTTCTGTTATTTTCCGGCAGACCCACGGCCATTATCTTTAATAACAATCCACTGTGAATTGCATCGTTTTCTATTTCTTTTAGTCAATTCTACGTTTTAAAAAGTATACCTAAGTATGGAAATGTTTACGAACAGTCGTTATTTTAGATTCGTAAGTCCTCCTGTACTTTATAAAGTAAAATGAATTGTAAGAACTTCCGCATGTACCGACTACGTGAAGTAGCATACATTTTTGAGTGAAATAAGAATATTTTTATTGATATATGTACAAATTTTCAAAATAACAAAACTGGTATTTATCCGCTCAGTCTATGGAACTACATATGTATGTTAAGTTAATAAAAGTCAGGACTAGGTTAAAATTTAACCTAAGGACATAGAATGGATAATAGTACAAGTAAGGCTAAGGATCGGTTTGCAAGTTTTGTATCGTCTTATTTCTTGTAAGTTCTTGTACCAATTCGTATTAAGTATATTTCTATTACCTATACGGTTTAGTGAAATTATTTTAAAAACAAACATAAACATACATCATAACAAAAACACAGTTAATTTATAGCCAAAAGCATTCGTAATATTAGGTAAATAAAACAATAGTAAAAAAGTCACTGCAATTAACGATATTGATCGTAAAACTTGTACCGGAAATAGAATTTAACCGTACGGAGTAGTTTAATTAGAAGCATATGACGTAAACGACTTGATGGGATAATTAAAGATCGCTTAACCCGACGTGGGCGCAGCATATTGTATCGGAGTGCCCTCACGCAGCGGGGTTTCGTTGCCCACCTGTGACTCTTAAGATAGCCCGTAAAAATACGAAGGTAAGTACATACATATTAGGTAATATTAAATATCATGCCAAAGGCTACCTTAAATATTCTGAATATCAACAAAAAATTTAAAAAAAAAACAGAAAACCTCACTGGCTTAAAAAAATTAAACAGCAAGAAGTTTAATTAAAAAGCATAAAACAAATTTAGTAGTCTAGAACGCTGAAGAAGGTAAAAAGCTCAAAAATGCCCATTATTTAACATTATGGGTCTCGACTTTTGAACTTCAAGTTACTTAACGTTCTAGGGCTCTAGACTATACTTACTAAGACTTGTTATTTTAAGTGATATTCTTGCGCGATGCCGAAAATCTCTTTGGGCTGCTCCACGTCACTCGAGGTACTATGCCGTCGGCCGACTCGCGCCTCTCTCGAACACTTGCCCTGCACTATATCATCGCATCGGTCACGCGCGCCTCGCTCCAATTTTATCCCTCCATAAATGGTGCAACAGGAAGGGTTGGATTTTAATTACGATATTTTTCTATTATTTCCTCCGCTGTCTTAGTATCAAAGCAAGGGTCGTGAGATGTAATAAATTCCGTTTTTTATGAGGTCACGGTTAACCCTCTTGATAAGGTTTATCGCACATCTGGTGGAAATGAGATTCGACCTTTGTTGTTTGTGTAATAGATATTTTTCCATTGATTTGATCGATTATTTAATCGAAATCGAGATAAGCTGTTGCAACGAGGGTAGTGATTTTAGACACGCTTTCACCTACACCACAGAAACAGGCGCGATCTGAAGGGGGGGGGGGTCACAGGGAACATGACCCCCCCCCCCCCAAAATCGTAGGTAGGTACGCGTCAAATTGAAAAATCTAAAACGTAGAATCCTGGGCGTAATGAGGGATTCAAGTGTTGACGCCTAAAATGAAAATAATTTTGCTCCCGAGTGACTTTTCACACCGAGGATTAAGAATCTTGAAAAAAATATTTCTAAATATTATTAAAGAACACCCAGCATAGAAAATGGCGTGGCTTTACAATTATCAAGTACAAAAATTTCCACTTGCAATAAAACTAGAGCATGAATACCGGTATTCGATAATACCGAAAAACCGGAATATCGGAGCAAAATTCCGATATTGGCAAAACCGGTATTGACATTGTATAATACCGGTATTTCGATATTGATCTCTAAATACCAATTATTTTGTTATTAAATAGAGTATTACAGTCGCAAGACTCAAAAGTTGCAAGTCACAAATGCATTAATACTTATTTAATTAATATAATCTTAGACATTTTTGAAATAATCTTACCAACCTACTCGTACTTAAGATTGTCGGAACCGGAAAGGTTTTGGAAGTGCGAAACTCATTCATTTTACTTTAATAATATGAATATCGAAAAAATACCGAAATACCGGAATACCGGTATTTGAATTTTCGGTATCGAAAAAATACCGGTATTGCAAAAAACGTCCGATATTAGATGCTCTAAATAAAACACTTAGAAAAGCCTTGAACAGAAAAGTTGCACTTTGCTCCCTCTCGTCAGGGAGGAAATGTTACTTTTCTGAAGGAGAGGTTTGAAAAACCCATTTTTTGCCCCGCGATGTACCTTATTATTATAAGTGATCCCCTCCTTTTCAGACTGTGACCGCGCCTGTACAGAAATCTCTTTTTGAGGACCAAGGTTCATAGCTTTTTAAAAACCTGAAATAATAAAAATCGACATAACTAAGACTTCCGTGAATTTAGCAGGCAGGAACTTTTTCGCTGATGATGTCATTTTGACTTCGACTGTCAAAATAAGGCTTCATGGCACGTGGTTCAGTTTCCTCTTCTGTAGGAGAACTAGCATTTACTAGATTAAGGGGCTGTTTCACCATCCATTGATTAGTGTTAACTGACGGTTAAATGTGATGTCGTCTCTATTTGTTTTGTTCGAATGGAGTAGAGTTATTTGTAGAGTTCGGCATCGCATTTAACCGTCAGTTAACACTAATCAACGGATGGTAAAACTGCCCCTAAATCATTGTAATAATATATCATGTCATCCATCTCCAAACGTGTGCCCACCTATTAATAGGAAAAAATATAACAAAATAATTAGCCGTATAGAGAGACAAGCTGTCGGTAGCCCACCAACAAGATGGAGCGACGACTTGTGCATAAGACCGGTCTGAGTGGAGAGCCTTGGGGGAGGCCTATGTTCAGCAGCGGACGTCTTTCGGCTGACATGATGATGATCAATTAGCCGTATCGAAAATAATTACAAAAAAAGCGAAAATTTTACTATTTAAATTACGTTTGGCAAATGTATGGGATTTTATGTCAACATGACATTAGTAGCACCAAGGTTCCACTCTGGTACGTGATCCAGTTTCCTTGACAGTGTAGCGTCCAGATAAACCATTAGCCTCCTAGCCGCAGTCGGTTCGACGTATTGGCAATGTGCACGTGGAACTGCGCGGCGTATACGAAGTTATTTGAATTGCCCAAAAGGCCAGTCGAAAAGCGGAGACACGTTCCTTCCGGCGGCGCGGTCCTGAACTCTATCTATTACACTTATAACCTTCCATTTCCCTAGTTTAATATTTCATTGTAAATACTTTCCTTTTTGATATTCGTTACTATACGTTCGTATGCCTCTAAAATCCTTTTTATTTAATCTTCGAAGCCTCAGGCGGCCACCTACAACTGTACCACTTCACCAAAAGATAATTTCAATCATCAGATCCTGATTTGGTGATAATGGGACCCAATTTAAAGTATCACCTTTTCAACAAAATGCAATCATATTTATTTATAAACAACAGAGTTGTGGGACAGCTAATATAAAAAAAAAAACTGAATTTATAACTTGAAAGTCGGTTAGAAAATTAACGTGTGTGACATTTATGTACTCGTATATACAGACTACCAAGATCTCTTTCTACTTCCCGACTTGTCTTCTAAACGGGGTATTTTCTCGACAAGATAGGTTCTGCTAATTTTTCGTCACGCTACTCTCGCCGTGACATGATGGATGTCGTACACGTCACGGGCGCCGCGCTCCGTCGCGCGCGAAATGCAGACGCTAGACATGGCGCGCCCCACTGCGCGAGCGCACCGGCGCGGATAATATAATATTATGGATCACCTCGAACAACCACGGAAAAAGTATCATTGAAAAAACTTAACAGTGTCAATATAGAGTCCATTCTCGATGTCACTTTTTGTCGTAATTCAAAAATATAAAAGTTAAGTGGGATCATAAAAAACAAATGATAGGGTTAAGTTGTATGTAACTGTCACATTGTTTTGTTATTTTAATTGAAGCTTTTTACGTGTCGAATAGACTGGAAAAAAGGTGGTGATCGATTTGAAGCGCTAATTTTGCTCTGTGAAGTGGCAACTTTGACGGTTTATTCTTTCTTTGGTACTTTCGTCATGCGACATTATTTTTGACATTCCAACTTTGATAATTTTATTGTTTAATTTGCAGTAGATTATGTATCAAAAAAATAAAACGACCCATAATAACCAAATGTGATTAAATTAAGTTCGAAAACTATAAAAATGTTTGGTTTGGGACCGAAGGTGTTTTGGGATTGGGACCATAGATATTGTGTACCGACCTATGAATTTTTTGCTTATTTAAAATTATAATCAATTTGATTGCGAAAGAATGCTAAGAACTAAAATTAATGAATTTCAAATAAACTCTTTTCTAAATCATCTAACTCCCCAAGAACATGGACGCACACGTCAGGAATTTCGAACAGCAGCAGTATCCTATCTATCCTACTATTATTATAAATGAGAAAGCTTGCGACACGATGTTTGGATGTTTGTTACTCAATCATTCGATAACGGCTTTCGACTTCGACAGATTTTGATGAAATTTGGAAATTTGGCACACAGATAAAATTATAAGATAGATTAAAATATAGAATACAACCCAGGGCACTGTATAGATGCCGTAGAATATACCTACCAATGAACGAATTTCTCACAGACGAAGGCGCCAGCAACAGCTAGTTCTGACATATCCGAAACAAACGATTTTTATTTTATTTGAGTTGATGTTAATTTTTAAGTAATGCAATTTTATTAAAATATCATGACACAATATAAAAGTAAAGAAAAGTTACTTTTCACGGCATAGTTGTATGTTCGTGACTTTATTAATTTTGACGAAGTAAATCGAAAAATTAGGTTCCTTTACTTTTATTCCTTATGACCCTGTTTTGTCCCTGCTACGTGACTCCGTATTAACGTACCTACTTTGTGAGCACAAAGAGAGAAGAATCCTTAGTTTATTGCAGTTTAGTTGCTAAGCAAGCAAATTATTTTTCACCGTCGCAGTAGTGTATGAATCGTTGTCGATGAAATTAAGTATAATGGACGAAAATTTTGCCGCTAATCAAAATGGCACGCATTTTTTCCTTTCAACACATTCTTGGATCTATTTATTAAAAATAATGCAAAATCGAACCACATGGTTTTATGTCGGTTTTGAACACAAATCAAATGACCGCGCATTATGCAAACACTGCGCGATGGATCGAAAGGATTGCCGAGTATGAATAATTATAATTCGTTTGTCGCGAGAATGGATTTGTGTACTTAAACGATTAAAGTTATTTGAATACGGCTTTAAGCGTATGCCTACCTACGAGTGGGAGCGCAGTACGCAAATACAGATGTTCACACTTAGGGCTCACGCGCAAGGCGCATATTGATCGTAGGCTTAAAATAAAGCGTGTGATTATGAATATTTATCAGCATA
Source organism: Choristoneura rosaceana (assembly GCA_037349165.1). Taxonomy (NCBI): domain Eukaryota; kingdom Metazoa; phylum Arthropoda; class Insecta; order Lepidoptera; family Tortricidae; genus Choristoneura; species Choristoneura rosaceana. The sequence goes on along the minus strand of JAZBNJ010000030.1, from coordinate 2,759,611 downwards.
TTTCTATAACAAAAATAATCAATAAACCTTTCGATGTTGCTTCTGGACTGTTCTTTTATTTCTGAAAGTAAGTACGCTTTTTAATCAATTTTTATCGACGCATGTGTATCCCTCTCTATGGGCTCTATGGTTTTAGCTTAATTTTTTTATACCCATCTTTTAGCTTAATAAAGATATCGATATCGCTGTCGCTGTCGCCAATGCCCGTCATCAATCACGCGCCACGTGTTTGCAAATCGAATGTTTTTTAGATAAAAAACAACTTTTTGCACAAAAAGTCTTCCAATTTTTAACAAAAGCCCATCGCGATAAAATACGTAAGCACATAGTGGATAAATAAATATTTGAGCGGGGGCGTAGCGGGGCATGAAACTCGAGGACAAAGGCATTAAGGATTAGGATGGGCATTAATGTTATTTGATTACTTAGACACATATTCCGAGATGGGAACATTGCAGGGATCTCCTAGCACAAAGAAGATCCTTTTCAGTTAAGAGGATTTAAGTGTGCCAAAAGAGTATAAACAAACTTAGTAAAAACTACTATATTTTTTACTCGCCTAATAAAAATAAGATACTTAATCGTTTTATCAGCCTCAGAAATTACGAATACATATAATAAACAATACAAATATTCTTTACTGAACACTACAAGACAATTAAATAGGTAGGTACATTGACATTACAAACACTTCAATAAAAAAGTCAGGTACCTATGTATAAGTAATTATGGATACGATAATATGATATGATATACTTTTTAAATATCTTAATTAATCACAGGGTTGGATTGTTCAATCATATTGTCGGTATTAAACATTGAGCTATACTCGAAAGCACTGAAAATGACAGGGTTTTTATTGAACTCTGTAAGGAATTCAATTTGACCGGTTTTCATTACTCCTACAGGGTATTTATTATACAGATATTGTAAATACTTATGTATATAACAATATTGTACACAGAGTCGTAGCAGCTACTTTGTCAAGCTACGGGTACGCGTGCCGTAGGCAGGCTACGCCACGCCTGCGCACTGCGCTTGACGAGCCCCACGATCGATACAACTGTCTACGCCATACGAGGAAGAAGTAGGTATAAGGGACTGCTAGAACACTTGCAGGTCACTGCTTTAGCAATGAGAAGATGAAGATAAGCATTGCAAAAGTCGAGTTTCAGTCACCGTGTAGTTCGTGTACCTACGTACGTACGCATGGTATAGGTTAAAATATCTGGCACGTCCTTCTTGCCTTAGAATACAGTCATATAGCACATTATTGCCTTAGAATACAGTCAGATATTACCCACGCTTTGTTGTGTTAACTATTGGTGCTGTACGTACACTACATCTAGTTTACCTAGTCATATTTATATACCTGTAGATGGACGATAATACTTATGCAGTCCCATTCTTTTCATAATTAACTCAAACAAAGGCACTTGAATAAAATTTGACATAAGAAGACCTAAACTAAGTACTGAAACTCGACTGAAACCTGCAATTTGTCAGAAAACACACTTAAATACACAAACATCCAAGACCCCGAGAACGAACACTCGTATTATTCATACATATATCTGCCCCGGCCGGGATTCGAATCCGGAACCAAGCTTCAACTCAAGCTTCGTAGTCAGGTTCTCTAATCACTGGGCCATCCGGTCGTAAATGTAGACACTAAATATAAGACAATTTCGATTCACGTACTAAGTGAATGCACTTTTTTACTTATATATTCATAAGTTCGACATAATGAGAGCATAAACGAGATTCAAATGTCTGATAACATCTATGAATTCGTAAATGATATCTCACTTAAGGCCACGTGGCGCTAGTTCATTAGTAACAAAGAACCATGTTTTGATTATTATCACCATGTAAACGCATAATAAATGGAGATTAAGTGTTAATTGAATCTCATTTCATATTTGCAAGTTGTTAATAAATTGCTCATTTCAAGAATACATCTATCTACTCCGCATTCGAAAGAAGTTAGGAAACAAAAGACTAGTGGCAACACTGTAAAAGACTATCATTTAGGTATGTTAGAACTATAGATATACTAGCTTTTGCACGCGGCTCCGCCCGCGTGGTATTCGGTTATCGCGCGCTGTTCCCTCGGGAACTGTGCATTTTTCCGGGATAAAAAGTAGCCTATGTCACTCTCGGGCCCATAAATAAACTGTCTCTATGCCGCAAAATCACGTCGATCCGTCGCTCCGTTATGGCGTGAAAGACGGACAAACATACAAATACACAAACATACAAACACACTTCCGCATTTATAATATTAGTATGGATAATAATGAACTAAGTAGAGGCATACACGCAACCACAGTAAAGTTTACACTGGATTAAGTTGTATTCACACGTACCTAATGTACAACAATAAAAAAGGATATTTAACTAAATCGGTAAAATATGGAGCGATAAGACTCTGACATTAATCATCAGACGAGCGTAAAATCAAATTACCGTTTACCAGTCCCGGGCAGGGAAAGGGTTGCCTCTGCGCTGTGCGACCATGCGACCCCCCGAACTTGAATAACGAAGTCCCTTTCCAACAGCTGGCGCTCGTCTAGTGCTAGAAAAAGACAACACGGTTCGATTTCACGTATGTTCACCGCAAATCAAGAATTGTGCAAATCGAAAATGCAAACAAATTGAGTCACGGAATTGGTTTTGTGTAGGCGATAAAACAAGTTGTTATTTGCAATGAAAATGTCACGCCACTATTCCCCCGGTTTCGGAAATCAATAACACCGAAATATTCCCAAGGGATTAGAAAATATATGATAGGTACCGATATTACCGATTACGAGCTAATGATGCATTTACCTATCAGCAGAATTTGTAACTTTCATATTACTTTCATATTATTAACTTTTTTTTACTATGGCAAAGCAAAAGCAGTTTATTGATATGAATATGTACCTAAAGTTTTCTTTTTAGTAAAAAAAAATCATCTTTAAACTCTACAAGGCCATTCAACACATTTAATCTCTTGTGGATTGACGGCGTAATTGCAGGCCTTTTGAGTCCACAAAAGTTTCATCTGAAATCGGTGTGTTCACGTCAAACATTAATCCCGAGATTGACTTTTGTAAACGGGGGCTCGATTTTTAATTAGGGCAAATGGCCCGGTCGGCGGACGAGGTCGGCACAATGCACGTGATTGACACAAATTACCTCTAATCGAGAACTACACCCACATGCCTCCAAACCTATAAATTCTAATCCATTGTTCACGCCTTTGTCAGATTTATACGCAAAATTTATATAAAATGCATGAGCTCCTCAAAATAGCCGTCTATATAAGAAAGAAGTTATCATGCACTTTGAACGGCTCGTTGTGCTGCTACAACGTTGAGGCGTGAAAGGGTTAACAGTTGAAATGTTTTTGCTCGATTTAAAATTAAATTTAATTGTATTTTAATCCCGGCGATAAACGTCAATCAAGACTCTCCGTGTGCGATACATGTATCAGTGAAGCTCAACGCTCGTCGCGCCCCCGACGCCATTCAAAAAGGATTTCGAGCAAGGGGTGAAATTAAAATGTCAAAATAGTAGCGACGTAACGCGAAGTATTTGTCTCCGGCTTTATCAGAGGCCATTGTGCGTCGCTGCATCTATTCTGTTACGAAAAACGATACCGTTTAAGCTTGTTCTTTTGAACATTTTAAAAAACGGCTACTTACCTGCATGTTTGTATGCTGTTTGATTGTGAACAACGGATATTTGCCTTTTTATGAAGTACTTAATCTGAAACTTCCTGTCAAATATCAACATTATTTAAAGATTCAGTACCTAAATACCAGGATTAACTCATAATTTAAATTAGAATGTCCAAATTGGTCGAACCTACCGTGATTCCCTAATTAGTTTTTTAGCAGTTTCATAAAATGTAGAGTCGTACATTGCACATTCCTTGGATTTCGTTGTACTATTGTATTCTCTACATTCATTTATTTGTATGGCCATTGAAAAGGTTGGAGTTGCGCAGCGAGGGTTGTGAGGGCAAATAAATAATTACACGCATTCTGCAGATACTTGCCCCCGGGCGGGAGGGCGCGAGTCCGTCCGGCTTGCATACTGCTAACTAATATTGCCTAGTTGCCTACTCATGCTCATAAGCATTTATTTATATTCGTACATATTTTTGTATGGCTTATAATGATATAAATATCTCACCATGTACCCGAGTACCTACTGTAGATATGAAACAATTTTCTGAATCCTTGACAGAATAAATAACAAACGGAAATAATAGAAGATAGGTACCAAACTTTTTGTTAACGAGCTATTATCTCGTCTGGTTTTGGCCTAAGATGAGCTCAGGGCTGGCACTTAATGAACTGTTATTTCTTACCTTTGCGAGAGGCAAAGGTAAGAAATAACAGTTCAGAGAGATAATGCTGCCAGTGGCTTGGGGTCAATGCCTGTGGCAGAAAATCTACACTATATAATTTTTCAAACTGATTTGTTAGGTACTACTTATTTGTATTATACATGACAAGGTATGATGTTATTTAAATGTTTTTAAGTTAAATTTTAAGAACCTGAATATTTACACGCCGCAATAGAGACTAATATCTACTCTGCCTACCATGTTCTTGGTGTATAAATAATTTGTTTGTTTGTTTGTTCGTTGTTTATGCAGGTATGCATTTTATTAAAAAACGTACTCTACTCGTACATTTAGTTTAGACTTACTCTAATTCGCTGTTAGATATTTCTCTTATTCACTATCCATTGTATGAATATTTATGCAGTACTAACTAGAATTCCAAAGAACAAATGCTGGCATAGGGACCACGCACTGACTAAATGGAGGGAAAAAACGTCAGATGAACAAAATGATTTCTGCGAAAAATTGGAGCAGGGTATAATAAATGCTTTTATGCTTCGTGACGTTTTTTAGTGTGTCAATTAGAGTTCTGTATGCCGACGGCTCAGCGTGAGGTGACGGCGCGCCGCGGGGCGCAACGTGTCTGCCGGGCCCGGCCCGTTGCCACTCATACAAAGTCGCATTTTTATTCAAAAATAGGTAGGTACGTAAGTAAATATTTATGACGCATGCAGAGCAGCTTCTGTTTGAATACAATTAATAACATTGTCACATAAGACTTGGAAGAAAAAATGTTCGAGTTGCAAGAAGTAAATGTAGTCCAAATGAAAGTAAGGATAGTAAGTAAACTTACTGTTTGAAATACCTACATAAAAATATTTAGTTTCCAAATATTTTGTGCTCTACATGTTTAAATTTACGTTAAAATTAACTTTATTGATAAAAGAAACTAAATAATATAAATATTAAACATAACTTTCTAACAATAAAATTAAAATAAAATTAGGTGTTATTTTCATATAAAAATTAGATGTCAAAACTCACACAAAAAGCATTTGGATACATACAATTAAAGACACTCGGACTCTACATTTCTTTTAACAAAACTCTACATTATTGTGAGTTTAATTATTGTGCGTCCCAAGTAATTATTTCGGAGCAAGTTATAAATTCCTGTGACAAAAGGTTTGTAGAATAAAGTTTTTGACGTCTATGAGCTTTTATTAACAAAAAGCAATTATGATTAGTTCACAGTCGCTACTTTTTGGTCGAAGCGACCTGCTGAGCTGCCCTATAATTACACCGTGAGCGACATTTCCAAACCCATTGAAAGCGATAACACGGAAGCTGCGTCGAAAACTTAAAAAACTAAGTTAGCATTGTTGCAGTAATGCATTTGGGAGTAAATATTGAGTATGCACAAAGCGGGCTCCGACAACCCTTGAATAAAGGCCGCGGGGTGCCATTAGAGCGGCCCAAAGAGTTGGGTGTCGCTCACTGCGAGCGCAGACTTTGTAAATCTAATTAAAATATCAATATGGTCACCGTAGTTCGCGACGACAATTTGATTTCACGCCTCACGCCCTTGAAATATTGTGGCGCGCATTTTGTGCAACTTAATATTTTTTTTTATTTGGTAATCTCTTATAATGAAAAGTATTCCCGCATGGTAATTTTTTGACATAAGTGTTTGAAACGTTCTAGCTTCTTATTTGGTGTTGGTAATTATTGTTGGGTCTGAGTAATATTTATAGTGGAAGCGAAAGAGGTTTTTTGCATGAAAATGAAGTACATAATAGTTATCTAGTATAAGTATAGTGATATGATAATCTTGCCGATAAAACCGTGGTGGCCTAGTGGTTTGACCGATGGCTTGGCAAGTAAGTAGAGGGCCTGTCATATAAAGTCATGGGTTCTAACCCGGGCTTGCACCTCTGAGTATTTCAAAATACTTATGCGTTACGTTTGGGATTTACCACGAGCTTTACGGTGAAGGAAAATATCGTGTGGAAACCTGGAAAAACCTCTGAAGCAATTGAATGCTATGTGCGAAGTTCCCAATCCGCACTGGACCCACGTGGCAACTACAGCCTCTCATTCTGAGAGGAGGCCTGTGCCCATTAGTTGAATATATGGGCTGACATGAAGATAATTTTGGTGGGTTTTTTTTATTTTACAAATTTGGCTTTATCAATAGATAATTTACTTAACTCACTACTACTACTCCGATTTCTTTGCTTCTTATTTATATATCTTTACTAACTTTCCAAAAAAAAGTGCTTTAACCTATTGAGATTTAAAAATGAGGAAGGTAATACATTACCTTACATACACCTTACATTAACTTCAGAAATCATCTCAGACTAGGTATAATGGAGAAAGTGCTTGGATGAAAGTACCTACTTAGAAAAGTCACGTTTATCTGGGAGAGTTTTTAAGCTACAGAAAAGACGAGTCGAGTTAGTAGTAGAGTTGAGTAGCGTCACAATGTTGAGTGTTTCACTGTCTTTGTGCCCTAAGTAAGCACACTGCAATATTCTTAGATGGCCATATCACTTATAAAATTAAATAAAGTTCTTCGTTAAAAAAAAGTTCGAAAGAGCATCGATTATTCGCTTTTCACGATACGTCCGGGAGCACAATAAAGTCAACGACTCGTCCATGGATCTGTCATTCCCGGCGAGTGGCGTGAAAAACTCGATCTGTCGACATGCTATGCAATCTAGTACCCTTACTTTTTCTCACTTCGCATAAAAGATCCAGGTAGCAATACAAACAGTAATAAAAACGTGACATATCAATCGATTTTTTGTATGTCGCAAATTCGCACAAATCAAACATTGAAGTGTTATAAATGCAGGACAACAATGCGTGTTCTGCGTCGCGCGGCGGGGAGCGGCGCGGGCGCATTGTGACTCGGGATCATTAGTTAGCGAATGTCAGTCAGACCAATTCTATCGATCCTTTTCGAAGTTTCGCCTAACCTATCCGTTACAAGAAGGTAAACTCGTAAACATCCTTATGCCGTGATTTATAGTTCCTTTTAACACTCGCCTTTATTTGTATTTCACCTGATTGTTTGCTTTTCCTTACTTAGAAGGTGAGTTGGCCTGAATTTATTTATTCACTGAATTAGAGCTATTTAACGTGAACTATGTAAGTAAACTCAATTTTCAATGTACCGTTGTTCATAGCGACTTCTTTTGTAAGAATATTATTAATAACGACTATTTATCATACGTGTTAAAGAACTCATAGGGAACAACTGTTGCTTGCACGCCTGGCGCAATATTTCATCGCGGCGTTCTCGCAAAAAAGGAACCCTTTTTTGTTTTCTATAACAATTGTCACCCTTTCACTTCCATTTCAATTAAATAATGTCTGGTCATTTGGGGCGGGCGCGGCGGGATCAGGTTAGAGCCGGGCACAGCCGTTGCACGTCGCTTAGCTCGCCTAGCGGTAGTCCTGGTAACGTGTTATAGACCCTTAAGGTAATTCATCCATTTTTCTACTGACTAAATTTTGATCGGATAAACAGGTTCTAAAATATTAGTCTGACTAAATATATTTTAGCGTTACTTAAATATAATACACTTAAAACGTTTGAAGTTCTTTCTTAGACAATGCATAAGGGTACGTCCCGCAGATACTTATCTGCAAATCAATTATCGGGAAACTTCTTAATATTTTCAGCTCTCTTCATATCTACTGCCTTCCAGCATCTAAACTAAATTTAAAAATGCAACATAACTACACCGTACACATATTCATTATTGACTGGACTACGCAATGCAACGGGCTTATTTCACGAAACTACAACATACTATTCCACAAGCTCACAGTAGCAACATTCTCAATTTTTCTCCGGCAAATTTTGCAGTTGGATTGGTAGAATAGGCCCGTGATGTGTTCGCGCCTCCCTTGCCCTCGGAGCGAAGTGCGCGTCATCCTGCAAGCACATTAATCATGGCCATTATTAAACTTGTTAATGTGTTTATTTGAAGATAACGCTTTATAAACGGTGCCGTCCGCTCCCGACAAAATAAGCTTTCTGTAATGACGTGTAAGCGACGCTGTAGCTGGAGAGTGCATTGTAAAAAGCTTTGATTAATGGTAGTTTTTTTTATATCGATTGAATATTGAATCAGATTATAATGGTGAAATAACAGTTTGGATTGGACAAAATCTTTATTAATTAAAATAATAGAGCTTTATTTAATTTATGAGTTTTCAATAAAATAAAATCAAAAAAATTGCCAGTACATTGCTGCACTACCACGTTTAAAGAAATATCACGTGAATATGCGTTCAGTTGCATAATTCCCGTACCTATTAAAAATCAAGAAACACGTTCATACATTATGTCTTGCAGGTATAAAGGATTCACTAAAACTACTAAAAAGTGACTAGACTATTTAAATAACTCTTAAAAAAAAATTAATTTAGCGGTTTTCCATGGGTTTTCCTTTTATCGAGTGTGCAATCCGTGACGTGGTTAATTATGACGTGACGTGACCTCAGCGGCCTCCCGCCGGCGCCTAAGCCTTGGAAATAAACGATGACGGCGACTAAGAGAGGTATTTCCGATGTATCGCAATCATGACCACTACAATACAACCTACGCTATATCTTACGTCTTTATAATGTTGCCTTTAGCTGATTCACGTTACCTCCAAATCCAACCTTTCTCTTTGAAAATGTATGCACGGAAAAAAAAGTTAAAGCTCATACCAGAAAGGAACCTTTTCACAGTTACTTTCGCAATGACTTCTATGGCAAGTGTTCGGAACGTCGAAACAACATAACTACACAATATCTTATCGTAAACGCTATTCTAAAGACCTAAAATTTTACTTTACAGTCTGTAATATAGACTCTATATCATAAAATACGGTCGACCGTAAACCGAAACCTCCAATTTTACGGGGAATTTGATCAATCGGGTATCACTGTAGTGTTACGTCTCCGGTTCTATACTTTTTAGTGAGAGAGCGGCCCTGGTACCGTAGACGAGACCTACCTACCTACTTCTCGGAACCGCGTAAAAACCACGCTACCGATTAATCGACGTTTTCCTTATTTGATTTTATTTAAATGTAGTAGTGTATGTGTCAATGTTTGAGTTTTGTAACCTCTTACGGAATGAAATTCATTCCGCACTCAACTGTTAAATCGACGGTTGTACGTTACTATAAATAACTACAAGTCTATAATTGGATGAGTATATTGTTGACTCGTTTTCGTGCTACAAAAATTATGTAATGTCTTATTAATCCAGTAACTTTGTCGCCTGAATGTATGGGGGCAGTATGCGTCAAATCCGGTAGTTCTGAATTTTTGCAGACTTGTTTATGATGTTGGCCTAATGAATAATCCAAGTTTGTGACCTCGAGCGCCGAATTGTCAAAAATCGAAAAAACCGCGAAAAAATCGATATTTTTTTCAAAATTTCGCGATTATAACCCTAAAGGACTAGTGTTTTAAAAAATGTTCTGAGAAAGTTTTAAAGAATACTAATTTTTCTACAATATGATACTAGAATTGTCTCTGTGGACCCAAAAGTTTCCGAGATAAAGCCTTTCAAAGTTTATCATTTTTTCGAACTTCGCAATTTAGGCAACCACAACACCTATAACCTTGACGAGCTGCGGTACCAACTATTCGCCAGAGCTGCGGCGAAAACCAGCTTCAATCTAGCCAGGTTACCTCCTACAAGAGACTCTGCTCGATTTCACTCCTTGCGGACATGCCATCAGGTAAAAATTTGTCCTTACATCAGTAATGGACGTCACATATCATTCATCATTTTCTATTCTCATGTACAATCTTCTTACAGGTACAGGCGTGGTTGGGAGTCACACTTAACCCTGGGGGTGGATATACACACCACAAAGCCTCAACCCCAAAATGATGACCAGAGATGCAGCCCCACAACACCTCTTGCAGATGATTACTTGCGGCTGCACGAAGGGTTGTGGGATCGCGTGCAGCTGCAGGAAGACAAGATTAAAATACTCATCAGTCTGCAGGCACTGCAGCGAGGCCTCTTGTGACAACATACCTGATGTTGTAGTAGTAAAATCCCAGAAGGCGACGATCTGTCCGATGTCCAAATGGAGGATGACTTGACGGCACAAGACGTCGACGATTCATTACCATCCCCTGATGGGGATATGTCATCCCAATACGTCGATCCAGATACGGACGAACCTCAACCGGGACCTTCCAAGAGGGCTAAATTAATTTGATTTTTTGATTTTGAATATTACTCAATTTCCTAACAGATAAACTTATTAACTTCTGTTGTACTTTTCTTTTTTATTTACTTCATTATTCGTAGCTTAGCTTTAACATCATCGATCACACTCCTCATTATCTTTTTTAACATCCCATCATAAAAGTACAGGGCTTCGATAGTATAATCAGGGTCAAAATTAATTCAGAACGACAGAATTGCAAAAAATTGCGAAGTTTGTAAAAATGATAAACTTTGAAGGGCTTAATCTTGGAAACTATTGGGTCCACAGAGACAATTCAAGTATCATATTGTAGCTAATTTAGTCTTCTTTAAAACGTTCTAAGAAAATTTTTCAAACACTGGTTCTTTAGGGTTATAATCGCCAAAATTTGAAAAAAACAACGTTTTTTTCGCGGTTTTTTCGATTTTTGACAAAGTTGCGTTCGGCGCTCGAGGTCACAAACTTGGATTATTCATTAGGCCAACATCATAAACAAGTCTGCAAAAATTCAGAACTACCGGATTTGACGCATACTGCCGATGTATAAAGTTACTGGACTATATGACTTCGCGAGCGTGCAGAGAATAAAACATAGTATCAAAGACTTACCCGCACTCAGAGACGCCAATCATCACTCTAATGACCTATGCGATAAGTATGACATCTCCGAATGCAACCGTTGATAAGTATTCGACGTAATCAACAATTACCGAGCGACCTACGATATATTTCCCAAAATCAAAATACAACCTAATTAATAACTGCCTCCTTTTCGAAATCAATTAAAAGTATTCCGATATCTATTTATTTAATAAGTATTTCAATAACAGATAGAGCATATCATACTATAAGTAAGTACATAATATAGATTTGCTATTTCATATAGCTTCAATGTTTTTTTCATGACTTTAACTAAAATATGGTTACTCACTAGTGAAATTTATTTAATCCTTTTTGAAGTAGGTACAGTCTCTGTATTAACCCATAAACCGGGTATGGCCTGAAATACGAGCAAAAAATTAAAATTTCCTTTCGTTTTCGTTTCTCTTTCCTTTACGTTTCCTTTTTTCATACAAATTAAATATTGGCATCAATGTACGGCATCCTAGATCACAACTGACGTCGCCTGTCACGCTACAAACATCAAGCAGTTTGCTTTACATTGCTTCTTCGAATAAAGTTAAAAGTGTAACTATAATTAAAAAAGTATTATTTTTTAAAATCGTTGAACTAATGTTGCTCAGTTTAAGGAGTATGATCTATTTTTTTATTATTTGCTCATATTACAGGTCACACCCGGTATGAGTCGTGCATGGGTAAAAAATATCTGGTTTCCAAGCCCAAAGGCGCCGTACGTTTGCAGCGCATGTTTCTATCCCTGTTTTTATTAGTTTCATGCCCAAATCTGTTATGTGTATGACCCCGGTGATTTTGGTCAGTCTACATAGAATAAATTATATTACCGGTTCTAAGTAGGTACTCTAAGTAGGCTTTTTCCGCGTAGCAACAAATCATACACAATTATCAAGTGCCTATAATGATATTTCTCACATAGATGTATCGTAACGATGATTTTTTGCTCACCATATTGTAAACATTCTCACGATCGGACATACCCTGTCTGCAGATCAACGTATAAATGATACCGAATATATATTTTTTCTAAATTTTGAGCTTTTTGCCGAGATTTTAAAAGCCCACTAAGTTACCAAATTCTATTATTAGGTAGGTATTTATAAATTTCGACCAAACAGGAATCGGTCGAGAAACCTCAAACAGTCAGGGTCACGAATCATGATACATATCCCATAAGTTCCTACTTTAATGGGTGGATAAACATATCTACACTTAATATAGTGTAAACAAATATAAGTATAAAATTTATGTATAGTAAATCTTATATTTGTGCACATTGATTACGAGGTGTAGCGTACAAAAAATAGCTAATTATTGCTACACCCGCTATCTGGGTTGCCTAATGAAAATTTTCCACCACGCTACTGATATGTATCTATAAAATATGAATTGGAACATCTTTGCTTTTTTTTCTAATAAATATCATAACATTTTATAAATAACAGCGTGATTTGTATGCCGGTTTTTACACTCTATCCGTCATCGTAGATATCCTGTGGTTTCCTTCACGTCATGCGTAAAATCCTTGCAACACAAAAACACGTTATCGATCAATTTAAACCGTATTGCAAAGCTATAAAGATAATGCAAGTTTCTGAGATACCAGTACTGTTGTAAATTTGATGACGTAAATTTGATACAGGCTAAGTAAGGCACAATCGAAACCGGTCTAACTACGCTAGTCACGTAGAGTCATTGCCGAGATGATGTAGCGCCACGCACCGAGAGCATACATTGATGGCATATTTTTAACTATAGCAAGTATTTAGTAGTTGTTTTTCTTTTCTGTAAATTATGTATTATTTTAAGTTTGATGCCGAAATAAAGTTATGTCTATGTCTATGTCTATGTCTATTTCCAATGAAGCGGTGAAGAATATTCAGTAACATTATTTGCTCGAAATAGTAACAATCAAACTATTAAGACATTCTTATTCCCACATAGAGTTTATGTTTTTGATATTTTCTCAGCATCAACTCATCATCAGGACACTTCAAATACGCATTTGATAGCTCTAATTTATTTCCTTGATTTACTTGGATAGAAATACATGCATTGGCCTGTTCAATATTACTTATACGCTTTGGAACACATTATTTTTCCCGTTTCGTTCAAATTCCATATTAGGTCATTTACTCATTAAGGCAAATTTTAAATCTTAAACATAAAACATATCTAACATTCAGTTTAATGCATATTGACACATATCTTGCATAACGACGTTAGTCATACTCATTGGCAATTTTCCTTGTATTTATATGCGACATAGCAACCTACACGAACTGTTTTTTATTGACTCTACTGTGTACCTAAGTGATTACTGATTAAGGTGTGCTTGAGATGATTTAAAAAAAACATCTGCCTATATTTTAGTGGCATTGCCCCACGCCGAAAAGTTCTACTAAACTAAGGAGATCAGTGAATAAACATCGTTGTTTCCATTTCTACTACTAGTTACAACTTTCTTATCTACACTTCTATACCTATATATATATATACCTACTAATATTATAAAGAGGAAAGCTATGGATTTTTGGATGTTTGTTACGAATTAACTCAAAAACTACTGGACCGATTTTAAAAATTCTTTCTTTATTAGAATACTAAATTATTCCAAAGTTCCATAGGATATATTTATTAAACAGAAAAAATTAGGGTTCCGTACTAAAACTACAAATAATGTGACTCAAAGTGTAAAAAAAATTGCCATAAAACATCTTTCATCGCATGCGTTGTAGTAACTATTGATTATAGAACAAAAAAATGTTTTACGATATTAAAGAATACATCAAGATTTACAAAAAACTTAGCGATACCATATGTCCAGCTATTGTACCTAGTTATGTCACTATAACTATTTTTTTTGCATTTTTAAATTTGACAGAAATGACGACTAAAATCAGACCATGTTATCCATACCTTTATATTAATCCTTATCCAAATAAATAATTTTATATTTAAGACGGTTTCTATGCCTGTAGATGGCTTTTTGAATTATTCAAATCGGACATTTCATTCCAAAGTTACTAAATTAAAAATATCAATCTAACCAAAAAATGCGTTACTCTACGTTGAGGCGCCCCGACTTCGTGCGTGTTCAGGTGCAGTTTTTGGGAAATTGAGCTGAAAAATGCGTGTGAAGTGTCCTTGATTAGAGTTCTGTGCCCAAAGGGTAATAAAAACGGGACCATATTACTAAGACTCCACTGTCCGTCTGTCTGTCTGTCACTAGGCAGTATCTCATGAATCGTGATAGCTAGACATAACTAGCCGTACAACAAACGTGATTTTTTTTTGCTCGATATTAATAACGGCAACAGGTATTTGCTCGAGATATTCACAGAACATTTATTTGTACTATCATACAACAACATTTATTTGTATAAATGTACTTTTAAAAATAAATAATGAAATTAAAATAAAATACATATTTAAGGTGGGTATCCATACAGAAAACGTGTTTTTTTTTGCCGTTTTATGGTAATGTCTAATGTTGTATAGGTACGGAACCCTTCGTACGAGAGTCCAACTCGCACTTGGCCGGTTTTTTTTTTAACTTTGCCCTTACGAAGCCGGGGCAGGTCGCTAGTTAATTATAAATACAATTATAGTTACAATACCTACATATATTCACCATATAAATATTACAACTTTGTAACCTTACCTACTTACAAGTACATCTAAGTATTTTCCCCACATAGCAAAGATATCGACACGGCCAACATTACAAAAATGTATACAAGACTTTATGCATTTAATACCCGTGTATACATATTTTTGCAACATTGGCCGTGTTGTTATCTTTGCCCTTGACTGTACCTACCTACCGACAATCTTTAATTGTGAACTTCAAAGAGTTCCATAGTATCTAAAAGTTCAATATTTGTTATGTTATATTATTATTGTCGACGTAGGTTACATATTTCTAAACATGGGTTCTCTACCATTTTTTGTAAGCCGATTTGCCAAAAATCATACAACTTTCTGGCATTGCAAAATGGTTCACAATTAATCTTAAGTTATTAGCTAGTGAATACACCAATATCGTGACATAAAAGTACGTAACATCTGCTAAGGCAGGGAATACACGTGTACCTAATAATATGATTTTAATTGTCTATAGCTCAGAATAAAACACAGCTGTAGTTCAGGTTTAACGCTAATAATACTTATACAGATTGCTTTATTCATTACTACCATTATCATCTGTCGTGCATCTTTACTTTTTAAAAGCTGCATTCTAAGAAAATGTTTATAGTATAGCTGGCGTTTTCATTAACTATACAACAATATAATAGCCGTAGGTCGGGGGATAAAAAAACAATTGTTTAATGGCGTTTGGGCTGAACTAAAGGTCCGTTACTGCTGTTAGAATGTTTACAATTCCTACAAAATTTAACAAAGCTAATTTTGTTGCATTTTATTGTTTCGGAATGGGATCAGCGACCATTAGTGAAGTTTTTGCTAGGCGTTTTATTGGGGTGTCGTTGGAAGGCGCGGACGCGGCAAAGACAAAGCGCGCCGGAATAACTCACATAAACAACGTTTGACGGCTTCTTTGCCGGTTTATGATTACGACCGGCGGATCTCTTTGGCGTCCGGGGCCGGCCGGGCATGGTGGAAGTCACCTTTATAACTTTAATAAGTTATATAGGAATTATGATGTCGCTATGGCATCGCTTCCATGGGACGTAGGGTGCCATTGAGCATTAGATTATTTTGTTATTTAATACCAAAATGCTGATAAAATCAGCTTTTTCTTAGCTTTGTACGTAGTTACCTATTAAAACTTATTTCTTAAATAAAGTAGGAAACAAAAATAACACTAAGAATTCGTTCATCAAGATGGGCCAATGCCGAAGCAATGCTTCAGAATGTTAAATAATAGGTACAAACGAATTAAAATATAAATACAGAAATACCAAGTAGTAAAAGAGTAAAAGATAATTTGTTTAAGGGGTGTCAGAAAATAAAAGAACATAACAAATGACTGGACTGCCCAAAATGCGCCTCACATTAAAATACATGTTAATAGTAACACGTTACAACCCTTTCTTGATGAATGCATTCATTGTTTTTATGTTCAGGGGTCAATGCGTAGTTTTTGCTTTACAACCAACAACTATGAAAAGGTTTATTAATCAATTAATTAAATGTGTTTCGGTCATTGTCACTGAGCAAATATGGAAATTAACCGGCACGTAACAAATAGTAACAATGTTTTGATTTATTGGCTCCAACATGAAAGGGTTTGCTCAAGGTGAGAATCTGGACTATATTTGCTCGTCTGCTATTTTTTTACTTTCCAAACAATGCAAATGACGTTCTTCGTAAAGGGACAAAGGGCTTTTCTTTCCTGTCTCTTCATAAAGAGCCGACTATGGCTACGTGCCTACAGCTACGAGAAGTATGCAAAACAGTTGATTTTCTTTGCTTAGTTTTTTTCATGTGGTGATATTGTACAGTCGAGTTCATAAAATTATGAGCAATTTTTTGATCAAAAATTTCTGAACACGACTCATTGTTATCGAAAACACAAACTTAAATATAGATGCACAGAAAAAGCAGAAAAATAAGACCAGCGCTGAAAATCGAACCCAGTCCTGAGCATTCCGTGCCGCGTGTAATACCGCTTCACCACCACTGGACAGGAGTACAGACATGAATTTCTCCTATGTACCACATATCTCAGCTTCTTTATTTCTTATTTAGTCAGTTAAGCCGCGACACTTCAGTTTGTATTTTCGATATGGGTTTTACGGGATGACCGTAAAAGTAACAAAAATTTGGAGTTGACGTAAAAATTACTAAAATACTCCAAAAACCAATCTTAATTTCTATTGTTATCGGCGTAGAAGCGTGTTCAGAAGGGCTACTCCGAAACACAAAATTCGAAGTTCGTATCGTACCATCCCTCTCACTCTCGTATTAAATAACATAAGCGTAGGCGGGACGGTACGATACGAACTTCGATTTTCGAATTTCGTGGTAGCCTTGCTGATATAATTGATCAAATTTTTGCTCACAAGTATAATTATGAACTCGCCTGTCTACTTACACGTGGACACACTCGAGTATACCTATAGCAGCTTTTCTTAGATATTTCCACAAGCTAAAAATCTTTTTCAAAAGGAAAATATGTTCAATACTTACTGACCACTTCTTATCCCCCTTGCACTCCTTAGTTATAAAATCTTAAATATTAAAGATTATTAGCTAAGTAATTGTATAATTATTGTAATGTTATTCTGATTTATAATAAACAGTTTAATTTTTTTTTTTTTTTTTTTTATATTATGTAAATATTTTATGGGTATTTATTTGTGGGTATTGGGTATTTCTGGGTATTTTGAACAAACAGTAGGTAGTAAAGTACAAACTATCGTACTTACCTAAAATTGTTTTTCTATTACCATTTCCGGTGATAGATGGCTTTGTGTGATTTGTATGTTCTTAGAGGTTGGAGCTAGCTTGAGGAACTGCATGAACACGCATAACTTAGCTATCATAAGGTCGTGCGTGGGTGAGATAAAAAAATCTTTTAGTTCATTTATATTAGTGGTTTCGCTAATTGACAACAATACCTCTATTTGATACTGTCAGTGACAGTGATTATTTAGGTATATATTTATTTCTGTATTATTATTATTATTGTTAACCTCCTAACGTCCAATTAAAAATTAATGAAATATAGTATTTCTAATTATTTATTTTCTCAATGACAGCTCCCGTAGAATGTAATATGTAAATCTGCGTTTTTTACGCAGAAATTAACTTTTGAATGTGAGGTATAAAAATACGACAACTGCCTAATTTTGTTCCTTGATCCGATATAATATTCATCTAGGACAAATTGAGTCCATAGGTATATGCAGTATTTTTTAAAGTACGATAAACGTTTGAATAAAGTTACATTCTATGGCAATACAAATAGTGATGTTATGATTGAAATATCGAAATTGTATCGGTAACTAGATGTGTTCCCGCGACTTTGTGCATGTTATCATTTTTTCCCGGGATAAAAAATTGCATACGTTACTCGGGAATAATGTGGAATTCTATTGGTGAAATATTTTTATTTCATCCAGTAGTTTTTAGTTTATTCATTATAAACATAAAAATACTTCCTCTTTATAATAATCGACAGTGAAATTAAATAATTATAATAAAAGGTAATTTTTATTTAAGTATTAATTTTAATCAAAATCTGATGAATTGTCACTGTGTGAGCTCATCAACATTTATTATAAATTCTCAAAATTTGATCGATGTCTTATCTACAGATCACTTATTTGGTGACAACACTATAACTATCAAACTAGATCTGCCATCGAGAAAATAAATGATTGGAAGTATAGGTATAATAAATTGAAATAGTGCAGTTTTAGCAATTTTTTCCTTGTTTTTTTTTCTGTACATTACACCTAGCCAGTACCACATGGACTGTTATCGTCTGCCTCGCATAGGAAGTGGTCGGCACAGTTTATCAGTTGTTTTGATTATGCGTGAGAATCTGAAATATTACTGGTTCTGCCTTTTTATATACTTATCAGCTACCTACTGTTGCATCTAAAACAATTATCATTTAGAAAAGGCAGTATTAAGAGCTCTATTGTAAAAATACTTTGTTTCTACATATTTAGAAACTATTTAATTAACATTTTAACATGGTTTGTGTAGAGTGTAGAAGCCGCCCAGTGGGGGCTTTAACCTGTGACTTTGGCATTCTGCGGGGCTACTGCAAAATTCGAAAATTGAAGTTCGTATCGTACCATCCTTCTCACTTTCATTTTAAATAATTTAAGCGTGAGCGGGATGGCAAGACACGAAGTTTGAATTTTGAACTTCGTAGTAAGGGGCCTTCGCGTGTATCTCCCAGTGTCAAGATTAGGTACCTACACACAGATTAAATAGAGATTAGGTTACTTATCTATGTTTAATTAACTCTATGTTTTGAAATCGATTGAATAACTATAAATATAACTATCGGAGCTTAGGGTAATTTAAAAAGCGTGTAAGTACCTCATACTCATTATAATTAATTAAATTTTATCACTCATGTGTTTTTGATACAAAGCTTGCATAATGACTTCCCTTATCTTTTCCCTTAAAAGTAAAAAAAACGATAGATACTTTTTTCACTATGCTCGTGTTTTGTTATCATTTTGTACAGGAGTTGTCGGCTCGTGGGCGTGAGACCAGATTTTGTGGGTTATCCAAGAACCACGTACTTATATCTATGCGGAAAAACCCGAAATGCTTAAATAAAATATACACTGAATTTTATTTATAGATTTCGGGTAAAGTAAGGTATCACTTTCAGTAATTTGTTACGTTACGTAGCGAGATACTTATAGGTAGTCATTCACGATGACGCGTGCCGTGGTTCTTATTACAATGTCATTAATGTCTAGTTTTTACAAAATAACGCGTCCTGGTGGATGGCACTAGATATTATATTGCATTTCCAGCTCTAATGATAAAGATACTCTAGGATAGGTTGGTAAGTAGGTACTTAATGTATTGTAATAAATAAGCAAATTTTATTGGTTTGACGTGCATACCTACTCGTATACTTACACCGTGTTTTTTTTATTTCCGTTAAATACAGACGGCTCAGTATATTGATATGAATTATCTGATAATTAACTTACTTTTTTAGACAAATTGAGAAAAATAATTATTTTTTAAGAATTTAAATATTTTTTCATGCATATATATATTATCTTTGCAGATATTGTTAATAGTTTAATTGTAAAATAAACAAACTTGATAAGTGACTGCCGTTACACATAAGAGAGATATCAAAAAAATCACGTGCTTAACTTTCTTTTGCTAAATAAATACATAATATTATATTTGTGAATTAAAAACGGTTTAGTTACGGACGTTGAAAAAAAAGTCGTAAATTAAGGGCCTTTACGCTTTTTTACTGCTACTTACTCGTATTATTAATTATATTAACACCTGATTATCTTGTAAACAGTAAGAGTTAGGCCAATAGTGTCTCAGAGAAATTAACTTCATTTGACCTGTTGTTTTATCCCTTAAAGTTAACGGAATTCAAAATTAACACGGGTATATATGTAGAGAACAATCTCTACAATTAAATACTGTCAAATGCTGACGGAGTTATAAATAAATAAATAAAAAAGAAAAAAGCCTTTCATCTCTTTGCAGTGAATTGATAGAAATTATACCCTGAAGATTTTTTAAGTATTATATCAAAGTTTAACTTATTTGTCTACTATGTATTATTTTTTATTTAGATATCTGCAAGAACCCCTCTGCGGTAAAAGCCTCCTCCAAAGATAGCAGCCAGTCTTCTCTAGATTGAGCTATTTGAATTCAGTCGGGGCCAGCTGTTTTTTTGAGGTCATCTTCCCATCTAGCTAAAGGTCTACCCTTAGAGTATACATAAGCAAGCTTGCTTATGTATACTCTAAGGGTCTACCTCTCTTCTTTTGCCTTGAGGGCCTAACCATGTGGCCACCCTTTTGTTAACCCACTTCATTCCATCTCTGGTCTTATAGGCGCGCTACGTGGCCCGGCCCATTTCCATTTTAATCCGTCTATTGCCTTTGTGATTTTTCTTATTTTAGTGTGTCTAATTTTATATATTTTTTTTTATGTTTAACATGGTGCGCTCTATTCCGCGTTGGCATGAAATTATTTTGTCTCTTGTTTTTTTGTTGAACTTCCACGTTTGGCAGGCACTTGTTAGGCTGACGGAGATACGTTGTTAAAAGTTTCTTTATTAAATATATTTTAATTCTATTAAGTTGTGCATGATTTTGAAGCAATTGTAGCACTTAGCGACCCTGTCTGGGGAGGTGGCGCGTGGCGGCCGTCGCTACCGCTTGCGCACGGATCACAAGATCAAATAGCATGAGCTAGAACACGTGCGTGTCTATTCGAAAAATATAATAATTTAAAATGTGCAAAATTCTGTCAGTGCTCAATTGAAATGATTTCATATTTCTAAGACTATAATTTGATTCGTTCTCTGTATTCTGTTTGGAAAGAGAAAGACGCTGATATTTTAAAAATTAATTTTTATATTTTTTTAAGATGTGCTTATTCTAAAAGGGCATAACTCCAAAGCTACCACACAATAGATCCATTACTTTTGTCTAGAGTCTCTACTAAAAAAAAGATCACTTAAATCTGATGTAGACGTTGCCAGTGTTATAAAGACGTTGTCAAAATTCTGTGGTAGTTTTGGCAAATTTAGATATACATACTTTTTAAATTTTTTTTGTATTTTTTTTAATATGGAGAAATAAATTATAATAAATATTTTCCCATATTCAGGAGGCAAAATTCTTTCGATTACTGTAGTAATTTACAGGTTTAAAAAAATTAAATCTTGTCAATTATTTCAGCGTCATTTGGTATTAAACATTTAATTACCTCTCGAGTTTAAGTAAAATTAAGAACTATGGTTAGCTCTAATGCTTATGTTATAAATAAACCGAAAACGTGCATGTGTTGGGCCAGAGACACTCGGAAATAAAATAGTACCTACCTACATTGTGCAATAAGGGGCGTAAAAGGGGATTACTTTTATTATCGAGTAATTGAAAGCCCTATGCCCGGCCCGTGATACACACAACGATTTTCATCACATTGCGAGGAAAAAAATGAAAAAAATCCATAACAAATAGCCATAACAAAATAACAGCACGGCTACTACGAAACTCGAAACTCGAAGTTCGTATCGTACTGACTGTCCCTCTCACTCTCGTATTAATTAAATAGTATAAGTGTCAGAGGGACCGCAAAAACGAACTTCGAGTTTCGTAGTAGCCCTGCAGGATGTTGAAAATAGCCTGAATGGTTTCGAGAAAAGTATGGTACGGCCGTGCCTTTTGTTTTGTTTTGCTCGACTTGGCGGGGGCACTGCCGTGCTCTCAGATTGGAATATAATATAGATACGAGGTTGAGAAAGTAAGCCGTCGATATTAATGTGTTCATAAAGAAAGTTTGTCATATATAGTGAAGTAATATTTAAATCTATTAATTGGTTTTAGTAATCTTAAAACTCATTTTAGTTTTCTGAAATTATTCTAATGTGTCTTTAATTACAAAAAAAGTACAGAGCACACATGGAGAAAATATTTATCGAAATTTCTATGTGATAACTGTGATAAGAATTCTACGATTGAAAAAAAGCCGCGGACATAAGCTAGCTGGGTACTTAACCTGAAACTACCTAATTTATAAGAGTGTTCAATTTATTTTCTTCCATATAGGTACCTACTATTTTTCTCGCTGTCGTGAGGTGAAAAATTGTGTTTCGCTCGGCTGTAAAGTTGTTTAGCGTCTCGTACCAGCAATGTAAGAAGGTGCCACCGTATCTTCGCAGCTAAAATATTTGCTTTTTGTCTTCAAAAAAGCGTTGACACGTGACGCCGGTGGCAGAGTGGTGCGGCGCGGCGCGGAAGCGTGATCGGTTGTAATATTCGAGCTAACGTGAAAGAGGGCACCACATAGAATACCACGCCACGCTTATTTCCTGCTCGGTATTCTGTGTGTCCTCTTTTATGTTAGCTTGAATATTACAACAGGTACCGCATCCATACGGCGCCGCACCGCCCCGCCACCGCTCTCTGTGTGTTTCAAGCTTAAGCTTTAAGAAAGAAACCAAATACTTTAGTAGCTGAAAATTAAAAAGTCTTAGTAAATAGTGGATTGCTTCAAAGCAAATAAACAGTGTAAATTGATTTTTAAGCAATTAATGCCATAAGAACGTAATTTAAAATCTATACAAGGGTTAATTAAGTAACTGAAAACCAAAAAGTAGTTTGTCCAGAATCGAAAGTAGGTAGAATCGATTACAATGTTTTAATTTAGGTTGTGTTTGTGTTTTAAAATCGTTTTTTTATTGCGCCCAGTCTAAAAGTTACGACTGCAACATGCGCCAATTAAATATTATAGCGAGGTTGCATAGGTACTATTCCGACACATAATTTAATACTGACCGTTTTGCTATCAATGTGTGATTTTCTTCTAAAAGCGTCAAAGCGCAACTGACAAAATATAAATTATAACCGTAGAGTTAGAAATTAAGTAGAATTACTGGCTTCGCAATACACAACGAACATCTTTTAAAATAATTATGGTATGGTATTCAAAAATAAATGCAATAAAAGTGACTTAAAATGAGATTTTTTTTGGGTGTTTGAGGTTTTCATTTAGCTACCTATTCAATTCACATCTTGTATATTAAGTAATAATGTTCTACAAATTTTGGCATTATCAAAGGCTTAGGCTAAAGTGAATGACGAAATAACAGAAATAGAACGCAGAAAGTGGAGATGGGCAAGACATAAGTATTGCTAGAATGGACCACAGCCGTTAGGCGTGGAGAGTCCTGGAGATCCCCGTGCTAACACCTGCGATAGAGGACGATCACCAAAAAGATGTACAGACGATATCCGGCAACAAGCTGGCGTAAACTGGATGCGAGTGGCAATAGATAGGCAAGACTGAAAAAGTAAAGAGGAAGCCTATGTCCGAAGACGGGCGCTATAAGGGCTGTTATAGATTTGGTTTAGGAGTTAAGGGTAACAAATAGAGTAAGATGACGCTAAGACCATTAACTCTTTTTGCCATATTTTTTTAATTTAATTTTGATTTCCAGGGCTATAAGCTAGTAGACGTTTACTTTGAAATCTTTCCAGTGATAAAAGTATTTTGACAAGTCACTTTGACACGTCTGAGATCCGGATGAGATCTCCGCAGCGTTCACCAAAGAAATCATTGTGAAAAGTTACATACCTACGCGATTCAGTTTCCGGAAGCGCTCTCCTTCTAAATGTTGGACATTGTTCTCATAATCTATTCAAATCAGTCACTGTAAAGCACCCTTCTTTTCTTCGCTAACATTAAACGTTTAATAGTTTCCATATGTATAAAATGTAACAACAATACCAACACTTTAAGTAAAAGTTATCTTGATCTTTCATGATACTTTAGCAACACTTGATACGTTTAAGAGCCCCTTTTGTGAACGAAGATGGACGACGCGTCGGGCCCTGTGATTATCCAAACGTACAGCTTCTGTCTAAATGTTTAGAGACTTTATCTGATTCACAAAACTGTTTGGATTTCAAACTTAAAAGATAAAACTGAATTACGTATAGAGTTAGTTTTGATCCAAAAAATGCGTTTCTATTTGACTTCTTTGCACACATCAATTCAAAGGTCATGGTTTGAGTCATAGGCATCTTTTTTAGTTTAACTAAAAAAAATTGGGAAAAGTCAAACAAAATGTGAAATAAATAAAAATAAAATAACTATACCTAAAATTTTAAGTAGGAATGTACCAACTTAGTTAGAAAGTGGTAGGTATAGAAATTGAATTGAAGAAATCAAGACGTTGATTCCGGAAAAAAAAACATTTCTGTAAGGATTTTACTTTAGGTAAGCTAGGCTTCTCTCTAAGCGTGTCTAAAGTTTTTTCTCTTTTCTTAGCTCACGTGAAATGACCATTATGTGTAACAGTCTGGAATATCTAATGTTGATCCTAAAAGTCAGTTCAGTTTAATTTTTTTGCCACTCTATCTCCAAAGAAAACGATTATAATAACGGTGGTAATTTAAAGGGCATTAAATTTTCGCCTATTTTATTATACATACCTATAACTTAAAAGTAACTATACTGAAAAATTATAAAAAATATATGTTCGTAGGTATTTGGAGCTCCATCAATCAGACCTTTCATTAGTCATATTACGAGTATTATCACATGGTAGTTACCTACATGATCCAGTTTGTAAAACTTTTTTACAAAAGAACTCAAAAACGTAGTAAAATCTGGAATGTAATTTTTTTTTAATTTCCTAAGTAAATAAAATAAAATACCTATTAATGAAAATGTACATATATGTATGTATTATTTGTTTCACACATACAGCTGGATCGATGTCTAACAGTGGGTAGTTATATAAACGTCAAAAACGTATTATCAATATATGAGCCCTTTATGCAACACAGTAATTATACCTTCAATTAGGCATTCAATAAACGCAACTGCCATGCTTGGCGAGCGACAGTATCACATTTCATACGTTTTATCGGATCCTGGGATCCTGCTCCCCTTTTACAACATTCGTACATAACATTCATCTCGTCACAAAGGAACAAAAGCTCTGATACAAATACATAAAACACTCGAAACGTCCAGAGAGGATAATACCATCATTATACATTCATGTGTTTCGTTTACAGTATTTATTTTGAAACGAGGGGGAAACCCTCTTTTCGCTTGAAAGCTCCCGAAAGCGCGTGGAAGGCGTCGGGCGGCGCCGTTCGGGTTGCTCATTGGGCCCCTGTCTCCCCTCCTAGCGGAGACTCCGCCTCGGTGGAATCCGAGCTCGAGCAATGCGCGCGCGACTGTACGTCCGTCTGTTCCCCAGTCGATTGCCCGCCACGGTGTCAGGTACACGTACACGTTTCGTAGTAAAACTTGAATCATCAACGGTGTTGAGTCAGTGCCTGTCGAAAAGTGATGGTAGACTGTGTGGCCCTGTGATATTGTGTTATGCACGCCATGGGTGACCCATCCGGCTTGGCTGGCATGCTGCCCTTCGATTCCATTGGACTGTACGAACAGCCGAAGCCGAGGTTCATCTTCAAGATGCCACGAGTGGTTCCCGACCAGAAGGCAAAGTTCGAATCTGATGATCTCTTCAAAAGACTGAGCAGAGAAAGCGAGGTAAGCTCACACTTAGCTGTTTTAATACCGTTAAATAGCATAGCAATAGCTTTTGTGATTTTCAAGCTTACTTACGAATAAGTAAGTACCTAGGACAGTTAGATAATTTGATTTCTAGACCACCACAGATGTGATATTCACGTCAGAGAAAAAATGTCGTGTCAAAATGGCTGAGGGTAGGTAGGTATATATACATATTTAATTAAATACTGAAACTGGCGACATTATCTACCCCTTTATAAAGCCGTTAAGAATAAGTGGCGGCGCAAGACCTAAATTTGGCGCGGGTGAGATACCTACATTTTGCGAGGCCCTATGATGGCACACCACACATTAGATGACGACCATAACAAAATTATTAAAATAAATCAAAACATTAACATTACCGTTCAAAGGTTAACTGAAAAAGAACCCTTTGAGGGATACGTTCGCCTATTTATACCTTGTTATCTGTTAATTGCATATGTATTATGTACAATAAAGAGTTTACAATACAATATTAACTATTAATTATTTAAGTTAACACACTATTACTTAATTATTTAATTAACTATTCCGCTGGATATACTCGTAAGTCTGCCTATACAAATAAGTACCTAAGTACTTGTTATACAGGAAAAC
Source organism: Choristoneura rosaceana (assembly GCA_037349165.1). Classification (NCBI taxonomy): domain Eukaryota; kingdom Metazoa; phylum Arthropoda; class Insecta; order Lepidoptera; family Tortricidae; genus Choristoneura; species Choristoneura rosaceana. Next base: position 2,733,052 of record JAZBNJ010000030.1, on the reverse strand, counting down.
AATAGATTTTATTAAATTAAACACAGTTTTAGAACATTATTCATTTGAAACAATCATGCTACTACGTAGATGTACAGTCAGCGAACCATTGAATCGTAAACAACAGTAAACGTCATTAATGTTTTTTTTCCTGGGGCCGTTTTGTCTAAGGTTTCTGACACTCGCGATCACAATCATACCTACCTAGAACAGTTTTCGCATTACAATAGTTTTGAAACTTATAGTGAAAACAGTCCAAAAATATTGTACCAGACTTTTTACGTAGTAGTTAAAAGGTTCGAAAATTGAAAAACTTGCGTATTTTTAACAATTTTGACTTAATTTTTATTAATAACTAGCTTTTTAGCAAATTTTCTGTTAGACCTGACTTCGGACTTGAACCAAGAATTTTAATAAAAATTTGCCAGCAGGTTGGTGGAGAACAGCCATTTTCAAGTTTCGCGCTTAGCAACACATTTTTATTTACATTACATTTACAAATTCGCGATTTCGTCTAACGAACCCCCAAAAATTTACACATGACAAGCGAACTATTAAAATACAATCAATATCTAATTTGTTAATTAATATGACTATAGCAAATTGTTTATAAATTATTAATCAGATTTGATCACAGCATCTTTCTTATCTAGATAATGTCTACTAGATACATCTAGAAATATTGCTACATATTAAGCCAATAGCAGTAGGTATCTCAAAAAAGGTCACTTTTGAAATATTGACCTATAAGGTATAATCTAACGCAGATCGTCTTGAGCTGCATAATGGCATAAATACCTAACTCCAGTGATCCTTTTCTCGAGAGGTGTTCCACAAAAAATACTTTATTAAGTATTTGTAAATCCCAATGAGAAAAATTGTGAAGATGTTTGTAATTTAGTCAGGCAATAACGGCGTGACGGATTAGAATTAAAGGAATACATTATTAACCTGGATTAACACATAGGATACTTTGATTCCGGAATCTGTTGGAGTTCTCGCGGGATAGTGATAATCAAATTCTTCAGACGAAGTCGCGGCCACAGCTAGTTTCCCAGACAGATATATATATATATATATATATACAGTGAAACTAGCCAGCATTTTCCGGGATACAACATTGGACTTTGGTGTAAATTATTATTTTCTTTTAGATGTTTATTTTGTATATTTGTGGGCCTGTGAGTTAAATGGGTACTTAGTGTCTGTAGGTTGATGCACTTGTAAGTTCTTTGAGTGAGGGGTAGGTAGTTACTGTGGTGTCGACATTGGTTAAATTGAGTCTTTTCTTTTAGTTGTTTAGTATTGTTTTTCTTTTATCTTGTTGGTGTGCACCTCATGATGCTCACTGGTATAAATTTTATATTATTATAAGTTCTCATTAAGTGAAATGTAACAATTTCTTTGGAAAAATAAAGTTCTATAAACATATATTTTGCTGGTCAATGTTTAATTTAAGTTTTATTTTCTTAAGTTTTTTTTTATTGTACCGTCAGTTAACAACACTAATCAATGGATGGTGAAACAGCCCCTAAGCATATAAGATACTCTCAAGTTTACAGTGCCCGCAGTCGTACTCGATAGCGGCGGCGTAAATTATTTGTAGAGGCGCTGTACAATTCTCCATACAAATAATTTACACCGTCGCTATCGACTACGGTCACTGTAAACTCATGGTATAGTGCTGATTGGAAACTACACACACACACGCAAGCACGCACGCACGCACGCACGCACGCACTCACGCACGCACGCACGCACGCACGCACGCACGCACGCACGCAAGCACGCACGCACGCACGCACGTACGCACGCAAGCACGCAAGCACGCACGCACTAGAAATACTGAGGTATGCGCCCAGCTTCAATTCGAACCCTCAATCAACCTGTTGAGCCATGTTTCGAGCCCAGGCTACCATCTATAACGTAATACGCACCATGCAGTACGTAAAAACTGACTTTAAGAACGATTTAAATTTAATTTTATCATTTTGTCCTAGGTCCGTTACACGGGTTACCGCGACCGGCCGCCAGAGGAGCGGCAGATGCGTTTCACGAGCGGATGCCGAGAGGGTCATACTGAAATTGCCTTCACCGCCACCGGCACCAACTTACAACTTGTGTTTGACCACTCGCCCTACAACAACCGCGGATGTGACTTCCAGAAGGAGAATGGCAAGGTGAGACATATCTTTAGGAATTTATTTAACACATGGACATTTAACACTATCGGAAACTGCGAGTTCATGGTGGATGGATGCAGGGCCCTTCCAACTGAAGTACTTAACTGGAGATATATAGAAAAACCCTATGAATATGTATGAAATCATTGTCGTCGACAAAGCCTGTTGCAGGTATTACGTTGTTTAGTAAGTTTATGATGGAATACGAAATAAAACATAATTTTACTGGTTTTGGCAGCCCTAAGCTCCAATCTATTCATCTAATACCTCTTAACTAATGGGGACAGCCCTGTTTTAGCGTACCTAAGTATAAAAAAAGGAATTTATTGTTATTATTAATCAGATAGGTAACTAATTAAATTTTAACAGCACTGTAGAGGAACATGAAAAATACATACGCTTCGTCAATATTTAACGCTCAATTATTTACCAAAGGTAAGTACTTATTAAAAAAGATAAAAATTAAGTTGTCTAGACTCACACGCAGAAAGTAGACCTCTAGATTCTAGAGGTTTGCCGTTCACTGATATTTCTACTTCTGCCTGTTTATTTAATTTAATATGCTTATATCATAAGTATGAGGATATAATGCATATTTAATATTGTATAATTATTTATAAAATAAATAACTAGTGATTACTTAGGTACTTGACCAGGAAAAGGAAAAATATTATCCTTGAAGCCAAATAGATACCAACCTATTCATGACTCTTGATGACAAATGAAATGAAAATCCTCTCACTAAGCGAGCATTGACGTTAAAAACTTGAAGGTATCTACTTTCTTACACCTTGTCTTTTTTCGTAGCTGCATACAGTTTGATACTGTGAATTTTTCGGAAGCTTAGATCCTCCACCTCCACCCCTTTACAAGAGACTGGCAACTGTAGAAGACAAAAACTGGCAACTGTACTACGGTCATTGCTTACTTACTCGTTTTTCTAGCGAAAATAGCTTTTACCTATTATTAATCTGGTACCCCTTTACTTTTTATAAGTTAGGTAACCTTATAGTTTCGCCTTGTCAGTCCATCTGTGCTTCTGTGGTAAGCTTAGAGACTGCTAGTGTTAAAAAGCTCGATCAAATCGGAACATTAAATACTTGACGCATTAGTACGGGACCCTACACTGCGCGTGGCCAGACTCCCACTTGGCCGGTTTTCAAGATATATTCTTGATTAAAGTAATCAAGTAGAAGCACACTTTATAGTGAATCATCCCAGAGCGGGCGCTAATGGCATCATTCGTCACCGGCCGCCGTCTCTTCCGGCACACATTTTCAAAACCGAAATTAAGACATAAATTCCTTTCAAACCTCTAATGAAAGAAATATAAAGCCGTAACACCACAGACAACTTGTTGGTCACGCTCCGGATTGAAGTACCTATAGTTGGGCGAAGAAATCCCAGCCGGAGTCGCTATTAGCTACACTATGGGCGTCATTTTGCTTTGACCCCAGGGGCTTTTCTTCCGTCCTTCAACTGTGATCTATTCGTACGTAAGTACCTATACCCAAAGTAACATCGTACGGTGTCGGTCAGTCCCCGACTGCGGTAGGAAACATGTTAACGCATACGTTTTAACGAATTATCCTGAGTACTTTTCCTCGTATTTTGAATAATGAGGACTGTTGTGGCGTATCGCACCTAATACAAGAGAATGTGCTGGGATTGTTTTTTTGTGCACGTGCTTTTGGTTTTTTTTTTTCTGTTAAAATACATACATCGGTAGAAAACTTGAGGAAGCTTGAATAATTTGTGCACGTAAGCACGTCTCTGCGAAATTCTTAGCAATATACTTAACATTTTATGTCCCCGTCGGAGTTCTTGGAATTGTGAACATAAATTATGTTTCTAAACTAAATACTCAGTCCATTTTTATTATTATAGTTAACAAGTAAATCATTCAGTGTCATGAAACATTCGGATAAAATAGTACCTTGTATCATCGTCTATGAAAGAACACAATAAATTAGCACATGTGTATTTATACGCTGTTTATAGCTCACCATTCGCTTCGAATAGCTTACCATCAGTCGATCCGTTTGCTCGTTTGCCCTCTACTCCATAAAAAATAGATAAGTATATACAGTGAGTTCCAGGCAGCCAGGCTTTTTTAAGGGAGGTTAAAGTAACTTATTGCTGTTACTTAACCATGACACTAATAATTTAATCAATAAAGTAAAATTCAGACTTTGTTAACTTTCTAACAAAAATTAACAAGTAAGTGATGACAGCCGACAGAATATAACTTTGATTATTACTTGTCAATTTACCTACTTTGCTGTTAGAGAAGGCAAGGCGCTTTTGCAAATCTTTAAGAGTCTATGACGTTATCTTTCTTATTTGAGTGGGTATCATATCAAATTAATAATACCTAAAACGAGTTCTCTGTACAGTGCCAGTATATGTAGCAAATAATATGTACATGTATAAGTTTTTGCTATTGAACTACCTTCTGGAACACATGGTGCCAAAGTTATTGAATTTAGCCCCTTCGAGCACCCGCTGCGCTTCTGTATGAACTCAACTAACGTATATTTATTTACATTCGGTTCATTTAACTACGCGCTTCAATGCGTGCTTGAGCCCGTATTATATAACATTATTAATGGGCATTAGACATGTAAGTTCTGTCACTGAACAGGATAAAAGAAGGCACTGACCTCCATTAAGTACCTACACGAAATTCAAGCCACTATGTTTTGCATGTACATGTAGATATAAATATTTGGCATTTAAAGCTATATTAAAAGTCTCACATAGGGTAAAAGTAAATTATATTACATATCATTACAGCAAATATTTTTATATATTTTTAGTTAGGTAGGTACGGTTTTTTTCAAGCAATAGATGTTCAAAAATACCTACCGGAATACAATCGTTTTTAGGTATTGAGACTAGAAGACCTGTAGATATCAATTAAATATGCCGGGATCTGCGATTAGTTGGATCGTTCCATTCCAACTAATCGCAGATCTCGGCAGATTTAATTACCTATCTATTCATAGATCTACTAATACTCATGTAGTTGATTAATAATGTTATGTTTTTTTCGTTAGCCAATTTTGCGTGATAGTCGTGAAGTACTTAGTCATCGAATATGTTTGAAAATGTTTTCCTTCTATAACGTTCCACGCAGCGCAAGGAAAACGTTGCCCTTCAAAATCGATAGCGGAAAAGCGTCAGTTGCCAATGGAGAGCGCGGTAGCGGCGCGCGCTGCCCGCCTTCCATCATGGCTGCCGTGCCCATTCTACCCTCCTCACGCGTAATTTAATTTGTGAGCCTAGGCTAACGCTATGAATAATTCTCCTTGTCAAATTGCCAGGGAACGTTACGAATATAGTAAAGCGTGAAAGCGTGACAAGAAGCATTTCAAATAGTAACATACTTAATCTCGGACTCTACCTACCTATGTGTTGCAAAATTTTTTATATGCGACTGTTTAGATAATTTCCCCAAAATCGTTATCTCCTGAGTAGTAGCCATATTTCCATTCGCATTTTTTCCCAAATGCTTTTTTTCCCAATAGGTATGCTTTTTTACTGAAGTTTATTTTCACAGTAGCGTTTTTTCCTAATCTGAGTGGACACAGACACAGCTAGTTTTGTGTAGTTTTGGCCCTTCGGGCCGATGCAAGCTTGTCATAAGGGTAGTACTATTTATTAGTTATTCTGTGACATTACCTTACTGTGAAAACAAACTTCAGTAAAAAAGCAAATTGAAAAAAAAAGCATTTGGGAAAGAACGCGAATGGAAATTTTGCTACTAGGAAATAACGATATTGGGGAAATGATTCTCCACCCGCAAGGCTGCGAGCAAAAGGTCTCCGATTCAGCTTGGGAAAATTCTTTCGTAATTAAAAGTATGTCTCGTGTGTGTTCTCAACAGATTCTTGTGAAAATTTGTGACCGGGTTTGATACATGTGTGGAATTTTTCTTTCGAGTCAGTTTTTGGAAAAATATGATGGAGCCGTAAAATAGGCCTTTTGAAATCGTAAAAAAACTGAAGTTAGCAACGACGTTCAGACTAGAGTCAGCACTTGGATGGGTGACCTGACCGCCTCTCCGGTTTTAATATTTTTGTTTATTTTTATTTCATATTTGGGTTTCAAGTTTGGCGGTTGAAAACATAAAAAATAGTCTTGCAAAGTCTACCTACAGCTCAAAGAGCCACTAGTACAATAGGTACCATACGGCGAGCGAGACACATGCGTCTTCAAATGAGTATTGCCTCAAAAATTAAAATACTTGAATAGGCATAATTATCGTAATTGCATCCTTGAGGAGTGTTGCCACAAAACATTTTAAATTAAGGGTTTGTTTGAGGCGGATGCCGGAACAAAGTCCGCACGCGATCGGGAGTTTGGGACTCCTCGCTTGCCTTCTGTTGCCGTGCCCATGTGATGCTCGAGCATTGCGAAATGATAAAACGGCCTTTACTTTTTATACGATATACGAAATAAATAAATGAATTATGAAGTAATAAAACTTGACATTCCCCGCCTAGGATTACGTTGCGACACGAACGCTAAAAGCTAAACGGTTAATATCTTGAGCACCAATGATACAAAAGTGATATGTGGTAGGTTTCTAAGAGAATATTAAGTATAATTTCTTACTTTCTAACGGAAATGAAAATTGCTTAGCTATTAAGTTCTTATGTACCTACCTATCACATACTTACCTAGGTAGGTGCCCAATTTACTTTTTGGATGAAAACCATCAACCGGCCCAAAGTTACATACTAATTATCGGATCATCTGCTGTAGTAGGTTAAGTACTTGGCAACCATACTTCAGAAAATGTTGTATGACTTGGCTTAACCTTGATGACTTGGGTACTCTTAGCCATAGTCAACTTGTCTAAGATTTATAAAATTAATTTGGACGCGACTTGTGACTGGCAAGCGTTTCCTTCCTTAGAAGAGTCACCACCAACGGCGTCATTTTTTGCGCCCCTTTTTTAAACAGCGGCCTAATAATTCATGTTTTTTGTTGACAGGCCCACATAGTGTCCAGGTTCATAATGAACGGCGTGTGCGTGCGGTGGCGCGGCTGGATCGACCTGGAACGCCTGGACGGCGCTGGCTGTTTGGAGCTGGACGAGGAAAGGGCAGGCATTGAAGACGCAGCCCTGCGTGATCAGATTGAAAGGTAAATACAATAAAATTATCGCTAAAAAGTACCCCGATATTCCGACGCATCATTAGCCATCCGTTTCTTTAGTCTACCAGTGAGCTGATGCATGTAACTGCGACAACTGCATCGAAATATAGGAAGACCAAGACCATAAAAGGTACTCACGGTCACGGTCTACATCCCGTAACAAATATAGTTATATCTAGTATCTTCATTGTGGTCTATTAACATAACAGTTACCCGCGACTCCGTCAGCGTCGAATTCGTTTATCCCTATCCCGCGGGAACGACGCAATTTTCCGGAACTCAAACTATCTGTATACGGAATTACATCTGAATCGGTTCAGTGGTTTAGACGTGATAAGGTGACAATAAAACAGACTTACAATCTTTCGCATTTATAATATTAGAAATAGAAATAGAAATAAACTTTATTGTATAACTGTGCACATAAAAGGGTGGTTACAAAAGGTAAATAAGTCTCAACAGTTTGTCCATTTCGGACGTACAATATAAAAACTTATTATATACTTAATCTATCTTGAATAACAGCCATAATTACTTTCGCGCACGTATACTTATTAATTTCAATGAGCAAAAAATTATTTTTTTATTAGTGGGATGATATCTACATATTTATTTGGTACAGGTACAATCAGCGGCTACGTGACTTCGAGGACAAGCAGCGTGCATACCGCGAGCACGGCGACGAGCTGCGCGCGCACTCGCACGCGCACGCGCAGCGCTGCCACCAGCGCGCGCCGCAGCACCCCGCGCACCCCGCACACCCGCACCCCCACCCCTCGCACCCCGTGCACATGAAGTCGCAGGGAGCTCTTATCTCATAAAGTCAACAAGACTAGCGATCATCTCAACCCAAAACTAGCCACCATATCCTATAAATAAAGCATCTCATAAAAAAATTGAAAACTGCAATCAAAGTTAGTAAAGCAAGGAGCGAGTCTTTGGCCCTTAAGGCGACTCGACCCAAAAAAAAAAATAACTAAGCTACTCTCTTCGTACGTCTTCTACCCTGGTCACATGAAGACAAGACACAGTCACATACAGGGGTCGACGAGTTATGGAGCACTAAATCAGAGACTATGCTAAAGCTGTATGTAAGGCTGTATATTTAGTGGCGTGCGGTGTGTACCTACAATTTCCAGGGCATGCAGTTAATACTTTTTAGATTAAAAAACGCAATTGGCCAGTTAAATTGTGTAGTCTAAGTCCTTGGGATAGATAAAGCCTAATTGCCTTTTTGGGACGCTCGCCACGATCTATATTGAAACTGTTAAGTAGGTACGCTGCTTAATTCAGCGCCCGCACGCCTCTTATTGAGTCTTATTTCGTTTCGTACAAAAATTGTTATGTAGGTAATACCTAAACAACAAGGCACGTTTCATTTGTCTGTGAGTGAATTAATTGAAGAAAGCATTTATCTCCAAACCTATGCTGATTCTATCTGACGCGCTGCCCTTAAACACTTCCAATCTGTTCACACGAAGATGCAGAGCGGTTCTTTTTTACAAACGACCTATAACACCTACGTTATTGTATGTCAAATCAACACTCGTTCTGTGCATACGAAGTCATTATGTTATTACGAATATTTACTAAGTAAGTCTGTAGGTTGTGTTCAACCTGGAATGCTGTATCTTGACCCTATCTACAAAAACTACGCGAAGCGCCTAAATGGGGTAGCTGAAGGCATCTCGTTATTCAAACTAGAATTATTTGCCCATCATATTCATCAACCATTAATTCACCAAATATCTACCTGAATAGACGATACTTAGGTAACCTCACGTTATAAAAAATAATCTCAAATCTTAATTTAATTTTATTGTACTTTCTTACTTACGCTTAATAAAAGATAAAAATAAATAGACGTCGTCAAATAACTATTTAATAGGTACTAGTATAAACATACTTATAATACCTAATCCTTCACGTTTTAATCAGAATAACAAGCCTACTACATACATTTATTATTACCTACTCTACTTCGTTTTTTTTGCATTAGAAAAATTATAAGTAAACTTTTTGTTGAAAAACTTTTTTTTTAATAGTAACTATTACTTATGATTTATGATACCAAAAGCATGTAAATTATCATGTCCTTTTTTACTATTTTTTACTATTACTGTATTTTACTATTTGCTGTGACTTATTTTTCAAAAGTGTTTTAATAAAAAGATACGTCAAGACCGCTTACCTTTTTCCTGATGCAAAAAAAAATAACGAAGTATATATCGGTAGCAATTTTGTAGAAATATATTTTGTAATCCTTTCTAAACATTTGGTTTTATACTCGTAGCTATTTGTGACATTACTTATAGCATACCTATAACTAAACTAGATACAATAGGAGTATGTAGTTCTACATATATGTCTGCTACTTATAATGATGTAGATGAAATATCTGTTCTTGTTTAATTTGTGTTATATTATGTTATTTATTTTTAAGTGGATTGTATACATACCTACATAGCATAAAAATACAATTTTTGTGATAGTAATGTAAATAAATCTTAATGATATTTTTAAGAAGTGTAGTTTTATTCTCTTATATCGTGCACAAGTACCTATAACAGTTACTTACCCTTTGTAGTCATAAGTACGTGTTGTGCACCTACCGATGCAACTCTTCATAAGCCGCTGCATTTGTCTACTAAACTTTAAGAAATAGTGACGCCAAAGACCATGACATTACGTTATTATTTATATTAAATCATATTTTTAGGCACTTCAGAATGTTCCAATAAAGCAGAACCATCAAACTACCATTAGTTTTAGTTGATTCCGACAGGTATCCATGCTTAACGAGGCTTTGTGTATTCGAGCAAAAAAGGTGGGGTAGTGATCCCTTGCGTGCTCCTCGCGCCGGTCAAATTAAATGCAATTAGGCGTCACATGTTTGACATCGGCGCTTGCGCAGGAAGCGCGCCGGGCCCCAATTCACAAAGTATACTAGTAAAAGCAATTAATATTAGCACTGCATATGCTTCAACTGTTCATGGCTTACACAGGTTGTGTAACAATTTGAGACTAATAAAAGGCCCATATGGACTGTGCGAGAACTTGCATGCAAGTTTCACTACATTGCGGTATTTGTTTCATCAACTGTATTCATTGTCCCTCAATAGTCCGCGATGTAATGCAACTTGCATGCAAGTTGTTACATGGTCTAAATAGGGCTTTAGTTTTGTGAATCGGGCCCTTGGTCGCACGCGCGCGCACCTGTTCGACGCCCCTCCCCGCCCTCACTTATTATATGCAGTTTAGTCAGCGCGGAAATGTTCATAATATGCATGCTCGTTTTACAACTCACAGTTGATTGCTTGCACTAAATGCTGTAAAATTAGCTGCAGCCGTCAAGCGTTAACGCCTTCATTCCATAAAATTCGCTGTTAGCGTATTATTGAACGTAATTATCTTAAATAATGAACATAAATGACAAAAGTTTTTCATTTGTAAGTATTAGATTTTTACTTAGATATATGTCTAGATGAGCAGGTACGAATAAATAATAAAAATGTTTATCTACGCATTTATCTAAGTGTAGGTTGGTATGGTACCTTGACATACTTTTCTTTTAACATGTAAACTCTAACATCTAACTCTACGTGAGTTAGAAAGTGTTAGGAATGCCTGTATGATTTTTTCTATGCAATAGGTATATTTTCATGTAATTTATTTAGCACATCTCTACTTCATTTACTAAAGCGAAGACAGGGCAGATTTTTTGTCTATTTCCCAAAACTCAGTAGATAGATAATAACAATTAATAATAAGACAAACCAATCAAATATCACAAAAAATATCTAATGTAACTAGGTAGAGCCTATCTCTATCTTGAGATCTTGTACCTAGCTAACTAAACAAAGTACAGTAAGTAGAGCAACAAATACCTACATACAGACATTATCGGTTCATCTTCATAACAAACGTAGCAACTTAAATTACAACTTATGCGGAAGTATAAATCGTCGCCAAAAGATACTATCACAGTTTTATTGTGACGGCGACGGCACCTTGACCGTCAAAATCGAGCAGGTAGCCTCAACACGATCTTTGACGATCGACCGGTGCCCGCAAAAAACGGTTGTACAAGAGAAATCAGAAACGAACACTATCCAGATCCCGTGCACAATGAACCCGTGATTTATCAGGGCATTCTTTTTGCGCAAAAAGCGCAGGTCAGTGCCGTAGCGAAGCACCAAAAGGGCAATTCGTGTAATCCGCGGGCCTGAAGAGCGTGGGAACGACGCACCGCGCCCGCGCGCTCTTTGTACGCACTAAAACATTACTGGTGCTTACTACCATTTATTAAGTGCATGCCCATGAACCATAAGCTATGTTGATTTGCAGTTAAAATGTTAATATGTATTTTGTAAATAGCGGTTGCCCGCGACTTCGTCTGTGAATAATTTGTTTATCGTTATCCCGCGGGAACTTTGTATTTTTTTGGGATAAAACTATATCCTGTCTTTCACTGGGTCTCAATTTATCTCCATACCATATTTCATACAAGATGGTTTAGCGGTTGAAGCGTGAAAAGGTAACAGATACTTAGTTACACATTAACAAACCTTGCTTTTACCTGCGACTGCGTTTGTGAATTGCTATTCCGCAGGAACTATGTATGCAATTTTCCAGAATCAAAATTAACTATCCTATATCCTTCCTATAGAGTCTCCAACTATCTTCATACCAAATTTCGTCTAAATCGGTTTAGCACTTTAAACGTGAAGAGGGAGAGCCAGATAGACATGCTTTCGCATTTATAATTAGTAAACATTAGTCCTTACTAATCCTAAGTACTAAGAAGTACCTAAGGACAACTATTTTGTTTTGTTTGTGTTATCTTACCTAAATCCTAATTTACCGGCCGACAGATACTTATAAAAGAGTAAAATGAAGCAATTTGAGCCGCTCAGTATAATAATATCTAGTTCAAAATTATTATTGAATTAAGGTAAATTTTGTACTTAGTAAGTAGCATACTTACCTACTTACTAAGTACAAAATTTTCCTTAAGTTATTAATAATTTTTAACTAGATATACTGAGTGGCTCACAATTTGGCCCACTCTACATACAAAACTACGTATTTCTGCATACATTTGAGTGCCAGCTCAGTATAATCAAATAACAATTACCTAAATATTCATAGGTATTCAGCTTCTATTAAAGGAGATAAGTTGATTTTGATTGATAGTTATTTTTGATAATGGACGCGTATTGGTTGGTATTTTAATATTTTACATAAAATAAAAATAAAACTCAATGTCCACCCGTAAAGCAGGTAGGTTACGATATATACATATAACTTTATTTGTGCAATATAATAAATCAGCAGCATTGTGCAGTGATAGACCGGGCGATAATTCGGACGTCGGTGAACAACCACTTGTTCCGTGAGGAATGTTGTGATTCTATTGGGAATTTCATACGAAAAAGATGAATAGGAATGAATAGGAGACATTATTGTATTATTACTTCCTTGTTGACTTGATAAGTTAAACGACAATACATTCAGACTCCGCATGAACGTTGAAACGTAAAGATTTATTCAAGAATATAAAAAAGGTGGGCGTTTTCAAAAAAAGTTGTTGAAATGACTTTTTTTAGATGTGGATGAAATTTGGTATTCCTAATCAGAATCAGGAGCACTTTCGATTGCAATAGGAAAAAAAAGTTTCCCAGGTTTTTCATATAATTTTGTGTTATCTACGCTACCGCCACAGACACGCGTATGAAAACGGTAACGTAATGGAATAAAAAATATTGAGACACTTTTTTTCGCCTATTATAATCGAAAGTGCTCCTGATTCTGAGTAGGAATACCAAATTTCATCCACATCTAAAAAAAAGTCATTTCAACAACTTTTTTTGAAAACGCCCAGGTACGAACGGTACAGATTCTAATCTAAAACTAAACTTTTACTTTAGGTACTGAATCTACTTTTTACGGGAGCATAAAAAAATAATTCAGATCCATCTACTTACCTACAAACGTAAGATAAATGAACTCAACTCTAGACGCTGTCATGCGTCAACTGCAGGGTTAAGTAAGCTTAAGTTAAAACGAAGTAGAAAGTAGTTTATATGTAACACCATAACACTACGGAGGCTTCTTATGGCTTCCCGAAGACATGCCAACCGACCGGCTCGTGTCACACATGAGTGCCCAATCAAGAGTGAGGCTTCGCTTCTTGTGGTTGGAACGACTATAACTTTTGATCCCCTTTTCCAATATCATAATTACATTGAGCAATGTATGCAAAGAATATCAAGAGCATCGATTAAAGTTAGGTGGCGCCTAAAGTGATTGCAATTTGGGATATTCTCTTCATGCTAGGACGCTGGTACAATTTTGTTTTTGTTATCTGTATCGTTTACAAGAAAAATTTTATTGAATATGGTATACATAGAGCAATCTCTACCTCTCACAAAATTACCTACCAACTCGGAAACTAAAAGCGAAGTGCGTTAAGTATCTAGCTTCAAGCTAGGTAGGTAATCCAATTGTAAAGGAGCAGCAAACAAACGCAAAAAAAACACAAAATTTACTGATTCTGAACTAATAGGTACCAACAATGTAATAATTTATTGGTTTGGAACCTTCGCAAAGGAACGGTTGAATCATCCAATTATTTACCGATTCTGAAACATCAGTAAAGCAACGAGCGGCACCATCTTGATTCAATGAATAGGTAGGTAACTACATTACATTTTAATTATGCCACGTTAGAAGTTAAATAAAGCTGTTTGTTTATTCAGGAGTCCTAAATAACACGCTGCAGAGCGTACATCAAATACTGAGTTTTATGGCCCAAATGCGCCTGCGGCACTTTGAAAGCGAGAAGCGCCATCTCATCCATATGTTTCCTCGAATTAACGTCTGTTTTCTGTGAAGAAAACGGCCGTCGTTAAACACGTATAGATTACTACATAAAACAATATAAACTGTTTGTTTATAATAAAAAAGAAAGAGCGAAGACATCCGGCAGCAGGGTTAATCTGGTCAATTTTTTATTTTAAGTAAGTACCTACCTAGACAAAACTAAGTACTCGTAGCAAGCGGTCACTGGTAATCAATAAGCGCCGCCAATAGACCAGATTTGTGAGATTTAGTAGTAACTTACTTATACCATACAACTCGATATTCTTGCTAGGTGGGTCCTTCCTTAGATACATGAGCCGTGGAGGCCTGTGCCCAGCAGTGGGACGTATACAGGCTGGGATGATGAGTGCAACAGTTTGCTACATTTGTGGCTACATCTGTAGTCATTATAATGTATTGCCATCGTGTTTTGTCGGGAAAAGTTCGTTATTATCTTGTTTTCTCAATAAGCTTGAGTAAGCTTCAGTAGGTACCTAAGATAGTTGAGAAAGCAAGATAAATACGAACTTTTCCGACAAACAAAATACGATCGAAAAACATTATTCAATAGATCTATATAGTTAGGTTAGCCCACTACAGATTTTATAATACAAACTTATCTACTTACAGCCCTTACAGGATTAGAAACGTATTGCAGATTCATCAATTGCGTAAACTGAGAAGATTAACCGTGAGATTTGGCAGCTTTTGCAAACACAGCCCTCAATCAAAATCCCGGCGAATTGGAATGCACTATTTGTATTACGATCACACCGCCTCACACAATATTAGTATTTGCAGATTAGCGAGCTTAATAACTGTTGAGTTGTAGATTACCTACTTAAGAATCGATTCGAAATTAAAATCCATACTTACTAATATTATAATGCGAAAGTGTGTTTGTATGTTTGTCTGTCTTTCACGCTGTAACGGAGCGGATCGACGTGATTTTTGGCATAGAGATAGTTTATGGGCCCGAAAGTGACATAGGCTACTTTTTATCCCGGAAAAATGCATAGTTCTCTAGGGAACAGCGCGCGATAACCGGCGGAGCCGCGGGCAAAAGCTAGTACCTATTAATAAAAACGTTCACCCACGGAACTGCACCCAATTCTAACTGATCGCAAATAATTTCAATAAAATTGCTTATCACAGGTAGGTAGGTACTTTAGACACAGAGATGAGCACAATAATTGATAATCCCGGGACACGTGCGGGATAATCCAGGCTAATTACGAGCGCGCCGTGATCCCGCGCCGCGCTGATCCCGCCCGTTGCCCGTGGATTCAGTGCCCCTCACGAAGTGACAGACAAAATTAGCAATAAAATGTTATGAGATAAAATATTGCCATTCTGAACGGATTTAGTCCTAAACTAAAGAGTTAAACTTTCGAGGTAAGACTTTTGGATTACTAACTAAACATCTAGTTATATAGTTTGAGCCTGGTAAACTGTTTAGTCATGATGGTAGGTACTTATCTATAATAACATTATAATTTACAGTACTTACCTAAATTAAGAATATTTATGTTTTCATTACGTCCTGGTCACAAACCCTTTTTTATCAGTTCATTAACTGGTCTTCTCTCTCTTTTATTGAGATTATTTACTCGAGAAAAATATTTGAATTCAAAACGTACATACAAACGTACATAAAAATAATGATCGATCCGTTGTCTATTAAAAAACGGCCAAGAGCGTGTCGGACACGCCAAGATAGGATTCCATAGCCATTACAAATAAATCAAGTAGGTAATATTTTTCTAAGGATTTTGTATTGTGTACCTATGTATACCGGATCTTCCAAGTTTAGGTATATTTTTATACCTTAGGTTGCTATTTACTCTTAAACTACTTAGTGAAATTCTCAAGCAATCTTAGCCGTTACAGTTTTCCATGTAAATTTGATATACCTACCTACTGACCGCCAGACGACGCTCGATTAGGTATAATAAAAATTTGCACTTTAAAGTTGCATGGGTTGCATGCAAAAAGATAACTGAATCGAAAAATCTAGCCAACCACCCCATCGTTATAAATTACAGCTTTCTAGTACTAACGGTCTCTGAGTTTAGCCGCGGACCAACAAACAGACAGACAGACAGACAGACAGACATGGCGAAACTTTTAACATACCCTATAAACCCTTATGGGTTCCTAGTTGACTACAGAACCCTTAAAAGATGTATTATGAAAAAGATGTATATGATAATATACACAAATATTATGTAAATTAACTACTTAGCTGTTGTTGCCTAGGGTACACCAGCCAGGCCTCTCGCAATTTATGAGACCTACGCCTCGAATAGAAGAATTTAGAACGCCCGAGTACCTACTCGGGGAGGTTTCCGACATTACCCCATATATTTAGGTACAGTCAGCTGCAGAGAAAGGGTACCCCCCTGTAATGGCGGTAGTATGTATAAGTAAATAATTTAACCCCCTTAGTATCTAAAATTCTTTTCAACACACCTGCTCGTAAAGTAGGTCTTATTACAGCGTATTTACACTGATAATGCAGAATATTACCCATGCCGTGCCTTTTACATTACATTATCGCACTAGTGCCTTTTCATTACATATCTTTTTAAATATTAGCAAGAAGTATTAATGTTTCGAAAACAGCTAAGTAGTTATTTGCGTAAATATAAAATTCAATTCAAAATGTGATAAATAATTAAAGAATTTCATGAAACTGCTTGTTAGCTTGTTGGTATTTATAATTTGACGGTGTATTTTTAACTATAAATACCCAATTTCAAAATTTATAAATATGTGGCTGATTAGCTACTTTGCCGGTGCCCTTATCTCAGACTTGCGCGCGCATGCAGCGCTGAGCGCGCGAAAAAAAAAAATTACGGCCGCCATCTTTTAAATGGGTTTCTGTTTGTTAAGTTTATTTAAATAAATGTGAACTTTTATTTACTTTTCCTCGCAAGTGTGTTGAAAAACGTCGTATGAAACACGTGAGCATTGGTCATTACACTTTTCGTCTCCATTAAGCCTTCGCCTTCGGCTCAGGCTTAAAAACCGACTCGAGTGTAATGACCAACATAGCACACTTGTATCATAATGTACTATTCCCGATCCCTACCTTCCGCGTTTTATTTAATACCTAGTTAAAGTTTAATTATTTTATACATATTGAATGTAGTTTTTATAAGCTTTATGACACCGCAGGGGGTCGTGACTCACACGTTGAAAAATAATACTCAAGACTACTTTCTAGACTAAGGGGCTATTTCACCACCCGGTCCATTATTATTTTATCTGACGGATAAATGTGATGCCGTGTCCGTCTATTTGAAAAAAACTAACAGAGACGGCATCACATTTATCTGTCAAATAAATTTAATCAATAGATGGTGAAACAGGGGGTTAAGCTACCTATTTTGTAAAAATTAAAATCCATTAGTACGTAAGCTTTGCGATTGCTTTTAGCTATTTTTTATTATTTCGGGGTCTCAAACTTCGTAGTCTAGTTCTAAGTATACCTAACGACTAGGCTTAGACTATTTGGTAGGAAAAACACGAAATTATAAAGAGAAGAGTACCTACTTAACGAACTTAAAACAAATTTTGTTCTTTTTGAAAGGTTTTAATAATAATTATACCTATACCTAGGTATATGTAATTATTATTAGTTAAGTTACACAGTATATAGGCAATTACTGTTTGAATTGTTGTATGCTGCTAGGTGTCACTAACTACCGTTGTTTGGCAATCTAGCACCGTCCGCTTTATGCGGAACTTTTCCCAAAATTTTACCGCATTCCCCGAGCGGTACAACTTAGGGGTCTTTTATAAACGAGCCTATCGATCTCTCAAAGGGCCGGCAACGCACCTGTGATACCCTTCGTGTCGCGGGTGTATACATGGGTTATTACTTTTCATTAACTATCATTCGGTCCCTCTGACACTTGTACTATTTAATACGAGAGCGAGAGGGACGGTACATTACGAACTTCGATTTTCGAACTTCGGAGTAGGCCCTCTGTATGTAGTGACCTTAGGCTATGGCCTCTCTTCTATTCTATTTATGATAATCCTTATCTTTAAAATAAATACAACAAAATAATATCTATCATAAAATATTCACGTAAGTATACAAATTTCTCAACATTCACAAATTCTTTAGTATTTGGAATACCGTGGCTAGGCTGTGGCGGTACCTGACATATGCAGAAAGACAATTGTTAGCATTTACTGCTTATGTTGGTACTCTGTGTTTTTTGTTTAGTTGATCGATGTAGATTCTCGTTTTTACCGTACCTGTGTAAAGTAACTATTATCACAGTCTGTATAGCTGTCAACTGTCAAAAATTGACAACAAATCTATCATACTTACTTTATTTTCATTCAGTCTGTCCTGTTTAGATTTTAGGATTTATAAATCACAAAACTTCTGTTTTGTCTAAATTAGGAGCATTAACAAATTTCAATAATACAAGCTATCTGTTTGTAACTTTAACTCAAGATGGGTGATGAAGTTAAGGAAATACGAGAATTGTACTCTCTATCTAATCAAGAGTACAAAATAATGGCAGAATAGTAAGTTATAGTTTGGTTGGGAACGAAGAAGACTCACAATTGGCTGCATAATTCGTTTTACTTTGTTCTAGCTTAGTATGGACCTGCCTTTAATTCCCTAAACTTAGTATAAATAATTTCTCGTGGTAGCGCACTTTGCTCTTATTAAAACATTTTTGTGTAGAAACTTTGTTCAGAAAATATTTCTTCTTTTCAGCCGTATGCTGCAAACAGAAAACTTAGAAGGAATATATGTTATACCATCATATGAGAACTCTTTTTGTAAGTAATATTTATAAATGTTGTATCTTCTATTTTGTGTTCCAACAGCTACCTATGAAGTTTTATACTTGACAATATTCACAACGATATTAATGAATTTACATATAAATGTTGCAGTATGGTTTGGAGTTGTTTTTGTAAGAGCAGGATTTTATGAAGGAGGGGTGTTCCGATTTACTCTGACATTACCAGATGAATTCCCAAATGATGAAGTCCCAGTAAGTAAAATGTTTATGGGAAATAAAGATCTGTTTTTTGTTTCTTTCATATATTTTCTCTTATAATAATAATATATGAACTAATATTCACTAATTTTGATATTAAATTTTCTAGGTTTTAGCATTCTCGTCTCATTTGTATCACCCAGCCGTTGATGCCAACACAGGAATTCTAAACTTGGGCCAAGTGTTTCCAAAATGGGATAGAATAAGAAACCACATATGGCAGATCTTGAAGTATTTGCACTTGATATTTCATAATTTGAATATACAGCAACCTGCCAATGTAGAAGCTTCAGTTGCGTAAGTTGTACAATATAATTTTTCATTTAATCAGATATAAAGGAAAAGTTTTTTTACATGCTTTTATTTAACTTGATATTTGTTTGTTTGTTTCAAATCTTGCAGAATAATTTTAATCCACTTCCAGTGGTTGAAATAGGTTGGATCACAATGCAAGTACGGTCCACAAAAAAAAACCTTTTGTGAACAATGACTTTATTAACAAAAACTTTTTTCTTTCAGTTACAAAACAAACAGAAAAATATTTACTGAAAAAGTTAAAGAATGTGTTGTGGCCAGTATTGACCATATTTATGATGATCCTCCAACTGAAGATAAGCACTACATAACTTTCAAACCGTATGATTCAAACATCCATGATGTTGCGAGAAATCAAATGCTTAAGCCACTCTCTCCCAATGAGGGGATGAATCAAGGCATATCATGGGTGCAACCTGGAACTTACCAACCATTCTCAAAAGAAGAAGCAACTTAAACTTTAGATCAAAAACAATATTATATAACAAAATACATACCTAGATAGCCATATTTAAACACCTGTGATAAGGAAGGAATTATGTATTTATAGCAAAGTATTGGATTGTTACTAATAAGTGTTTGAAAGAAGTTCACAATCATAAAACAATTATTTTAATATGTTAAATTTTAATTAATCATCACAGGGATTACAGCAGTAGCTCATTATACATCACAAGTACCACCGCATGGTCTCTGACCATTAGGTTGTCATAAATGACACTATTCTAATTTGATATACTTAAGATTAAAACTTTTTTTATTGATTTGAGAGTATTAGTTTATTTTTTGTACAATTATAACTATTATCCTTATGAAAATAAATACATTTATTATGTTAATCTGGATCGGTATTAACTTTTATTTTATGTTCGTTAAGTTTCCCCTGAAACCACTGTTGATTTAGCTGATATTTTTCATTCTTCCAAGTGAAGTGTGTAGGGGGGTGTTCATCCCCATTCTGAAATTCGAAATGTTTACTCAACTCTATGGCAAGTTTGGATCGCACCAACCCGACACCCCCATATTTGTCATCAGCAGGATGATATACCCTACCAGTTAATGGCAGCATATAAATTTTCTCAGGTATAAAAGGTATCATTAACAAATCACCGGCATACCCAAATGTCATAAAGTCTTTTGAATGTTTTGTTACAATGTGAGTATAAACTATGGGAACATCATCACATCTAATAAAATTTCTTTCTCTGCCACACAGTGATATGTAAGGAAAATCTTCAGTGTATCGCCCAGTTGTGTTTAATTTAATTCTCTTGAAGAAGAATTCTAGAAATTTCTTTTCTTTGAAGCAAGATGTAAAGTTTTTCATTCTTGAATCATCTAAAAACAGCTGAAACAAAGTTAAAAATAAATTGTTATATACATAAGTTATAAAATTTAGATTACATGTCGCATCAAATTAGTTAAGAAATCATTTTTACTATACCATTCCTTGATGATCTATGTAGTAAAAGTATTCTCTTATTTTTGGTTCAGGTTCTTGGCCTTGTACATAGTGCAGATAACGGTTCCTTATTTTATTTGGCAAGTTACATATATAAGAAGGTGCCCGAAACAATCTCAAATGAATAATATTCATATTTTATAAATTAAACAGGAGTAAAATTAAAATGAAGTCCCAGGTATTTTGATTTGAACTTTGCCAATTTGCCAATGAGAGAGATGTTATGACATGAATGTTATGCATGATTTTATTTTATTTTTTTATTTATATGTTATGCATGAATGTGTTGACAAGACAAATGACTTTTTCTTTTTTTCTGGCCAATGGAGTCGAGCCCCTTCAGCATGTTAAATCTCTCTGTACTTTCAGCTCAGCCGAGCCATGCAAGTACGGAATGGTCAGAAAATCACATTATAATTTTATTTATTTATTAAATAATATCATGCACTTTATTCATTCGTTGATACAAAATACTAACCAATTTCAAAACTTACAAAATCAATTTTCGTTTACGTAAACCCAACGTAAACCCCTGAGAATCCTTTGTTAACATTTACATAATTTTGGTGGCTTCAAAAATCAAGATCCCTTTGCTTTTATTTATCAGAAAAGTTCAACGAAAAAAAATTGACAAGTCTATAAATGTCACCATAAATCTTACTCGTAATTCATTTCATTGCTTAAACTCAAAACAACTGTTTACTAACTACATGCCCAAATTTAAAGTAAATAGAATTTCACTCCATAATAAATAAAAAATTAAATTTCATTATTAATACGTGATATTACACTATCATAGTAGTTTAGTACTATTTTGCTTTCTTCGATACACTTCGCAAGGTTAACTTCTCCATAAATGGAATGGCAGTTTAAAATCTAAAAGTAATAATGGAATCAATGAGAAGATCATGGAAGCTACGTATGTACATTTAAGAATATAAAAACTAGATTCGTTTAGTTACCATATACTTCAAGATAACTTACGTATGACTTTAAATTGCAGAAGAATTTGTCGCCCACAAGGCGAATGTCAACTGTTTGGCCATGGGCCACAAATCCAACCAAGTCTTGGCGACTGGAGGAGATGACAAGAAAGTTAACTTATGGGCCATTGGCAGGCAAAGCTGTTTGATGGTAAGCTATAATGTCAATTCAAAAGTCTCTTTAATTCAAAACAAAACATCAGCTGTTCAGCTCTCTGAGCATCCAAATGAAGAGTGGTAAAAGCTTCTTTCATAAACGGACATTCATACTAAATGAATTATTGTGGTAAACAGGCATAACTCAAAAGGCATAAGGCTCGTTACAAAACTGGCCACTACATTTAATTTTTAATTTCCTTTTTCAGAGTTTAAGTGGCCACACAACACCAGTGGAATGTGTGTGTTTTGGTCACTCTGAAGACTTGGTCTGTGCTGGTTCTCAGACTGGGGCTTTGAAAATTTGGGACTTGGAAGCAGCTAAGTTGCTCAGAACATTTACTGGTCACAAAGGGGCCATCAAATGCATGGACTTCCACCCTTATGGGGACTATTTGACCACAGGTTCCTGTGACAGCAATATTAAATTATGGGATACAAGGAAAAAAGGATGTATTGTGACTTATTCTAGCCATAGACTAGCAGTAAATAGCCTGCAATTCAGCCCTGATGGGCAATGGATTGCTTCTGCTTGTGAAGATGGTAATGTATTCATTTGTTAATATTAAGCCTCATATTTTAGATGCAAAAACAAAATAATATCTTAACAATATTAATCCTTGGCATGTGTGAGCCCGTTGACAAATGCCTCCTCTCCACCCATGCCCTGATAGCCACTCCAACAATTATGTCCTTCCAGAGACAAAATTTCTTTCTTTTATTCCTTTTGTTGGCTGTTGGATACCATATAGTTGACAAGTTTATTCCACTTGTGTGGACTTTGCTTGACTTACCTGGCCCACTTCCATTTAGCTTAATTAATTTTATGGATCACATCTGCCAGCCTATAGGCCTTATTGTCTAATACAGTTCGAAACACAATCTTCCATTCTTTTCTTGTTCATCATACTTACATTAAAAAGTTTGTTTAAATCATCTTTATGATGGACCCTTGTTTTTCACGATTTCTTCAAATGATCAGTTAATTTCCCACACATTACCTGACCCCCTATAAAATAATTCTTCTATTTCTTCTATTAACTTATCTATAATTCATGAAAAATATACTGAAAACATACAAAAATTATTTACTGTCAACTGTTTACCATTGTGACCTTATTGTATACTGAATTGAATGCTGAATTGTGTTCTGCCCAAATAAAGTGAATGTTTCTGTAAATGTGCCCTCACCTCAATCAATTAGAAATTCTATGTAGTTGTTTAAAAGTACTGTTTTTATTTTGTTTTGTTTTAAAGTGTTATATTAATGTCATTATTTTAGGTATCGTAAAAGTTTGGGATGTAAGAGTAGGAAAGGTTCTGCAGGAATTTGTGGAGCATACTTCTGCCGTGACTTGTGTCAAGTTCCACCCACACGAGTTCTTGCTTGCTAGCTGCGGCATGGACAAAACTGTCAACTTTTGGGACATGGAGAAATTCCAATTGGTTTCAAAGTTTGAAAAGGAAAACACATCTATTAGGTAATTTAAAACTTTTGTAACTGGCTTATTTATATAATGCAGCCTTGCAAATAAAGCTTATTTTAAAGAGTTTCCTGCATGTTAGATTAAAAAAATAATAATAATAATAAATAAACAATCCTTTTCTTATCAGCATTTGACCCTGCTAATTCTGAATATTAATATGGAAACATCAGAGAGGAAACAATGGTCTTGGAAAAATGATTATTTCTTTCAGGTGTATGGTATTCAGCGACGACGGCACGACGTTGCTAGGCTGTGGGAACGACGGGCTGCACGTGGTGGGCTGGGAGCCTGCGCGCGTGTTCGACACCGTGCACGGCCACTGGGGACAGACGCACGACATCACTGTAGCTCAAACACAACTTGTAAGTCCTAATGTTATGCATGTCCAATTATAGACCTATAGCAATAACGACCTTGCTCTCCAAGCTGATGGAGCAAATAATCAACCAGCAGCAGCAGTGTACCTTACGCATCGCTGGGCTGCTGCCATCAGGTAGCTGGTTTGGATGTTGCTAAGGCCTTTGACAGGGTCTGGCTTAGATTGCTTCTATCGAAACTTCCATCTTACGGGCTGTCCAGTAGATTGTGTTCATGGATTGCCAGCTTTCTCAAAGACCAAAGCATTAGGGTCGCAGTAGACGATACATGCTCCGACTTAAAACCTGTGAATGCTGGTGTTCCTCAGGGTTTTGTGTTGTCGCCGACGCTATTTATTCTGCATATCAATGATTTATTGGATGTTGACAATATTCATTGTTATGCGGATGATAGTGCCGGTGACACTTGCTATACCGGTAGAACCAATCTCACGGGGGTAGAATTAGATGAGAGACGAAACAAACTTGTGTCTGACCTAGATTTCGCACTGGAAAAAGTCTCTGAATGGGGTCAACTCAACCTAGTCAGGTTCAACCCTTCAAAGATAAAGGTTTGTACGTTTGCCGCTAAAAAACGCCGTGCACTGTGGCACCGCGTTTCGAGAACCTGCCTTTGAGGATCTAGGAGAGTATTGGAATTCTGGGTGTGGATATCTCAAGCAATGTCCAATTTGGTGATCATGTGGAAAATAAAGCCAAAATCGCTGTCAGGAAGTTAGGGGTTCGTGCAAGGCGATACTTTGAACCGAGCCATCGCCTACAGCTCTACAAGGCTCAGGTTTGTCCTCACCTCACTTCGAGTATTGCTCTCACCTTTGGGCTGGAGCCCCTCGTATCAGCTGCTTCCACTTGATCGACTGCAGCGTAGGGCAGCTCGTATTATCGGCTATCCAATACTTTCTAGGATACTTGATCCTTTGGCGCTACACAGAGACGTTAGTAGTTAGTTCTCTCTGTGTTTTTATAGGATCTACAATGGGGAGTGTTCGCACGTACTCTTTGATCTCATCCCAGCTGCTAAGTTCTATCACCATAGTACTCGGCATAAGGGTGGTTTTCACCCGCACCATCTCGTTGATTGATGCTCTTCCACTGTGCGGTTTAATCGCTCCTTTCTACCTCGCACGTATCGTCTATTGCAAGGCTGGCAACGCACCCGCAGTCGTAATAATACTGTAGGTGACCCACAAGCTCGTTTGCCAGCTGTTTGATAAAAAAAAAAGTTTATGAGAAGCGGTGATAACTGTTTGTAACAATTATAATTTTGGATATCGTGATTTGAAATATGTTAATGAGTATATGTATTTCCACTTTTCAGATAGCAGGATCATTCCACTCGACATATGTGGTACTATCAGTGGTGGATCTCAATAAGGTGCATCCTTTTGGAGGTCCACCGCCAGTAGCGACGATGGTTGTGAGAGATCTGTCTCCATTTCAAAAAGGACATTCTGTCCGAAAAAGTTTTTCAAAAGAAAAACCGCCCAAAGAAGGTAAGACATCTTCAAATCCATAAGTTGTAAATGAGAAAGTGATTTTATTCACCAAATAAAAATCTTTTTTGGTTTTTAAAATCTTGTTCTGATGTGCCTAGTTTAGATTTATATTTTTTTTTTAATTTTTAGTAATGCATAAACCGACACTTCTTGATGAAAAGACTGCCGAGGAATCCACATCAGGCACTGAAGCAGATGAAGACTCAGGTGCTGTTATATCAAATATTAATGACTACACAGAAATATTCCGACCTTCTAGAGCATGTGAGTAGATAATTTATGTTGCATGTAATGTGCTGAGTACAGTGCGCCTAACCAAAGAATGCCCATAGAAACATGCCACAATTTTGCAACAGTTCTTTGCGTGAGATTCTAGTTAGACAGTGGTAAGTTATTGTATTGCTCCCTGACACCTTTAACAAGTTAACTTGTTAAAAGATAACATACTTTTGGCTGTTATGGTCTCTTATTGCTGTAATAAATATTTTTACGAATAGTTGACGACGTATCGAAGAAACTACTGGCAACACTTTAAACACTAGCTGGACCAATCTCATAATGAATGATCTTGACTCCCAATCTTAATATACACCGTGTTTTTTGATTACCGTTAACTTCACAATCATTGTTTAAGTTTAAATTGTAAAATTCACAAACTACCAAGTGACCTTGACATGACATTTTTACTTTGTATTATTGAATGTTCTCTTATACTTTACCTAAATTAAAAATAACATGGATTATGTATATACTATTCTGTTGGATACCTAAAGTTTAACACAATTTTTAAAGCCCTTGCGCGTTAGTTCGGGTTTTAATCAACATACATATGGCGAAAATTAAAATGAGCATTCTTCCTGTAGTCGCATTGTACACTATTGTAGCTGTGTTGGTTTGTATGAATGCTTTTTTTACATTCATTGTTGTGTATGTATTTTAGTGAACCGTACGCCACCACCAACTACTAGTTTGTCCTCTGAAGACTTCTCGTTACCAAGTAAGAAACATTGGATCGTAGTATTAACACTATACTAACTATGCGGTCAGCTTTTTGCTTTTTTAATATTGTACTGAAAATGGCTATGGGCACTCAGTGTTCTGACACGTCTGTCAGTACTGTGTGATGTTTTCTAGCAGATTAATCCATACTAATATTGTAAATGCGAAAGTGTGTTTGTATGTTTGTGTGTTTGTCCGTCTTTCACGCCTTAACGGAGCGACGGATCGACGTTATTTTAGGCATAGAGGTAGTTTATGAGTCCGAGAGTGACATAGGCTACTTTTTATCCCGAAAAATGCACAGTTCCCTAGGGAACAACGCGCGATAACCGAATACCACGCGGGCAGACCTGCGGGCAAAAGCTAGTAATTATATAACAGCAGAAATCAACACAACACATCGATAACATCGATAAACGATAGATAGCTAGAATACCCTTGTTTGGCACTTTCGTTGTCATCCGGATTTTTTAGGGTTCCGGAGCCAAAATGACAAAAACGGAACCCTTATAGTTTCGCCATGTTTGTCTGTCTGTCTGTCCGTCCGCGGCTTTGCTCAGAGACTATCAATGCTAGAAAGCTGTAATTTTGCACGGATATTATAGGTAAACTATGCCGACAAAATAGTACTATTAAAAATTCAAAAACAATTTTTTTTAGGGTACCTCCCATAGACGTAAAGTGGCGATGATTTTTTTTTTCTCATCCAACCCTATAGTGTGGGGTATTATTGGATAGGTATTTTAAAACCATTAGGGGTTTGCTAATACGATTTTTCGATTCACTAATTTGTTTGCCAAATATTCAACTTTAAAGTCCAAATTTTCATTAAAATCGGGCGTCCCCCCCCCTAAAATCTAAACCGGTGGGTGGAAAAATTTGAAAAAATTCAGGATGGTAGTTAGTATATCAAACTTCCAAGGAAAATTATAACGGCTAAGTTTTCTTGAGAATTATTAGTAGTTTATGAGTAAATAGCAGCGTAAGTATAAAATATACTTAAACTTGGAAGATTATACGAAATCCTTAGAAAAATATTACTCAATTTTTTTCGTAATGGCTACGGAACCCTATTTTGGGCGTGTCCGACACGCTCTTGGCCGGTTTTTCATATTATTATGGCATCAATTGATAACAACCGAGATCTTAGATTTTTAAAACATAAAAGATATTCGGGTCGCCTGACAGGATTCCAACTCGCACCTCCTGTGGTTTTATTACCAACCATCGCCTCGAACGCTCGAACCCCGTCAGGGGATCCCAAACTCTTTTTCGATTCCAACAAAGCTTGAAAGCTTGCAGCTGTTTTAAATACATATGTTGAATGTAGAATGTATCGTGTAGATGTAATTTACTAATTTCTTAGATTATAACACTACAATTTTTTATAAAATTGTGCATGTAACAGATTTGAATAACAAAGTAAAATTTTCTATTATGATATCGTTGAAATGCATTAATTTCATGACTTGAATATATAAAAAGCTCCAATCCTAATGAAGGTACTATCAACATACATAGATATGTACACAACTTTTCGTTTGTTTTTTAATTGAACCGTTTTCACTAACTATATTTTTTTACCTTACTATTCCATGACTACACGTGCGAGGAAGTTACGCCTGTACGATAAATATATAGCTCTCTAGCAGGTGCAGTTGCGGAGTTGTAGTTCATTGATATAGTCCTCCGCCAATTAACGCCTGAATTAATCCATTGTTTGGAGCTTTTTTGCTTTAAAGTCACGATCTGGGGCTTTGTTCTCGGCATCATCAAGATCAGTACAACGCTCTGTGAAATTTCTCAATCGAGGCAGATGTTGATGTTCAAGAGAATTGAGTTCCTGTCGTTCAATGTAAAGCCAACTTTCACGTTAGCATGCTAGCAGCGCGGATAGTTCCAGACCGTTTAAGATTTAAACGTGGAGGTGGTTAAAGTGTTTCTTGATAACTTTCTGGTTGGCTACAGCCGAAGAGTGTATGGGCGCTTTGCCCACGAGCGCGAGCACCTCCCTGCGCGATCTGATGCTGGAGCCGGCGCCGGCCCCGGCGCGGCCGCCGCCGCAGCCCTCCCCGCCGCAACGACAGCGACCAGATTCGCGCATACCCACCTCCACCAAGGAGCATTATGTTGTGGAAAAGAAGAGCGAGAATTTCGCACGTAAGTTAAAATATAATACGTCGCATTAAAAAAAATAGCTATCTCTAAAATTTTAAAGGTCTACGTAATTGAATCATGGGATCTTGGGCGCTAAGCTATTGCTTTTTTAATAATTATGTTGTATATATTCCTGCTATTTGTATTTTTAATTATTGGTATGGTTTAAAAATCACATTTAAAGCCGAAACTTGATTACTAATATTTTAGTTAAATATTACTTAGTGATATTTACAAAACCCAACATTTAATTTATCATCATGATTAAATTGCGAAATATACGGTTCAACACACGATTATTAGTCCGGAATGGTTAGATTCGTTTCGATCTTTCACTCAACTATGAAAAAAATCTTCCGAAAAGATCGAAACTGTCGAACCGTCCTTGATTTATATTTGTGAGTTGAACCGTTTATTTTAGTAAATAATATAATTAACTAGGTCTTAAGCTTAAGTAATTTTATCATCATAATTTTATCATAAATACATATATCATGTTATATATCATTCCTATTCATATAACTGCTTCTTTACATAACATAGGGGCGCTGGAGAGCAACACTAAAGAAGATAACACATTCACCGCCCCAAAGCCTGCTACAAGAGACTATGTTATGCCTCACACAGCCAGCACGCTAAACCGACATAATTCATATAAAGAAACTAAATCTACCACCGATTTGTGTAAGTTTCTTAATGCTGTTTATACACATGCTGTTCTTGGTAAATATTACGAGATTAAGGATTTTCAATTTTCTTTGACAGCCACAGGAAATAATCTACGCCAAAGTAGTAGTGAAATGTCACTGGGACCACCGTCTTTGGGCCCTAGATCGCTTTCATTTACCAGGACGTCGTCCGAAAACTCAAGGTACTGCTTAATTTTAACGCGAGTCTCGATACTTAGTAATTACTACAATTCGTAATCTCTATTATACCTCATTTCACATCTGTAACTCTAATATGCGTCTAATATGCGTTCTATTAAAAGTATTTTAGTGTGTAAAGAAAAGAACGTCTCGATCATATAAAATGGTGTTCAACAAAGAATATATTCCCGTCATGTTGGTTACATTTTATTCTAGAAGAGCGGGATCTCCTGTCACAGGTACATTTTTGTACCTACTAGGAGATCTCTAACCTTCTTGCATGCATCTGGATATTAAAATAAATACTTTTTCATTTTCTTATATGTATTACATTGTATTTGCACCTACAGTATTTTGAAATTATAATTGTATTTAAATGTTGAAAGTTTTATGGTTAATTTTTGCAGAAGGCGTGTGGATAGTGTACGGCGAGAGAACGTGGTGTCGCGAGCAGTGGAAGCGGCGGCGGAGACTGAACCCGAATTCGTTCCCTTTGCCACCGACAGGTCTGTCGGGCTGGACCTCGACGAGTTCTTACCTGTACGTTAACAATCTATTACTTACTTTAAGCATAAATATTTCACTAGCGTGCGCGCAAATCACCTGATCCATGCACTGTAACAAGAACACGTGTATTATCTGTTACCTCACTAACAGAGCTGGTAATAAATAGAACTAGTGCAATAAACCCGTCCTCTTGTAATCTTCATCTTCAAAGGTGAATCGACCGACAATTGATTTCACTGTACACCGAAGGCCGAAAATGCAGTGAACGAAACGCACGTCGCCTATGAGTAAATAACTAAGCTCGCCTTACGATACGTTAATTAATTAATTTCATTCTCCGCAACGTACTAGTTACTTAGTTAGACTATTGTAGAGTTGTGTATTATAGAGATGTGCAAGTTGCAGAAAGTTTCCAAAAAGTTGGAAAAGTTTTCGGAAATTCCTTGAAATTTTTACAAAAAATATTGGAAATTTAAATTTATGAAACGGAAAGTTTCAATCCCTACACAAAATTGTGAGAAGTTTCTGAATGTTTCCTATATAAAAAATTCCATAATTTTGGAAGGTTTCCTTTGGCACATCCATCATAAATTAAGGATTTTTCTATTAACCCGTTCTACTAGGTTTACTTGAGTGGCATACTTTAGATCAGGATGAATGGTTCTATTGATTCGTTCTACTAGGTTTACTTCGGCAGGCGGTTTACAGCGGAAGTTGAGATTTTTGTCCCACTTATTTATAAACGCTTGTTAAGCTTATTTTAACATATACCATTACCAGAAACAGTCCAAAAATTCATTTTTCTATGACAAATTATTAACTTTAAAAAAAAAACATCTTTGACTATTTCCGTTGCCTGCAGCGGACATTGGCGGGTGCCGGGGCGCGGCGCGGCGCGCGCGGCGGCGGAGCGGAGCCGAGTGAACAGGAAGTACTTGGCGTGATGATGCGCGGACATGACTCCATGATGGCCGTGCTTAGTGCAAGGCAGAGAGCATTACAGGTACGAAAAAGAACTACCTACCTAGTAATCTGTTTATTCGTTATTCTAAATATTCTTATTCTTCTTCTTTTTTTTAAAAAAAATTTGGCTTCTGTCCTAATTAATAAGACAATTTCGCCAATGTCAAAGTATTCTCTTTCGAGAGGCAACGTTGTACGGTGATTGTAGTTTTTGCAACTTGATAGCAAAATTCCAGAAACCACGTGGAGACAACTTGCGCATTAAAAAATGTCAGACACGAGAGCAATATTGAATATTGTGATCACTGTTCACTGTTAAAGTTAATCGCCGCATAAAACACTATCAAAATTATACTTCAACTAACCAAAGAAACAGAAATAGCAAAATTAAACATTGTTCCACATCCTCCATGTTCGAATGCCACAAATCGAATCGTTATTCTAAATAATAAAAAAATAAACTTCATTGAACTGTCACCTCGTTTCTTCATGTTTTGGCTATTGCATATTTAATGATACCTATCGCTACAAGTCTGCAAGATTAGCGAATTGAAGATATTCAGTATTTTTTTATATTGGGAAAACTCATTACGCCTTAGTTCTCTTAATAGTAAGAGTAGTAACTACAGGCAGCTGAGGGTTGGAGACCTGGTGACCTGACACACAGGCTCTGCCTAGTTCTCCCACCAGTCTTCCCCGCATAAGTCTGTAAACTGCACACTTAAATTTATTAAATATGTTTGATACATTGTAAGTTGGTGGTGGAGAAAAATAAATAAATAATAATAATTATTATTATTTAATTTCATTTCATTTCATGGTTGACATTTTTATTTCAATAAATATGAAACTTTACTATCACTTTGATAAATGATATAAACATGTCAATAATTTAATACGATAATAAAATGAATTGACACTTCGTTCAATACATCTATAAGACTTACATATTCGATACTAGCTGTTACCTACTCGCGACTCCGTCTGCAAAGAATTCGTATGTAGCGATCCCGCGGTAATTATATTTTTTCTGGGATAAAAACTATCATTTGTCCTTTTCTGGAACTCAAACTATCGCCATTCCATGTTTCAAGTTCCAAGGTTCAGCGATTTAAGCGTAAAGAGGTAATAAATTTAATAGAAAGACTTCTCTTTTATGGTGTTAAGTAAATAATTACTTAGCTTAATTGGCCCCTCGTGAATTGTATATAATGTTTATATCAATGTGTTTTTTGCAGATTTTCCATTCTGTGAGAATTAATAAGAATTTAAAGTTCGCCTTGGAGTCTGTGATTGCCCTGGAAGATACGTCGGTGATACTGGACATACTGAATGTTATGGCACATAAACCGTAAGTGTTACTTCTTATGAATAAAAAAAAAAGAGTTAAAAATCCTTTATAGCAACATTAATGTTCTGCCTGTGTCCAGCAAAATTACAATAAACTTAACATTCATAGCAATACATACACGTAAGATAAGTAAAATGTGAACGAAACTATTAACAAAAATTGTCAAATCACAAACAGTAACAGTTAGTTACGTGCTACTGTGACGCGCAGCACACCCCACAGATTAAGACTTGTGTTAGGTATAATTTAAGTTGTAAGGGATTTCACTTAGTTCTTACAGCGATTTCTTTTTCAGGTCACTCTGGAATTTGGATATATGCCTTTTAATGCTACCTAAAATATACGAATTATTGCAAAGTAAATACGAATCGTAAGTATTTAAAACTCTTCTTATAGCATTGAACTATGTTTTATGCAATTTTCGAAAGAAATGTAAACACGACTATGCCTTTCCAACTTTCCAGCTACATGCAATGCGGGTGCAATGCGCTGCGACTGATCGTACGGAACTTTTCGTCCGTAGTACGCGCTAATGTTTCGGCCCCAGTGCGGACCCTGGGCGTGGACATACCGCGCGAAGAGCGCTACGCAAAGTGCGTGCAAATTCATAGACTACTGCTGGACGTGCGAGCTTTCCTGCTCAAACGGCAAACTCTCCAGGGCCGGCTCGGGGCCGCTTTCCGCGATCTGCACACTCTCATGCAACAAGGACTCGACTGAAAACCCACTCTATCGAAACCGCGCAGTTATTAAGTAAGTTAAATCTATAAATGGCCTTTTATATTAAGTAAATATCATAGTCATAACGATAATAACTATTAGAAGCGAAACTTGGGAAGTTTTAACTTAGGTACACGCAGACACATAGAGCTATCACGAGTTTTAATGTTAGATATTGATAATATTACACAAACTAACAAATGAAGGCAAGTTACAGATGCAGAAATTTTGTTTCTAATACATTTATTTTTATGTAAATAGTCTGAGTATTGCTAAAATATAAATAGAACATACAATATGAAATTTCAAGCAAATTTTGAGATGTCAATGCAAAATGGACGCTCAACAGCTTTTTGTTGTAAATCCTGAGACATTGCGCGTGACAGTAGTAAATAAAGATTTTTTTCCTGAAGTTCATTATTCGACAAAATCATAGTTGTGTGTGTATGTCAGGATTTACTTCTTATGGGTCGATCACTGTAGTAATTGTAGTTATAGCATAAATACTAATATTCTGGGTCCTTATTATAGTTTGACAAATATGTGATTTGACTACTTAAGTATTATTTAATTTGGTGTAAATTAAATTTACTCAAAAACTCCCTATGTAGTATTGTGTGCAGCTTACTGCTAACAAATTATTAAAATTCTTTGTTACAATAAACAAAAATTAAAAGAATGATGGAATAATAATAATAAGGATAATTACCCACATGCTTAAAAAGCATGCAAAAGATACATGAATTGTCATGAATATAACCGCAAAAAACTTCGTGAAATCTTATAAAACTAACAGAAAAAGTCTACAACATGCTCTGTCAATAAATCTCAACATATCCAATTCCCATCCAGAGAACAACATGATCCAAAGATCCAGATAATGCCAGCACATTGCCCCATAGCAATGCAGACCATTGGCTGAGTTTGCATTTAGTGCCTGTTTAATCGAGTTCTAATGTTGTTCTTAAATCAACAATTTTTAAAATTTCTGAAGTCACTTTGTACGTCTTAACATTCTTCTCATTCCCAACCCAATAAAAAGAAACTAGGTATTATCACTTATCAGCAAGTTCTTTTTTTTAACTTTTGTCATGTTTTTGAGTACATTTGTGTGTAATTTAACAATATTACCATTATTCTATTACATCCGTCCTTTTTTAGTAAACTGCTTTGTTAAGTAGTGAATTCTAGTAAAACTTTAAATTATAGGTTGTTTCCAACTTCCAAATATGTTCTATCTTGATTCAACTGCCTTTAAAATTCTATGAATAATGTAAGTGCATCATTTAATTGTTAGATAATGTTAACTATACATAATGGTTCAGTTTTCAATTCAAAATTGTTAGTAATCGACATAAAACAAATATATGAAAAATTCACTTGCCACATCAACATCTATGCAGTGATTTTTGACACAACTGTTGTGTTTCGGCGTGGAGAGAGTAAGACAGCCGGTGAAATTACTGGCACTTGAGGTATCCCATCGTCTCTCTCCCCTCTAGGTTGGTAACGCATCTGAAATACCCCTGGTGTTGCAGATGTTTATGGGCGGTGGTGATCTCTTACCATCAGGAGACCCACTTGCTAGTTTGCCATCCAGTCCAATAAAAAAAAAATGCAAAAGAAAGTGTTTTTTTTTTGTTTCTCATATGCGTCGTATCACCGTCGTATCAAGATTACTGGTCAAGTTTGTGAATTTTACATTTTCATCTTAACAAAGACTATGAAGTTTATATTTTGTAAAGTTTTTTTTTTCCATTTGACCAGAAAGTTAATTTAGGTCAGTTAATTTTTTAGTGTTGTTATTTCGTCCAGTAACTCAGGAGACATCAGTGAGACTTTGTTACAAAAATGTTGGAATTTATACTATTAGCATGGTTAGATGAGCATAGAATCATACTTTTAATGAGTAGCTCAAGAGACCATGGCAACAAGCTACACTAATAAGTTGATTGACCCAATTACCAGGTAGTTTCTTTCTACCACTTAACTGAGCCATTTGTTGAAGTTAACTGAAATCAAGAAAAACATGGTGTATAATGGATATTGACATTTGGGAGTAACTAGTTCAGTGTTTAGTGGATCTTTTAAGGCTAAGCAATTAAATTTATAAGAAATTATAATTATTCTGGAAGGACATTTGTTTTTAGTAAAAGTACACCTACCTATATGATTTCAGCTTTACATGCAAATATATTGTTATATATAGAAGTCATCTTAATGAATGTAATAATTTTTGATAAATAAGGGGGATTTTTAATTCTAATGTTGATGTCTTTAGATCTTATGCAAGCATTTGTGACCATGTCCTTTTTATTTATAAATTAAGTATCAAATAGGCCTTAAAAATAATCAAATGGACTGAATAATCATGTAAAAACAGTAAAAATACTTAACTGATAGTATTTAAATTATGAAGCTAAATGTTCTGTAAAAAATTAAAAACAATATTAATTTATAATTATGTTTTATTCATTCTAAACATAATCTACTATATAAAAATAAGTCGGGTTTTCCTTCCTGACGCTATAACTCCAGAACGCAAGAAAAGATTTCAAAGGTTTTGCATTCGTTGGAAAGGTCTCGGGATCCGTGAGGTTTATAGCAAAGAAAATTCAGGAAAAATTTAAAAAGAATAGCGGGAATATATTTTTTCACATACAGCGCCATCTCTGATACATAGCATGTACTACAAACCAATATAGCGAGCGATAACCGAATTCAACGCGGGCGGAACCGCGGGCAAAAGCTAGTAAATTATATCCTTTGACTACCTAAAGTTAGGCCAGTGAGAGAAGAGTTAAATTGTGCTTATCTCATTGATATTATCATTATTCATTACTCAAAAAGAGAGATTTGAATGGCAAAATTAGTCCTATAAAAGATGTAATGAAAATTTAACTAAAATTAGTCGCCATTCAACGAGGGAATGCTGCCAGCCTCTTGGGCACCATGCCACGGGGGCCTTTTTTAGATTTAATTTCGTAGGTATTAAGTTTTTAAGTTAGGTAGTTAGTTTATAGTTAAGTTTTATATGGTTATTTTTTCTAAAATTCTTGTATTTTAAAATTAATTTATTAATTTATATATTCAGCGGCGAAAATCTGGCCTTCAAATGTACGCAGCAAAAATGTATGTAGGTTTGAGTTGGTTTACTCTGTATCTAGAAGAGTGAATTATAAATTTCGTGACTAAAATTAGTTGAGTTTTTCATACATTAACCTGTCACAGAACCAACAACTTTTAGGTAAGTTTGAATAAATATCCTATGTTAAATAGTGATCAAAACTAGTATTAAAAATTGACAAATCACTTGATAATAAAAAAAAAAGTTATTCTAACAAGGTTTGCCTTTTGATTGTTTCTTCTACATACCATAAGGTATTGTTTCTCAACATTTTGGAATCAAAATCCATGTAAAATCAATACATCAATTTGAGAATGATTACTATTTTAATTTTTCAATTAACAATGTATGGCTGGTATTATGTTTATTGAAAAATGAAAATAATCTTAGTGTACAAAGTTCCCCACGGAACCATCATATTCAATAGTAGTCTTCCCTGGTTGAGTAAAAAAGCCATGGATAGCGTCAATTACCAATGAATCAATAGAAAATGTCACAGTTTCAAGATAAATTCCATTACAACATGCATATGCATTTACAAATTGCTGCAACAATATAAACTCTTTACTGCTTTAGAATTTATGCTTCAAATTTCTTTCTTTTGTTGTTGGCAAATCTATTTGGTTTTTTTGACTCTCTCTTTCTTTTATGGAATATTTCCATCTTCTTTGCTAATATTTCATCCGAGATATCTTTCTCCATTTCTCCATTATCAGCAGGCTCCTCTTTAGCATCAGCTTGCATAAGACGCTCAATTTCGGGATTCATTCCTTTGAATGACAACCGGCCTTCTAATAAATCCTCACAAAAAATAAAACTGGATTCGGATATAAAATTACCCGGTGCTGCACGCATTTCATCAGTGATAATATTTGCATATAAATTCTCATGGTCATGAGTATTTTCTATTTCCTTTTCTATTCTTTCTTTAGTTTTTTTCATAAATTTCATGTCTAACACTGATTTCGGCAATTGTAGCTTCTTTTTTGATCTGTCCATGTTGTTGATTGTAGTTTATTATTATTAAACTTTAGTAGCTTCACCAACTCTTAACTTTGAAATAAACAGTTTTTCTCATATACGCATATTAAATTTAACAGAAAGAAATAATTTCTGTATTCGTAATTAATTTGTTATCGCAGTACTGCTAACCTTAATATTTACAAAAAAAATCAACACTTCCACATGCTTGTTGCTGAAAAATTCGACTCGACATTATTCGACGTTTGACGTGCGTGACCATGGAATGCCAGTGTTGCCACCTCAGATATTTTTTTTAACCCAACGCTACGCTAAATTACCCTAAATTAGGCATTTATTTTTTACATTAAAAGTAAATAAATGTGATTTATTAATAAACTAATAGCTGAACTACTACACCGTTTCGAAATATTCTTGGAATTCATTAATAATAGTCTTGACTTCTATGTCAGCTGCAGTATTTTTTTCTTGAAATCGTACTCGAAATTCGAAAACTTTTACCCTAAACAATACCGAAAGTATTTTTCTACCCCAAAAAATACCCTGAACGCGTAAAAATACCCTTAATTTAGGGTAAATTACCCTAAGGTCCGACCCTGTGCAATGCATCAAATGCATGACATTCATTGATAGGATGGACAGAAGGGCAACTCCGAAACACAAAATTCGAAGTTCCTGTCGTGCGATCCCTCTCGCTCTCGTATTAAATAGTATAAGTGTCAGAGGGACCGCACGCACGACACGAACTTCGAATTTTGTGTTTCGGAGTAGCTCTTCTGCACGACTCGAACTTCGAGTTTCGAGTTTCATAGTAGCCCTGCTGGTTGGGTGTAATGCATTACCGGCCCGGATAACACCGACATGGAAATACCGGCCCTGTTTTTCGTGTACTCGCCCATAGAAGCTCCTGTCAGTTTGTATGGGCGTGTACACAAAAAACAGGGCCGGTATTTCCATGTCGGTAAAGACTGTCACCCGCTGGTTGTCGCTGTTTGACACTGACAGATGACGGGTACTTGATTGCTTGAGTTGCGTCAGATGAGAATATATAAACATGCTTTGATAACCTAGAACGTATTGGTTGTTTTTGTAAAAATGCAGGTTCTGGAAATAGATAATGTAAAAATTTATAATCTAAGCGCAGGGAAATCCTTACCAGATGTGAGTATCCTAAAATTAGCATTGTATTTTGCATATTAGGATGTATAATTTTATAATAAATTTGTACCTGTTTCTTTTCAGTGGTTAACAGAAAGGAAAAAAAGAACTTTATTGAAAAAAAATGTAGACCTCCGAAGGCGGATCGAGCTCATACAAGAATTTGATATGCCTGGCGTCAGTACCAGCATAAGGGCTTCTAAAGATGGGCAATATATTATGGCGGCTGGCATTTATAAGCCAAGAATCAAATGTTTTGATGTCAATAATCTATCCTTAAAATTCGAGCGCTGCCTCGACTCGGAAGTGCTATCATTTGAAATACTAAGTGATGATTATACAAAAGTAAGTTAGTCCTATTTGTATATTTTCTGCAATCTTCTATAAGTACTATAAAAAGATAAAGTAACTGTATGACTGACTTACTAACAGACAATGCTATGCGCAAAACACTGTAGGTAAAAACTTAAACTTTGCCATGCATATTCCTTGAGGATCATAAAGATGCACTTAGAAGAAATTCCCCAAAATTGATGCAGCATAGAGTCCTAGCCGATTTTTATGCATCTGCAAGAATAAAGCCGCAATCCTATCAGCTTATTAGCAATAACACATCACAACCTGATAGGCACTGAAAATCTAAGACACAACAATGTTACCTAACCCTGTTTAGGTTTGTTAGATTAGTCTTATGGTATACTTTCATTAAGAAGGATATCTAGGCTCTGATGATGAAGCTGGTAAGCAGGTTTCTCATTAAAGCGTGTTGTTAGGTTTTTAAACCATTACACTTATTTTAAAATGTGTTACAGATTGTGTTCCTGCAATGTGATAGGTATGTGGAATTTCATGTGGGGCATGGTCGTCACTACAGGCTGCGAGTCCCCAAATTTGGTAGAGATATTGCATATCATAAGCCTTCATGTGACCTCTTTGTGGTTGGAGCTTCGTCTGTAAGTGTACAATAGTTTATCCCTAAAGCCTTGCAATTTTAAATGAATTTGTGCCTAAGAAATTGTATGACATAAAATTTTTATATACATTGCATTTACAGGACATTTATAGATTGAACTTAGAAGTTGGTCAGTTTATGGCACCATATAATACAAAAGCACATGAAATAAACTGTTGTGCTGTCAATGAGGAACATGGCTTGCTGGTTGTGGGCACAGAGAGTGGGCATGTGGAGGCATGGGACCCTCGGACTAAATCTAGACAAGGAGTTTTGGACTGCGCTTTGCATTGCACTGATTCTGAATACAGGTAGTATTAAAACACAATGCAATGATTCTTTATTCAATACCACATTTTGATACAGTACAGCTAGCTGATTTTGCTGTTAACTTAGTTAACAGAAAGTTTCATATTATGGGACAGTTGTAACAAACTAATCTAGTTTTAAGCATCTTTTGCAGTGTTATGTCACTAAGAAAACAGAATTCTCAGTATTGAAATAATTACTTGTTAAATAGTAAAAGTGGGCTAGGTATAATATTTATGTATGTTAATAAGGTCTTTTGTTTCAGAAATGATGGTTTGCCCGTGATCACTTCTGTCAAATTTGATGGACCTCTTAAAATGGGTGTTGGGACATCAACTGGCCATGTTCTACTGTATGATATAAGATCAAGCAAGCCTCTGTTAGTAAAGGACCACATGAATGGACTTCCCATCAAGAAACTCGAATTCCATAAAAGTATGGATTATGTTTACTCAATGGATTCTACTGTGGTGAAAATATGGGACAAAAACACTGTAAGTATTGTTAATACAGGAATTATTCATCATTATTGTGAGCCAGCAGAAAGACATCCACTACTGAACAAGGGCCTTCCCCTATTTCGCCACAATGAACCACAACTCGCCACTTGCATCCACCAGTTGACTGCATTGCAACTCTCATGATGTTCATTGATGTTGTATGTCCACCTAGTGGGAGACCTTCTAATACTCCATCTTCTGGTTCGTGGTTGTGGATACTATTATTACTCACATAATACAAAATATTTTTTTCTTTCTAGGGTAAACAATATACAAGCATTGAGTCATCAGTTGATTTCAATGATCTTTGCGTAATTCCAAATACAGGATTGAGTATGATGGCAGTAGAAGATCAAAAGATGCAAGTTTACTACATCCCTTCATTAGGTATGAAAAGATTTTTCAATAATTTAATTTTAAATTATATTGTTTTTGTTGACAGTGCTTGATTATTTTTATTCAATTGAATATCTGCAACTGCATTTTTAATTATTTTATATAGGTCCAGCACCAAGATGGTGTGCTTTCTTAGATAATTTGACTGAAGAATTGGAGAGCTCAGCAGCACAGACAGTGTATGATGATTACAAGTTTGTGACAAAACAGGAACTCGAGTCTTTAGGATTGGATCACCTTCTTGGAACAAACCTCTTGAGGGCGTATATGCATGGGTCAGTATGAAGCAACATTCCTCTTCTTTACATATATAAGTCACTCCCACCGATTGTCTGTGCACATCTTTTAAACTAAAATAAACTAAGCGACAGATTTTAATGCGATTTTCACCATAACTTATTATCTAACTGTTAGACCCCGTACGCACTATGCAGCTAGCCGCGCGGTTTTAGCGCACCGTCTCTTTCTCAAGCGATATTTTGAAGAGGGACGGCACGCTAAAACCGCGCGGCTAGCCGCATAGTGCGTACGGGGTCTTAGATGCTCAAGAGTCCATAAAAAGGCTACCACTACCATGACGTCGCTACTTGTTTATTTTATTTTTTCAAATTTGCACTTGTGTGAGGCTGGAAGAGGTCACTAGTATAGTAACCAATATCGCGCATATCATAAGTCGGTTAAAGGCGATGTTTGATAGTATTAAACAAAAATATATCTTTATCTACTCTCCCATCGTAATATTCGAATTATAAAATTCAAAACGAGTTTATATTTACATACTTTTTAAACACAATACCGAAATATTAAAAAAAAATTACTTTATAACACTTCTCTTCTAACAAAATAATGTCATAATATAATTTTTTAAAC
The DNA here is from genome assembly GCA_037349165.1 of Choristoneura rosaceana. NCBI lineage: Eukaryota > Metazoa > Arthropoda > Insecta > Lepidoptera > Tortricidae > Choristoneura > Choristoneura rosaceana. The sequence goes on along the minus strand of JAZBNJ010000030.1, from coordinate 2,691,689 downwards.
CATTACGATACAGGGCAAATCCAAAAAGTTTATATCAACAAGTTTTGATTCCAATATTCACTTGTCTGTGGCAGTGCCTGCTTTAGCGCATGCGCGCACATCCCGCACATGCGCAGTGATGTACTGGTTTTACCGCCATTCCGTTCATAGGTTGTCATTCTGTTGTACGAATTTTCGTGAGAAAATTTTGTTTTTGCTTAAAAATGTCTGATATCAGTGAATGCGAAGAAGATTTGACTCCGCCCGATATTTTAGATTCGGCGAAGGAATGACTCATAATTTACCAGCAAAGTGAAGGTCCTAGTATAAGTTCTGGTTGCAATGCAGGTAATTAATTCTCAATGTTTCTTGAACACATGATAGAGGATTTAATATATGAACGTAGATAAAATATTGTATGCAACTGTACGCAATTAGGCCTTATAACACTCGTGTGACACTTTTATGAAACTCGGCTACGCCTCGTTTCATGAAACCACACTCGTATTAAAAGGACCCCTATTGCGATACAGTTGCATAAATAGCTATTATAGGCCGATTATCCATTATAGCACCATGTTATGCTTCTGACGCGGTGCATAACGCCTAATTTTTTGCGCTGGCGTGAAAAAGAATCCCCCTATAAAAATGCTTTTACCACCATATGAAAATAATATACCAAGTACATTTTTAACCCCCGACGCAAAAAAGGGGTGTTATAAGTTTGACCGCTATGTGTGTCTGTCTGTGTGTCTGTCTGTGGCACCGTAGCTCTTAAGCGGGTGGACCGATTTGAATGCGGTTTTTTTTATTTGACAGCTGGTTTTCTAGCGATGTTTCTTAGATATGTTTCATCAAAATCGGTTCAGCCGTTTTTGAGATATTGAACTTTGAAGTGACGAAGTCGGGGGTTTTCCAACTTTTTGTTGGTTAGGTTATATTAATATTTGTTACTCATTTCAGATACTTTGTTGATGTTCGACTGTACAAAAGAGCAAAATCAATAGCAGAGCCATTTGCCTTTGAAGAGTACAAGAGACGCAAAATTAGAGAAAAAATTGAGCAAGAGAGACCATCTAGAATCAAAGTTGAGGATAATTTGCCTAAAGTCAATAGAGAATTGGCATCGCGGCTTATGGATGACGACGGCCGTAAGAAAAAGAATGCGGCTAACCTTCTTAAAGATAATCGTTTCAAGGTAAGTACTATGCAGATAATAAAGAACAGTTAAAGTAAAAAACCGGCCAAGTGCGAGTCGGACATACACATTAGAAAAAAAAGGCAAAAAACTCAAGTTAGTTGCATGGAAGCTCCCTTTAAATACTTATTTTATTTTAATTGAATTATTTATTTTTAAAGTGATTAGGTATACAACTAAATATTCTGTGAAGATTTCAAGCGCCTACCTGTTGCCGTTATTAAAATCATGCAAAAAAACGGCAATGAAATCATATTTGTTGTTTGGGAGCCCCCCTTTATTATTTATTTTATCCTGTTATTAGTATTTGTTGTTATAGCGGCCACAGTAATACGTAATCTGTGAAAATTTCAACAATTGTCTAACTATTATGCCGCTTGAGATAGAGCCCTGTGACAGACAGACAGACAGCGGAGACAGACAGTAATAGGGTTGCCATTGGCACCCCTTAAAAGTATCAGAGCCATTTCAGATCCATTATATTAGAACTGACCCACTGGATAGAAAGGGATGTTGTGTTAATTTTGGCTTTATTGGAAACTACAGCACAAGAGCTCTTTGACTCAGGCTTGTTCCCACTAGTTCTATTGACAGTACTATAATAGGGTTCTATAATAGTACTGGCAATGGAACTAACGGGAACGCACCTTGTGCCCACCTCTGGGATGTATATAGGTACATACATATAATATGTTTATGCTGAAGATAATGATGATGATGAATTGATGACTTTCTGTCAGAATTTATGTTACCTTTATTCAATGTTCAAGTTTGTTTTTGTTGCTACCATCCATAATTATCCGTAAGCTTCCTTTCAAGTTATAGTAATTAATTTTTCTTTTTTTTTCTGTTTATTTTAGGCTATGTTTGAAAATCCTGACTTTGAAGTGGACAAATCGGCTGAAGAGTTCAGATTGTTGAATCCAGTATTGTCAAGGTTAGATAAGGATAAATCTAAATCAAGCAAAATGGAAGTTGCGCCGGTACAGGTCAGTATTATTTGAATAATTGTGTGTCAGTGTAAGTGTGTTCAACTTTAATTGGAACCATATAGAGTATAAGGAAATCTAAGACCAAAGCAAAGGAGATTGTAATTGGTAGAGGAAGCATTAGATTTTTTTACATTCTTAAATTTATCGTCGAGCGTGAATTGTACATACGAAACAAAATATATGATATGGTACAATATTGTAAAGTCATATTTCTGTTTCTCTTTATACAAATAAAAATATTATAAAATCAAGACATTTTTTAGGAGGATGACCCTGATAACGATTCAGACATGGAGCTTTATCAATCTAGTGCAGAAGAAAGTTCCGACGATGATCGTACGTGGGTGAAAGAAGTGAAGAAGCAGCACAAAATAATCAGAAAGAAACAACAAGATGAAGAGGAACCTGAGGTCAATGAGAAAGTGTATGAGGTCAGCCAGGTACCGAGAGGTGGTAACATTAAATCCATCACAAGGGTAAACAAGGCTAGTTTAGGGGATCGTTTAGCAAAGGAAAGCTTCACGATGGTCACCGGTACAGGCGGAAACAGAGAAATGAAATTCACGATGAGGGGTAAAAAATCAGAATCAGAAAACCAAAAGAAAATGAAAAAGCATTATCAGGAGAGAAAACAAATCGTCAGACGAACAGGATTTCTAATGAAAAAGAAACTTCCAAAAATGTAATTGTTGCCAGTAAGTTAATGTATTAAAATTATTAAACTTTATGTTCGTCTTTAATTTTACTTGTCTGGGATATTTGTGAAATTAGATAGTGTGAGATAATACTCACATCACAACATACGTAATATGTACCTACAAATCGTAAACGCAACGAACAAAATTGTTCAACATGGTTTGAACATGGCTTGCACAATAAAAATGTGCTTTACAAGAGTTGAATCATGCATAAAAACATATTGCACTCTTTCTCCTTGTTTTATCTACTTTCAGGGTTATCGAAGTTCATCAGGAGTAGTCAACCTTTGGTTTGATTTTTGTTTCACTTAACACTATTTACTACTATTAGAATTGTCATCAGACCCTACCTACTGATTATGATACTAAAAGTATCATCTCCCTTGCTACGGCTTGGGTCTAATTTTAGCAACGGTAGTTAGTAAAACATGCCTTGACAATAAATAAGTAAAAATTAAAAAATCAAGGTAGTTTTGTAGGACAGTTACAATTTATTAAGTTTTTGCTTGTAGTTTTTGTTTTGTTTGGATAAAATATACGTGGGTACTTGGGGAGTTATAATGACAAATTAAAACAGTGGTTGTGGTTAATTAGTCTCACAACTGGTAGCAAGGTGTACGGTTGTGTTACTCTGAAGATGAGCTCTGGTTGAGTTCGAAACGCGTCAGTGTGATTTGGTGGTGGCGATAGATGGGTTTGTGTAATTTGTGTGTGTTCTTACAGTGTGGAAGTGGAGGAACTGCATGAACACGCATAATTTGCATGAACTTAGCTATCTTAAGGTCGCGGGTGAGCAAGGAAATTCTTGTAGTTCATTGCAAGATTTAAAACAAACAAATAAATAAAATCATAAAAATGCTTATAAGCAAAGTTAATAAAAGCTTGTAAAAAACCCGACCTAGTGTGTTACGCGCAGTGTGGTGTTCCCTAGTAATATACAGCAATATTCAATATTAAGTTATGATCTACTATTACTCGTAATTGTAAATCTGTGAGTTTTCCTTCTGAATTCATTATATAAACTGGTTAACAGATATTCATACAAAATTACAGCTTTCTTGTACAAACAGTCTTTTAGCTAAGAGGCGAACGGACATGGCGACTTGTAGGACTACGGAACTCTAAAAACCGGAAAACTTTGAACCCATAATCCCACAAAGTTATGGGGACTAATTTGTATGCTAAATTTCTTATACGTGAGGTTCACCGCCCCTGTATCTCAGAGCAGTATTTTTGCAAGCTATCAGTAATTAATAATAAATGTTCATTAAACGATACATTTGTTTTGTTCTTTACTGAGTAAATTGCATCCTTTTTCAAGTATTTTAAATTTCCTTTGTATGAAAGAGAAAATGCTACTTGACGCTATAAATATTAGATGACTTATGTGAATTTATAACCGGACGGTATTTACGAAGTCTTTATAAAAACATTATTTCAATATGCACAACAACAATGGATCTTATGGAAGTGGTGAGTTACAGTGTTAATATGAATATACGGTAGTTTATTCATTTCAAGTAGGTATATTATAAAATCGTAAGTCTCGTCTTGTTCCTATTTAAATGAGTGACTACCCTTTAATTGTATTTTTATCTTTTCGCATAATGTGCACAATGGCAATTAAAATGTAGATATGGGCAATAAACTGGATAATTTGAAATTTTCAAACGATTACGCAGCGAGTGATCTACTGGACAGCCATGTGTTGGGCCACGACAAGTTGGAAGAACCCGCGATGGAGAGATCCGTGAGGTCCAGTCTGGAACCCAACAGTGTTGATGTGAGTACCTTGGACCCTTGGACGCGTTCCAGTTTCTTCTCAACTCAGTTAATTACATAGTTATATCTGTTAGTGTCGCGCTCTTCAGGGCGTTGTTGGCAGGTGGCGAATACGATCTACATGGATGGTATCGTAATGTTTCAGATAGGAGATATAACGGAATCTCCCGATACAGAATACATGAGTACTTCTGCAATTTTACACTACTGTAAATCTAAGGTAAGTTCATAATCAAATAATTTTGAAATATTTTTATGCCTTACATTCAAGGATATTTAAATGCTTGTACATTAATTATTAACTTTACCAATACCTTATCTTAATTTAATACCGTGTAAGTAGTTCGTTATTTTGTTTTATGTTTATATGACTCAGTGAGATCAATAACCTGATGATATGAACAGCTTTTTGCAGTGTGATAAGACGGGATATCAAAATGTAGTACCTATGGCCGGCAAGTTTATATAGCTTTACTGTTTTCTTTGTTTTTTTTTTTTTCAGATACTCTTACCTTACCTTAAGCTATTAACTATAATGGGATTGCGTCCAGTCGTGGACGTTTCGAATTCCTCAAAATGTGCGATTTGTGTCTCGCACTTCCATTCTGCACAAGTGGCAGTCTTTATGTTTTTAGGCTACATTCTTCAGTACATGGCGTGTTTTAGGTAAGACTTAAAAGTATACCTATTTACATTCTTTCACATTAGGTAGGTACCTTCATTCTATTACATTAGGTTTGGCACCTATCCCTATTAATATTATAAATGCGAAAGTAACTCAGTCTGTCTGTCTGTTACGCTTCCACGTCCTAACCACCCCACGAAACGAAACGAACCCCAAGGATCACCACCACCAGAGGGCGCCACCGCGCGATAACCTAGATCCGCGCAGACGAAGCGCGGGCATAAGCTAGTGTTTAATATTTTCCTCGAGTCACTCTTTTCAATCCACGGTGTGGGGTCATCAATAAATTAGGTCACACTTTTAGGGGTACAGACGAACTAAATAACCTAACCAAAAAAAATCATTTTTAGTACAAGCTTTTTTTGCTGACTGTACTTTTTGTTGACTGTACTTGCATTGTCACCCCAACTACATTTGCATACCAAATTTCAAATCGATGCTATTAACCGTTGAAGAGTTCCGTCCTGCGGAGACGATCCTGGCTGGACTACCAGGATGTCACTACTAGATTATTGTACTGTCACGCGATTTACATAAGTACATATTCCAAGTTTCAAGTCAATCTGACTACTGGAAGTTGGTCAAATTTAACTTACAAGATTTGACTACAGACAGACAGACAGCGGGTGAAACTAAATAAAAGCTTGTAATAATTGCAATTTTCATGCCAATTCGTGTGACGGGGGGGGGGGGGGGTCTAAACAAAATATGGGGTGACTTACTTTATGGATGGCCCTTATCCAGTTTTTAATCAGCGCCTATGTTTCCTACTAATTTCAGTCGCTTCAATTGTAACCAAAACCTGCGAATTATTGTTAACTACCGGATTTTAATTTGTTAGGTACCCATTTTAGTATATTATGATTATGATTACGTAATCATAATATACTTATTGTGATAACGGGTACAAAATATAGTTATATTAATAATTTCAGAACATGACCGTGACCGTTATTTATTTATTATAAGGTACATAGTTTGCTTTGTTACAGACGTGATAGAGGTTTCTGCTACAAGTTGGTACCGCTAGCCTTGGAATCCTCTTTAGAATATGAAACATACAAAGAAGTATGCTACGGAAACGTAACACTTACATACGTCGGTCCCAGTATCCTACACTTTTTAGGTTTTCTCTACGCCTTATATTTGTTTAGAATATCCGATAATGAGCAGCTTCAGAATCTCATGGAACGGGTACGAATTTATTTTATTTTATTAAATTACTCCTTTATATCATTACAGGAGGGAGATCTAACCACTAAACAAAAATTCAAAACGTGTGATTAGGTAGTCTAGCTTAATTCACAAAGCAAAGCCCTTAAATTGGCGAAAATTTGATGATCGACATACCTACCTAGTGGACTACCTACTTACTTAGGGGCTGTTTCACCATCCATTGATTAGTGTTAACTGACAGTTAAATGTGATGCCGTCTCCGTCTATTCGAATAAAACAAATAGAGACGGCATCACATTTAACCTCCTGTTCAAGTTCCAGGTACAGTGTAGGTATGTAAGCAGAAATAATTCTTAGTGAGAAAACCGTTAAATGAATGAAATACAAAATTCAGGAATTCAATTTTCTAATGTTCGATAGTGTTCACTCCTATCATTAGGTATCACAAAAAATCAAAAATTATCAATAATTGGTGTAAACCAAATTAAAACTACATATTGATCTGTTTCCAGGTATTTCTTCTATCGTCGTACGCGCCGCAAGGCATGCCTTCTGCAAATCCGAAGCGGCTGCTGCGCTTACTCTGGTTCTTCATCATATTGAGTGTGCTTTGGATGTGCTTATCTCTTTGCTCGGTCAATCTGATGATGGCTGAAGGAACAATTATGTTCCGATGGTTGGAAACGAGGTTTTTTTTTTTTGATACTACCATAGAAGTCAATAAGGCTACCACATAAAAGTAGAAAACTTATGGAATTCAATCGAAAAGGGCTTTTATAATCAAGGGTTTACTGTGGGTTTTTGCCGAAAATCGGGCAGTTACATTAAAGTGGCGCCCTCATTTAATTAGAGTTTTCACAGAGGCGAAATATCGGTAGATGGCGTTAGTAGGTATCGAGAGAATTACAAAACAGATTTACAAAGGCGAACTTATCCTTTGAACTGAAAAGGATAAGTTCGCCTTTGGTCATTTGTTTTTTTTTTGTTATCTGTTAATTTCACGTGCTCTATGTCGCTCTATGTACAGTCGAGAAAACTGAATGGCGTACAGGGATGGGACCTTTTCACAGTCAATTTTGCTATGATTTCTATGATATCAGGAGCACCAAGGTTCCACCCTGGTACGCGGTTCTGTCCCTTTGACTAAATTAATAGTTTATACATAAATACATATACGGCTCCTTATCGGGGATCGTGGGTTCAAACCCCAACTAGCATTTTGGAAATTAATATGCGAGATTTCATTACAAATTTACCAGCTTTGCGGTGAAGGAAAACATCGTTAGGAAACCTGCACTTACCTGCAAAGCAATTCAATGGTGTGTGTGAAGTTACCGATGTGCACTGAGCTTGCTTTAAACTAAGGTCCAAGCCCTCTCTTTTTGAGAGCAAGGCTATCCCCAGAGTGAGACGTTATATGTAAGCTGGGATGATAATGATGACATACATACATACTTTATACGAGTAATATTTACCTCGACGTTTCGGCAACGTTGCAGTTGCCGTGGTCACGAGTAGGTAAAAATAGCGTGATAAGTCCCGTTTGTGGTATTATGACTATGAGTAAGAATCACGAAAGTTTAAAACGTTATCCCTACTAATATTATAAATGCGAAAGTAACTCTGTCTGTCTTTTACGCTTTCACGTCGAAACCGCTGAACTGATTTTGATGATATTTGGTATAGAGATAGTTTAAGCCCCAAGGATGAACATAGGGTACTTTTTATTCCGATAGAGGGCGCCACCGCGCGATAACCTAGGTCCGCGCAGACGTAGTCGCGGGCATAAGCTAGTGATGACATATTTACATCCTACTAATATTATAAATGTGAAAGTTTGTGAGTGAGTGAGTGAGTATGTTTGTTATTTCTTCACGCTGAAACGGCTTGACGGATTTCGATGAAATTTGGCAAAATGTTAGTTTATCACCTGGATTAAAACATAGGATTCTTTTTATTCCGATATTCCCACGGGATATGGATAAAATCTCTAAATAACAACCGCTGGGATTAGAGTCATGAAATTTGGTATGTAGGTAGCTGGATGTCTGGAATAACAGGCTACTTTTTATCCCGATTTTCCCATGGGATAGGAAAAAAATCTCGAACTTATAATGCGTGCAAAACCGCGGGTAAACGCTAGTAGTATAATATACGGTTGTTGCAGTTCCCCTCGAACGACATTAGTCCTGAAAATCATGTTGGTGCTGTGCACGCTGATCCACGACATGGTGCAAGCCACCATCATCACCAGCTACTGCCTGCAGGCCCAGCTGCTGCAAGCGCACCTCGTGTACCTCAAAGAGCGGCTTCTCAACCGGTCCGTCACGCCGCTCAACTGGATGCGGGTCAGTATTGTAGGTACTCGTAGTTATAATAAACTAGCTTATGCCCGCGACTTCGTTTGCGCGGACCTAGATTATCGCGCGGTGGCGCCCTCTACCAGAATAAAAAGTATCCTATGTTAATCCTTAGGGCTTAAACTATCTCTATACCAAATTTCATCAGAATCGGTTCAGCGGTTTCGACGTGAAAGCGTAACAGACAGACAGACAGTTACTTTCGCATTTATAATATTAGTAGGGATATCACTATCACTAGACCATAGGGGATATTACGCAAAGCTCTGGGCAGGGGGCGACACTAGCACAAGCAACAAACAAACCGCCATGACAACGTCAGTTCTTTATATAGTTTGTGGCCATGACGGATCATGTCATATTAGTAACAAAATAGGTAACATGATATTCAATTCATCGATAGTAACGATAATATGGATGGTATGGCATCCTACGAACATTCAAAAGACATTTAATTTTAAGACATTCAGAAAACTGTTTACGGTTTGTGCTTAGTGCTGCATTCTGACGGCAGAACATTGCACTAATATTCCCTATTGATGCTCAATGAAGGTTTCTGTAACAGAGGCCGTATTGTCTAACGTTTCTGGCGCTCGCGATCGCAATCAAGTGACAGTTTTTGTATGGGAAATCTGTCATTTGATTACGATCGCGAGCGCCAGAAACGTTAAGCAATACGCCTCCAGAGGCCTTAATGCCTAACGTTTCTGACACTCGCGATCGCAATAAAATGACAGCTTTTGTATGCGAAATATGTCATTTGATTGCGATCATGAGTGTCAAAAAAATTAGGCAATACGGCCTCTGGTCCATTTGACAAATTTGACATCTGCGTCACGCTTGTGATTGGTTATCTATCGCAACCAAGAAGGTAACGTCAATCGAACCTCGATACTAACGCCATCTTGGGATATTTCGCATGTCAAGAAACCTGTACTATTATGGGCCACAGCGGAGAGTGCTAAAATATCTGACGTCCTACCGGCCCAAGAAATAAAGTCCTATCAGATATTTATGCACTCTTTGTTGAGTCAGATAATTAGTGCTGGTGGCTGTACGTACCACTACCAGTGTGGAAAAAGTGGAGTTTCTATTTTTGCTCACTAGGTGGCGCTAGTAGTCGCTACAAAAATAAGGAAAGCAACAAACAGTCGAGGTAAAAGATAGTTCACACCTTACTACCTTGTCGCTGTCACTTCGTGTTTGATATTTTGTATATAATTTTCAGAAGGCTCGTCGTTTCGTTTTTGGCCTCGTATGTACTCTGAATACCAACTAGAGTAGTAACTAGACAAAGGACAAACATGTATAAGATAGATATTTGTATAAATACTATTGTATAAATATATTCAAGACTCGCGCTCAAACATTAGCATTTTTTACAAAAATATTTATTTTGTCCCGACCGGGGATCGAACTCAAAACCTTGAGCTTAGTCAAGTCAGGTTCTCTTACCACTAGGGACCAGTGACGGCTTTCCAATTGTCAACCGCCAACCTCTAGCTTATGAAAACTGGGCCCGAAAATGTTCCCGAAACACGAGAAAGATAACAGGCTAGTGGCACAGAATATATAATAGTACAAGTACAGAAGTCTCTCTGTTTTGATAATCACAAATGCCGCCTTTTTATGTGCCTACATAATTATTATTAACAAACGGACCGCACGCGAGCAGCCGACATTGAGCTCTCTGGCGCCGCGTGAAGGTCGACATTATTCCACACCTTGTCAGATATTCCGAAAATAGGGTTGTCAATACTTTAATAGAATACCCTTAGATAATATAGAAGAATACCTATTATACTATCAGATTTATGCTATTTATAATATTTACTTAGCGGTTGCACTTTTATTTATTCTATGGCGCAGGGTCGAATACTCGAATATTATGTAAGAATAAGCTAGGTACCAGTCTAGTCCAGCGCAACTATGCTTAGTGACTCTCGTTGCGAGACGTCACCCGTCACTTTCTCACAGTAGTGCACAGAAAGAGACAGGTAATATGTACATCTCATGCGAGAAATAGTCACATGTTACAGTTGCTTCAGAATGGCTGGTAAGTGTTATGAGTATAAATACCACGCAAGGTACACATGCAGAAACTGTTATACCTACCTATTAGGTAAATGAATACCGAACATAAAAATCAGTTTACACAGGTATACACGACACGTGATTTTCTTTTGATGTAGGTATGGATTATATGTATATGTAGCTACCTACCACCTATTTTAAATAAGTATATGATATAAAACATTTGTGTGTATATTTATTAATTATTGTTATAGATTTAGGTACCATGACAGTAGATATAAATGAGTAATGAATACCGTACCTTTCGCTATCTTTCTCACTTGCCGGAACCGAGAAAAACTGACAATTACTATTTTTTTCATTGTTCCGACAATCGGCTGCAATGCAGTATTTTTTTGGATACATATTGCCAATTAAAATTATGACACGCGTTTGCGACGTAAATTGAGTCGTACTGCGTAAGAGGCGCGCGCGTGCGCCACGGGTCAGTGCGCGGCAACCACTGAATCGCCTCAACGTTGGGGAGGCCCGGTACGCACTTTTAGCTCGGCGGCGGAATGGCGTAGTGACACCCCCCTGCTAGTGGTAGTAAGCTAACAATAACCTCTGGCTTTGAGTATACATAACAGATTCTAGTTAGCTAGTCCTATATTCATGAAAACAGAGTTTACCTACTTTGAAAACCTAAGTTTCTATATGACTTTTGAGGATTTTTATAATGTTTATACCTACTACCTATTTACTTTGGTACTTCAACTATCTTCAGTTAAAAATTTTGACAACTAGTCTGAATCTGAAACATTGAACGATTTTATTATTCTCAAAATCATTTCAGGAGATAGCAGAGTTTCAAAAACTTCTCAAATACTTGAATAACGACTTGGCGCCTGCAGTGTGTCTGTTCACGATCGTGAACATGTCATGGGTCGCGTCGGGAGCTATGTGGATGTACAGTGTGGACAAAGTAGACACGAAGACGGAGCCAATAGCTGGAATTAGTATGCTCAACTTGTTATTATGGCTGTTTGCTGCCGTGGTACCGTTTATACAGGTAATTAATAAGGAAGTTAAGATTTTATACACGATGCCGCTGACCATGGGATTTGAACCTCTTCACCGCCAGTCTTCCAGTCGTGACAGCCAAGGAAATTCCTCACGCGCCACGGTCATCTATGCATGACCAACCAAATTCAACTCGAAATTAATCCTTCTGCAGTGGCAATAAAATCAAGTTAACTTGTCGCTGGTTTTGACAGAGCATATCACTTCGTTTGTTTTGTGGCGGTGAAGAGATTAATGCAAGGTTCGATTCTACTCGCTTAACTGAATTTGTTTTAAAACTTCAAATATCTTGATTTTCGATAATTCATTAATACTCAAAGTTTAATCGTTAAATCAGTGTATCGCGGTGTTATCGCTGTCAATGTGCTGTAAATTTAGCATCGTATTGAATACATTGAAAATGACGGTTTAATCTATACAGATTAAATTCCCATACGGGAAAAACAAAACGAAAACACTATAGGCAAACCGCGTAACTGAGTCCTCGCCTGCGCGGTACAGGGGCGCGGGGGTAGGACGAGAAAGGGGAGTGAAGGCGGTGCGGGCGGCGAGCGTGAATAACGAGATACACAAGTGGCGAAACGTGCACTAGACAGTTCTAAAGATATGTGACGTCATGTTGGTTAACGAATGGTTTTTTTTCTGATTGCGGCAGAAGGAGGGTTTTGAGTTATAGTTAAAACTAATTTTCTTGACCGAATCGAGTAAGGTACTGGTAGGAAGTTCCGGACAAGATAAAGAATTTGGACTATACGACACAATACCAGTAAGTTCTGCTACAGTTTTGTTTAAAGGTATATCCTGTAAATATTCAACAGAATTTACGTCCAGTTTTTTTTTTTCTAAAGTATTCGTATACGTTAAAAACTATTTGTTTGCACTGACTATTAATTTTATGTCCGAAGATATTTCGACTCATCTTATCTCGTGTGTACCTCTCACAAAGCGTCCGTAGCCATTAGCACTTGCGATCGCTAGCCGCGGCGCGACCGGTATGAGCTGTGCGCTAAGAAGCGCCTGCCGCTCGCACCTCTTTCACTCCCCTTTCTCGTCCTACCCCCGCGCCCCTGTACCGCGCAGGCGAGGACTCAGTTAGGCGGTTTATCTATAATCATCTTTTTAAACAGTTTCAGAATAAAATTGGCTCAAATTCGTCTTCGTCCCGTTGGAAGTTTTCGCTTCCCCGAATGAAAGTTTTGTTTACTTTGTAACGATTTATTTGTTTTTAAAGAAATCCAATGATTTAAATTGCAGGCGGCGAGATTATCGAAAGAGTGTCGTCGGACGCAGTTCGTGGGCCACGAACTTTGCGTGCGTCCGTTCCTGCACCAAGACACCCCACACGAAGACATCTCCGCGATACTCCTGTACGCCTCCACCCTCAAACTGCGCGCTAAATTGTTCAACTACCCTATCGCTGGTCGGTACTTGTGGCTCATACTGACCTTCACACTCGTCGCTCTATTCTCTTTAGGAATGTGCCACTATATATAATTTTTTATATTGAATGAAATGCATTACTGATTATAAATAAATTTATTTACATAAACAGTTCATATTTGGCACATAAATTTAAAGTGTTACCTGGAAACAAAACCAATTGGAGACGCCAACTGCGAGCCCGTTTTAAACGCGTATATGATTGTGCGCTTACGCACATTAAGTTTATGTAGGTTAGCTAGTATTTTCACCAAGAAATTTATTCGTTTCGTGATTTAATGCAAAGAAAATAATGCGCGTGGCGTTTTCAGTTGGTTTAATGTTTAAAAATAACGAATCCGAACATCGATTTTTATACTACATGATTAAGTATTTAACAGAAAAACATTTCTACAAAATATGTCTACATTTTAAGTAGGCTACTTTGTTTTTAACGACATAAAAACAACGATAGTACAACATCTTCGTTGATAAATAAACGTTAGCAACATCTAGTGGTGTAAGAGCTGTGACACCATTCTAGTTCCACTTCGCACCATCATGATTGGGTAAGAGGTACATGCTCGTCATGAGCAATTTGATTCACCCGTCTGCGAACGGCTGCCTGTAATAAAAAATTAAACTTATACTTATTACTAGCTTTTTGGGCTTCGCCCGCGTGGAATTTGGTTATCGCGCGCTGTTCCTTCAGGAATGTAGTGACATTCCTCTGGCCCATAAAATATCTCTATGCCAAAAATCACGGCCATCCGTCGCCCCGTTTCCATTTCTAATATTAGTATGGATTAAACGAGCGATGTTTGTACGAAATAGAAATATTTATTGCATAAACTGTGAGGAGTCCGTACGTATGCAATACTTGGATCTATCGAAAAGGGGTTTAACAAGGTTAATGAAATTCACAGGTAATATAAATTTTGAAATGATAAATGCCTTAGCCCAGAGGTGGGACACTATAAACTTTGCACAGGGATGCACAGACCGTGGCCCGCTGTATGTATGTACATACATACGGCCCGCCAACGACATACAAGAAAAAGCGAAAACCTAAAGAAATTATGATAAAGTCAGTTGCGTTTATTTGCTGCGGCCGCCTTTAGCGCATATTCTGTCCGAGTGGCCCATGGTAAGTCTGTGCATCCCATAAAGGCAGTTAAAAAAATGGAGTTAAGTCTCATGTTTGACAAAATACGTTATTGTGTTCGAACACTACCCATGTATCCAGAACTAAACGTACAGATCGATTCACAAGAGCTGGCACGAATGAGTGAATAAAGTATCTGTGTGGGACCTATTTGAATACAGGCAAAGAAATCATCATCATCATCCCAGCCTATATACGTCCCACTGCTGGGCACAGGCCTCCTCTCAGAATGAGAGGGCTTGGGCCATAGTTCCCACGCGGGGCCAGTGCGGATTGGGAACTTCCACGCGGGGCCAGGCAAAGAAATACGAAGTGCAAAACTCGAACTTCGTATGTTGCCGTCCCGCTAACGCTTATGTCACATACGCGAGTGAAAGGGACGGTGCTATACGAACTTCTAGTTTCGGAGTAGCCCTGCAGTTGTCGTACGCACGGCACTAGTCGCAGTCGAGCAGCGCGTGGCGCGCCAGCTGCGCGCCCCACCACGAGTGCACGTCGCTGAGCGCGGGCTGCGCCACGCCGCCGCCGCCAGCCGCGCCGCTGTTGTGCGCCGCGCGCGAGTTGCTCTTCAACACAGCTGCAACACAATAGTAGATTGTACAACAAGAGCATTTGCAAGAGCATTGATTGTGCAACAAGAGGCGTTCATACAGCCACTCGAGCCGGTCGGCGAGGGTGGATAGACACGTCGAGGGGAAAATGGGTTTAATGCTCGAGTTTTACACTCTGCTTTTCACTTCGATGGCGAGGAAATGAAATAGCAACAGTGGAAACAATGAGTCACTTTCTATGTACCTTTTATTTTTTATGCATTATTATAATAATTCCATTCTTTTAATGTTATTCTGATTTATTATGATTGATTTGATTGATTTTTAGTTTTATATCAATTAAAAATATATAGAAACTTTTTGTGGCTATTGACACCTGATTACCTTGGTCTTGAGTTGGTATTAGGCGACGATTTTATTTTATGCATTAGAGCATAAAAAGTCTTTTTATGTCGCCTAGATACAGCATAAACACAAACTTTACGAGCATGAGAAGTGAAAACTAAATTTTCAGTTCCTCACTTTTTGCCTGATTCCAGGGTAGACAGTTTGTAGTTTGCGCCGCAGCAGCGTGCCACCAGTTGTTTTTACAGTGCAGAGTTGCTTTTACAAGTATGGATGAGATTTTTGATAAGGTGTCAGAATAGGGGTACTATATAACCAGCATTAGCGTTGTCGGTAGAATTCAAACTACTTTTCGCTTTGTAAAAGTTAAATAGGATCCTAGGTTTGAATGCTTGTGAAAAAAATTGTAAGCCTCAATATCAGAATGATGTAAACTAAGAGTAGTATTTTTAATATGCTTAGTAAGTATACTTACGCGAGGACTTTTTGCTTAGAGCAGGATGTGGGTCACTTAAGGTCGGTTGTAAATACTTCTTTACTGGACTCTCCGGCCTAGAACATGAAAGTTATAACAATAGGTACTTGGACCAGACCTTCTCAACACTTGTTTCTATTTTCTAAATTAAACGCAGGTAAATTATTTACCTTGGTAATACGGCAATAGAAGGAAGACCAGGTCTTTTGAATGGCTGTTTCGTAGATGATCGTTTTGGTTGCGAATCGAAGGATGAGGTGATATCTAAAAAAAAATACATCAATAATGTACAGATTTGCGATTTTCACTTTTTGTCGACAAAAAAAAAACAATGTTCGATTGTATATATACGCTTGTGATGTACTTTCGTACGCTCTAAATTAGAGATTACGCTCTTTATTAGATTAAATCTCTTGCTTGACTATACTAAAATAAAAGTTTACACAATATCATACTTGACATAAGAGGCTGTGACGTAGACTCCGTGATTTCAGTTCGCCCAGCATTAGCTGCAGTCTGCTGCAATGAACAAAAGTCATTATAATTATTTGCAACACGTAAAATCATATTTAACCTTTATTTTAAAATGCGAGCTATAATAGTCACCTGCGCTTCGGCTTCCAACCTTTCTTTCTCCAATTTTTCGGTCATATCCACTACCTGCTCATTAGTTTTCCTTAGACCTGCTATTAAACTTGTTTGCTGCTTCTGTAAATAATTATCTTAGATAAACGTAAATCTGCCACTGCTGTATCAATTCTGCGGTATCAATTTTCCTTTGGAGGTCAATTTTTTTTATTAAATTTGGTGATTCTCAGAATATCTTGTGCAATCAATTACATCAATATGCAATGCAATGATGCATGATGCAAGCCGCTTCCAACAGAAGCAACTGGAGGTCTATGGGGGAGGCCTATGTACAACAGTAGACGTCCTACGGCTGATATGGTGATGATAGTGATGAAACTGATGAAGGTCGTGTAAACTATTTAACCTCTTCACCGCCACAGAAAAACCAACGACAAATCAATTTTAATTTTAATACCATTGCAGGATTAATTTTGAGTTGAATGTTGGTCATGTATAGATGACCGTGGCGTGTAAGGCATTTTATTGACTTTCACGACCTGATGACTGGCGGTGGAGAGGTACAGGTTAAAGCTCTAACTCACGCTGCTGTTGGCACGTATCCTTTTCAAGCATCCCTCGAGCCACGTCCGTATGGTTTGCTTGGCGACTTCTTCCTCTATAAGAAATTCAAATTCTTCCCTTGCCAGCAGTTCTTCCATTTGCAACGACTTTCGAATGTCTACCGTGCGATATGACAGCATGCTGGAAATTTGTGGTGTTTTGAAATAAATGGTTTATACAACGATTTTACGGTAGATCAGCTAGCGGCTTTTGGGTAGGGCGCGGTGGGGCGATCGCCAAGGGCGCAGGACTTTAAGGGGGCGCCGTGGACATTTCATCTCGCCCAGGGCGCTGGAAGTGCTAAAACCGGCACTGAATCAGATTATGCCGAATGTATATTAAAGTCGAAAGTTATAAATTCTAGTATCCACAAGTCAGTAGTAATTATGTGTCCTACAATAGCTTGACCCGTAACTAATGGATTTATCAAATTCGAAATGCCTATTTTATTTCCATCAACCGCAATATAAGTAATTTCCTTGAATTTTCAATATTGTAATAAAACTGTCCAATCATTTGAAAAATGCTATTCGTCAAGCATAGCCATAAAAAAATGGTCGAAACGAAATATTCTTACTAAAAACAGGAAAAAGAGCAGCAGTAAAGAATTTGCGCAAGCAATTTGCTCGCGCGACACGCGTGGCGGTTCGCAGTGTACGTGTAGCAGAAGCCGCCGAGTCGCGGTGCAGAAGGGTTACGGATTAGCCCGAAACATGTCGAGCTAAACTCGACGATTTCAGACGTGAGCTATCCGTTATATTATCTAATTTATTGAATCGGGCGTTACTTTGCGGAGATCCATATCAATGAACTAAAATATGGGGTCTATTTATTAATGAGCAGGTAAATTTAGTATAATCTTCCTTGTTACGGCTTGGTTCTAATTTCACCAATAACAGTTAATAAAGTTTTTGGTCAAAATTCCATTTTTAATACATGCTCCTTTTTGCTGACTGTAGTTGTATTGTCACCCAAACAACATTTGGATGCATTTCAAGTCGATGCCTTTAATCGTTGAAGGGTTCCGTCCTGTGGAGACGATCCTGGCCGGACTTGGAGGATGTCACTACCAGATTATTGTATTGTCACGCAATTTACATAAGTATGCCAATTTTCAAGTCAATCAACTACTGGAAGTTGGTCGAATTTAACTTGCAAGATTTGATTACAGACAGACAAACAACCGGACAAGTAAAGCTAAATAAAAGCTTGTAAAAACACGCATTTACAGTAAATAAATAAAAATTCAAGGTAGTTTTATATGAAGATTGAAGTTTATTAATATTTTGTAGGTAGTTTTGTTTTGTTTGAGTAAAAATATGGGGGTACTTAGGGAGTTACAGTGACGAATTAAAACGGTTGTTGTTGTTGTCTTACTTGATAACATCGTGAAAGGTGACATCTTCTCCGTTATGAAGTCGCTCTAACTCGTAACACATGTATTTAAATAAGAGTCGTTCCTTATGGGTGTCACATTCCAGCCGACCTTTAAGCAACCTCAGGATGAATTTCACCTGGAATAAGACTTTCTTAAAATAATCTACTAATCATCATCATCATAAGCCGAAAGCCCTTAGAACACCACAATGAACGACAACTCGCCAATTGCATCCACCGGAAATCTACGAATAATAATAATCAAATTTAATTTAATCAAATAATAATGGTAATTCTAATCAAATGAGTTTGGTTATTATATCGCCATCAGATCAAATTTAGAATTATTTGTGGGTTTCGTAGTCATTTATTTGTATAATTGACCCTTCTTATTACTGTTATTCATTGAACCTCAGAAAAGTAACCCGCATAGTGATGGGACAGTGAAAAGTTATGTTCCTTTAGACTTTGAGATCTTACTATTATACTTATTCAAGAAAGAAGTGATTTATTTACTCAAAATAAGATTTTTTTTTTTTCAAAATTCAATTATATTTGGTACGTAGATACATTATTTACGTTGAGTACGTACTAACCTTTCTTACTGGTATCACACCTTTTTGATGGACATCAACAATATTCCACGTGTTCTGAAAATTTCTTATATCGGCATATGACAGTAAAGCGTCTTCTTCATTGGAGTAAAATAATGAAAAATTCTCCATGATAATAGCTGAAGCAAAGATAAACATTTTATACATGAAATTATTCAAAAAAATCGTGGGAATAACGAACTATTCCAGACTTTTTGCCTTTTGGAATCAATTTAATAGCTTTAAGCGCATTTATTTGCAGTATAAAACCGTTACAAGATGAATACAAGAAAAAAACTTTGTGTTGGGTTAATAAGATATAGGTAGGAACAGGATCTACTCTACATTACATAAATTAAATACAAAAATATTTTTAGGCCCAGTTCTACACCACAGCTGGTAGACTCAATGCGTTTTCGATAAGTAAGTGAACTAAGGATAGTCTTGTATATTATTATTATTTATACTTTAAATCGATCTATCTCTATTACATACCCACAAGTAAGTTTAGCACAATATAAGTGATGATAACGTAGAAAGTACAGAAATACGCAAGCGAAGCAGTAAAGTTGCCACAGTCTGTTTCCCAGTAGTTGTCTGCGGGCGTGCAATATGGCGGTGCAACCATACAATCGTGCATTATCTTATTCCAATCTTCGCCAGTAACTATCCGAAACAACATCGCTACGCTGTGGATCGGAGAATTGAAGTTGGCCCGTCTGAAACCAAACAATGGTAACGTTAATTAAGAACCGGATATGTCATGGCTTATCGCAATTCATGTATGTATTAATTAATACTTTTTTTCAACATACTCGTATAACTGACCGTGATTGACACCGGTGTGAAGTTAGCGGCCAAATGTTGGCGGTCGATATATGGCCAACATTTGGCCACTAACTTCACACAAAAATTACCCTACCAAATTAAGAAGTTCTTTAACGTAATAAGATAGTGCAGCGTAGATATTGAGTAAAATTTATAATAATGTGTTCTAAACGATGTAAAGCGGGTCAAGACCTTTGAGAATAAGTCATGTCTACTGACTTAGCTCTACCAGTTTCCACGCGAGTGCCCACAAATGGTCAGCGGCCAAATTAAAGACACAAACTTTGCAGAAATTCGACATGTTACAGATGTTGTCCACCATGGAAACAACATGTACGATGTAGGGCAGGTCAAGAGCTTTGAGAATAAGTCATTATCTACTCACTTAGCTTTAAAAACATCCACGTGAGTGCCCACAAATGGCCAGCGGCCAAATTAAAAATACAAACTGCTGAAATTCGACATGTTACAGATGTTGTCCACCATAGAAATAACATGTACGATGTAGGGCAGGTTAAGAGCTTTGAGAATAAGTCATGTCTACTCACTTAGCTTTAAAAACATCCACGCGAGTGCCCACAAATGGCCAGCGGCCAAATTAAAAATACAAACTGCTGAAATTCGACATGTTACAGATGTTGTCCACCATGGAAACAACATGTACGATGTAGGGCAGGTAAAGAGCTTTGAGAATAAGTCATCTCTGCTCACTTAGCTTTACCAGTTTCCACGTGAGAGCCCACAAATGGCCAGCGGCCAAATTAAAAACCCAAACTTTGCAGAAATTCGACATGTTGCAGATGTTGTCCACCAAGTATTATCTTTTACGTATTTTCAGGATGCTTGTTGAAAATTATACTTCCAAAAACAAGTAGTATACAGATTTATTAATTTAATTCGTAACAACAACAACCTATGCCTGTGACGGCTAGTCGACAACTGCCGGTTGACCGTTCGAATTCGAACGTTACAATATCATAGTACAATCTTTTTTTTTTTTTTTTTTTATCTACTTAATCAAACAGAACGAAAATAAAATAAATTTAAATAATTTAATAACTTTACAAAAAAAATATTGGAAATAACACAGACTATTAAAAATGCATTAAATAGCTAACAGACGGCCATTCTGCCGTGGGGATGACCCCATCCCCAAATCAGCTTGGCCATTCACTGTTAGGTATGACCTCATACCTTGACTTATATACAGCTAATTGAAATACTTATAAAATGCTTTGACATGTTGGTTTTCTCCTATAATAATTTTAATATGATATTTTTTTTTAAGAAGTAATACAATACAGATACAGTATATAAATCAAGCAATAATAAATCTAATAATTAATATTTTAACAAAAATAATATGGCTTATATTTCATATTCTAACTTTACTTAATTAATCTTATTCTAGTTCTACCAAAAATTTAAATTGATTTATGATATGTATTTTTCCAACTTAAATGGGACCGTTACCAGCACTCCAATAAAATAACTTTGAACTTAATAATAAACAATATATATATGTATAATGGTTAAATCACTCTTAAACACTGGAGCCACACTAGGGGCATAAAATAATCGTTACATTAGTACCACACTAGGGGTTCATTTTATTAACTTCAGCCGCACTTGGGGGTTTTCATTGATCTTGAACAATTATCAAATTTGTCAGTTTTCATTTTCACACTTGGGAAGTTTTATACCACACTTGGGGTTTATTGTCATCAGTTTGCATTGACCACACTTGGGGTCGTATCTCGTTATTTTTCTCACTGCTATCTAAACTGTAAAGGTCATAATAGGGAAAATATTGGTAAGTGTATAATATGTGTAAGTTGATAAATGAAATTACAATTACTCAATTAATAAATTAATACATTAAATTATTCTGAAAGGGAATCGTCAGTTGTAGAGCTTACGTCATCAGTAACAGGAGGCGGCTCCATCGTTATCCACGGTTTTAAATGATCTGCCGGAAAAATATTGCGGTATGCACGATTAGAGTGTCCTCGAATACTTGACACTTCATACCGGTCATTACCTAAGACTTGAGTGATCTGAAAGGGTCCACGAAACTTTGGGACAAGTTTCTTACTTTTTCCTTTTTCTGTCTTATGGTTGGGAATCATAACAAGGTCGCCCAGTTGAAATACTTTAGTCGGTGCCTTGTTTTTGTCATAACTATTTTTCATTTTAAGTTGATTATCTTCTATATTCTCTTGAACAGTCTGTCTTAGTTCTTCTCTTTCTGTAGTTGTCATTTGCTCTGTATCTTCTAAAGCACCTTTAATAACACCTTCTGAATGGCCTATTGTTCTTTGTCCGAAAACTATCTCAGCAGGGCACTTCCCTGTGCCTTTATTAACAGTGTTATTTAAGCTCCATTGGAGTTTTCCTAAATTAAGGTCCCAGTCTTTTTCATCAAGGCCATGGTTCATCGCAGCTAGTGAATTCAAGATAGTCCTGTTATACCGCTCGATCTGCCCATTAGCACGCGGTGTTGCCACTGCATTACATACATGTCTGGTACCAATCGAGCCAGTAAACGCCTTGAATTCACTAGAAGTGAAAGAGGAACCTTGGTCAGATATAATAATTTTAGGATGACCAAATACCGAAAATATTTCCTCTAAAACCTTAATAGTCGTTTTAGATTTGGTGTTTCGTACACCTTTAACAAATATAAACTTGCTAAACGCATCTATAACTCCTAGAATGTAGCAATTCCCTCGTTTGCTTTTGACAAATGGGCCAAGATGGTCCATGTGAATAGTGTGGAAAATAGCGCTAATTTTTGGAATAGGGTGTAACTCCCCACTTTTCCTTCCCGACATTTCCTTATTATAAGCACAATTAATGCATGCTTTCACGTATTTCTTGACGAAGCGGTTCATTTTTGGGAACCAGTAATCAGCTGCAATTTTCTCTAACGTCTTATCAACAGAAAAGTGACCCGCTTCGTCATGATTCATTTGGCATATTTTCCAACGTGCTGAATTAGGTACTACCCATCTCAATTTATTACCCACCTTCCTGTAAATTTTATCGTCTCGGATCGCATAGTTTTTAAATATATCTTTTATGTCATTTTCGTTTTTCTGCAAAATCTGTTTAACCGCTTTTAAATGTGGGTCTGTCATTTGGACAGTATGGAGCCAGTCGTTAGTTGTGATGTTAAGGACTTCCAATTCTTCTTGCTCTGGCGGGAATACAGGATTGCGGCTGAGCGCATCTACATGCTGCATATTTTGGCCAGGTCTGTATTCGATAGTGAAGTTGTACTCCTGTAGTATGAGCCACCACCTAGCAACTTTTGGTAATAAATCTCGTTTCGATAACGTCGACCGTAAAGCATTGCAATCAGTGATGACTTTAAATTCTATGCCTATGAGGTACACCCTAAATTTCTTTAATGAAAGTACTACAGCCATTGTCTCTAGCTCATATGAGTGCCAAAATTCTTCTTCTCGTGTGGTTTGACGGCTAAAATAAGCCACTGGCTGTAGTGGTGTGTCATCATTGGGTCTTTGCAATAATATTCCGCCTATGCCCACTTTACTGGCGTCACAATGAACTTCTGTAATATAATCGGCATTGTACAAAGCTAAAACGGGTCTTGAAACAAGTTTAGATTTAATGTTTTGGAATGCAGTCTCTTGTTCTTCGCTCCATGTCCAAACAACATCAGTTTTGGTTAGTTTCGTCAAAGGCCTGGCTATAGTTGCGAAATTGGGGACGAAACGTCTAAAAAAACTTGCCAGTCCAATAAACTGACGAACCTGATGGACGTTATTTGGGCGGGGAAATTCTGATACGGCCAGTATTTTTTTTACTTCCGGGTTTAAGCCCATCCTCAGATATTTCAAAGCCCAAATAATCAATTTTGGACTGGAAGAAGCAACATTTTTTTAGGTTTAAGGTAAGGTTTGCTTGTCGTAAGAGCTCTAAAATGGCTTCAAGCTTGTCAAACATTTCTTGAGGCGTGCTGGCTGTAGTCAGTAAGTCATCCAAGTACGGTATAGCTAATTCGAATCGTTTTGTACCAAGAGCTTTATTTATCATACTTTGGAAGACTGCGGGAGCATTGGCAAGGCCAAAAGGCATACGCGTATACTCGTAGTGGCCATCAGGGGTTACAAACCCCGTAATGTGCCTTGAGTTTTCAGCCACTGGAATCTGATGATAGCCTGATGCGAGATCCAAACTCGTGAATAAAGATTTTCCACTCAGCCGATCTAATTGATCGTCTATTACAGGCATTGGATAACTATCCTTGATAGTCTTTTTGTTCAATGCTCTGTAATCGACGCAAAGGCGGTAGTCGTTATTCTTTTTACGCACGAGAACTATCGGACTCGCATAAGGTGATTGAGATTCCTGTATAATACCATTAGCCAATAGATCTCCGATAATCTCCCTTACCTTAGCACGCTCACTAAACGGGAGCCTATACGGTTTATAGCAAACAGGAGTAGTGTCATTTAATCTTATACTCATCTCGGTTACGTGTGTCACTCCCAGTTCACTGGAGTCGAGAGCAAAACAATCCCTAAATTTGTTTAATAATTGAAGCAATCTATTTTTGTCTGTTTCAATGATAGCTGGTCCTAGATTTAACATCTCCATCGTTATTGGAGGTTTGCATTCAGTAGATGTTGGTGGTTTTGTCGTCTCTCTTGAATTGATTTTGTTAACTTCAAACAAATTAGATGTCGGCAAAAATACGTCTTTGTCAGGTAATTTTACTACGCGCGATATAAGTTTATCGTTTTTGAAACTAATATATTTATTACATATATTAATTATAAGAATTTTACCTTTACCAGCTTCGAACTGATAAACTCCTTGCAAAATTAAATATTCACTTCTAGGCTTCATACATATGTTTCCGGGCACAAAAAGTGGTCCAGTATACTCGTTAGGTGTGTGTACTTCCAAATGATTTAACCCTACTTCTAATCTTATGTCATGGGCAACATGTAAGTTAATCTTTTCTAACTCAGAGTCATCGCAATACTTGTTTGTATAATGTATACGATATAATAACTTGTTTTATAAACAACTACCGTAGGTAACTCAGTCAACGATTGCCCGATTAAAACATCAGTTTCTAACAAATGATCGTCTATAATATATGCATCAATATCGGCCTCAACTGCGTCAACCACGACATTAACATTAGTTTTACCTATCGGTACTATGCTTCCAGAAGCAAATCCCTTAATTAAGGGGAGACCTGACTTTACTATGGCGAGATGAGCTTCATCTGCTACCATTTTGCGAATAAGTGTGCATTGACTACCAAAATCAATGTATGCAGATCGCTTAACTCCATTTAAGAGAATGGATTTAAAATACTTGCCATTAGTTTGACTTTCCGACGAGATTTTTAAAACATTTTGAGTCTGCTCAGTTTTAGTATTTGTCATATTACTCTCTTTACTTTTGCTTCCATGTTGCTCACGAAAGTTTTGGATGATTTCACATTTTTGGGTATCGTGTCCAAGACGAGAACACTTCGTACATCGTTTAATTGGCTTCGTACATGTCCGTGATGTATGTCCGTTCTCTAAACAATTGTAACATTGAATATTTTTATTACGTTCCTGAAGCTTATTTATTGATTTTTGAATACTGGTTGTATTATCACGACTTGTTGTTGCAGCATTATCATTTCGGTTTAAGTTGAATCTACGGGGAATCAGGTTGCTTTTTCTTGATATACGGCGTAGATATTTCAGTAGCTGCGATGGTCTACTAAAACTTGAACCCTGAGCATTTAAACGAATGTTGTTGTCAAAAATTCCATTGACAATACAGTCAACCGCATTACGCCCCCTTATTCCACACATTTTGACTAATCTCGCTTTATCATGGTAGTAGTCTTCTAAGGATTCCTCTCTTCTGCTCCTTCTTTCTAACATTTCATATAAGCGGTCAGCATAGTTCCGGTCATCGGGGAAAGTCTTAATAATTTTCTTTTGCCATTCACGCCAGGTTAGGTTTAACGTACTAAGTCCCTGGTACCATTTCTTTGCATGACCTGCTAATTTTGGAATGGCGTAAAAAATGATTTGTTTATCATTCCATTTATAAATTTTAGCAGTTTCGTTCACCTTGCGGATCCAATTTATAGCCGATTGTTCATTAGCATCCGGGTTAAATTCGGGTATCACATTTTGCGCCCCTTCAAAGTGGTGATCGGTCTTACGAAACATACGTGATAATTTTCTTAAAACGTCGATATCACGACGAGGTGGTGAATAAGATCTTCTCTTACGTTTTGAATACTTGCTAGTACGTTGTTTTGAACGCGATGATCTTTCAGAACTAGTTGATGAAGGCGAACTATCAGATGAAGATGTTTTAGAAAGGGAACGACGCCGTCGTTTCCTACTTCTTGTGTAAGTATTTTTAATATTGTAAGAATCAATAGAACTCTCAGATGCACTGGTAGTAGATTGGCGATAGCGTCGACGGGAATAACGTGGCCTACGTGTGTGCCTACTACCATTCGAGCCCCGAGATGGGTATCGCTTTCGAGATCTGCTACGGTAAGTTTGTCGTTTATGGCGGCGGCGTTCATCACGCACGCTAGTCACATATCGGCGTCTCCGAATGGGCTGTTCATCCCGAGCCTTGCTGCGAGACTCCCTTGTTCGCCCACGACCACGCGATAGACGCGGCAATGGTGGAGTGTAACCTGACTCTTCTGCTGAAGACATTTCTAAGACGTAGGTACGTCAGAAATCTGGTATGGGTGGAGACTATGGTATGTGACCACGAAGAAGCATAGCAGTGAATTAGTGAGTAAGTGTATGTATGAAGGAAAAGAAAGGACAATAAGAAGAAAGGTAAACGGAAGAGAAGAAAAGAAAAAATATTTGTTATTAAGCTATACATAAGTTTAACTTAGTAGATGTTATCAACCTTTTATAATTCAATTGTTAATTTTAAATTAATTATGTTTTGTATTGGTCTAATTTACAAAGTATACATAAATACCAGAAAATAAATAAATAATAATAAAAAAATAAAAAAAAACATGTATTCATCAAATGTCACCATTCAAATGTTTACGATTGTAAAATCCAGGGCCCTATGCAAACACCTCCGGCCCGGCCCTACCATGTGTTATAATCATTCTAATCTTAAGTATGAAAACAAAGGAAAAAAATGGAAACAGAGAAAACCGGTACAGTCGTTCCAGTAGTTGTGTATGCTTTGCAATCACCACCGGTCGAAGAATAGATTTGAAGCTATTTGTTCATAGATACCTACATTAGAAGGTTTGTAATACCTTAAATACACTACAAAAATACGTGTTTATTTATGAGTATGGCATATTGTGTATATTCAACGTATTTACGGATAATCATATATGTAAATACGTTAAACACTTCAGGGAGATGCAGCAAGTTTATGCTAAACAAGTCAGCTATGATAGTTGTAAAGTTGATAATGGTAAATGCAGATAGATATCAATGATTTGTTTATAACTACCTAATCTGCTGCTGCTATGTGGATATAACCTATAGCTCGTTGTTTATTATGGCAGGTAATGCATAATCCACTTTGTTTCTAATTCCCGACACTATAACTAATTGTAATATAATTAACATCTTTGTAAGTAGATATACAAACCATAGTTACAAACCGATTAGTGACTTATAATTTAAATAATAATAAAGAGGTTACATACCAGCAAATTTTCTCCAACGTTCTTACCACTTCTGAAGTATTATCTTTTACGTATTTTCAGGATGCTTGTTGAAAATTATACTTCCAAAAACAAGTAGTATACAGATTTATTAATTTAATTCGTAACAACAACAACCTATGCCTGTGACGGCTAGTCGACAACTGCCGGTTGACCGTTCGAATTCGAACGTTACAATATCATAGTACAATCTTTTTTTTTTTTTTTTTTATCTACTTAATCAAACAGAACGAAAATAAAATAAATTTAAATAATTTAATAACTTTACAAAAAAAATATTGGAAATAACACAGACTATTAAAAATGCATTAAATAGCTAACACATGGAAACAACCCCGACGGATGTTTTTGCGTCTGTAATCACTTTTAGTCGGGGGATGTTCATAAAAATTATTTAACACTTTTTCTATAGGAACCGTCGTGGGTTTTTCAAAAATTTTAATTTTATTTTTTATCTGTCCATCTGTCTAGATGCTATTTCTTAAGAAAATGTAGAGTTATCTAACTGAAATTAATATCAAGTACTCGGGTCTGCCATCTCTTGAAACAGTAATTAAAATAAACTTCTAATTCAACGGAATCATTCGACTCGGTGCCTCAGCATGAGCCAGCAGGAGTGATATTAGAAGCCTAGTATAGTATCTAGGTGAGGTGACGACTATAAATATGTGGGAGATGAGTTGTTTTTAATATATTTTGAATTTTAACGGTTCCAAATTAGCTCATAAACAAGCTGGTCGCTAAACCGCTCCCATCCGGTGTGACGTCATTTGTTTGATCGCTTTTATAAAAAGGGCCTACCTGCCGTCGACGGTTCAGATATCATTCAGTTGGGCTGAGCTGTTGACGTAGTCCAGGTAATGCTATTTTCCTATAGAAACTAGTTCATACTATGATTCATACTATGATTCATACTATGATTACAGGCATACTGTGTCTTTATCGTTGTGCTTCATATAAATTACTATACCTACCTGATGGTGGAAACCCTGTAAGTGACTTTTGATGATGATTCTGTTGCATTGTTTAAAAGATTATTACACATAGTCATAATTAATGCTAATTTAATATATTGCATATCATGTTGTTCTTGGACAAATGCTTTATTTCTAAATAAATATGATGTGTTGATTTGAACGCTGTTTTACGTAATGATATCTTCCTTTAATCTCCCACAAATAGGTACACTTCCGCTGGCTCGTGCTGAGCGACTTCAAATTATAATAAGTAGTGGAAAATTATTTTCATGATTTTTGTCATCATCGTCATCATCACCAACCGGAAGACGTCCACAACTGAACAAAAGGCCTCTCCCTTAGGTAATACTTGCAAAATAGATTTTAATTTTAACTTTAATTTTGATTGTAATTTTGATGTATTTTATTTTTATTTTAATTAGTAGGTAATTTTGATGATAATTTTATTTTTTTGTGTTACTAACCTTTTTAAATAAGATACATGTTACTAACAATCTATGGACCCTGGTCTGTAATAAACGTTTATTATTAGAACACCACAATGAACGACAACTCGCGACTTGCATTCACCGATTTCCGCAACTCTCACGATGTCATCAGTCCACCTGGTTGGAGGCCTGCTAACGCACTGACTTTCGTAGTCGGTTCTATTCTTAGTTAAAAAATATTTCGTGGAGTCGGTTTTAATAATTTTTTTATTTATTTATTTTTAGTTTTAGTGATTTATGGCCAAGGTTGCATCTCACATTAATTCCACTAAGCCATGCACAAATGCGGCATAGTTACACGTCGAGGGGAAAATAGGTTTAATGCTCGAGTTTTATACTGCTTTTCACTTCGATTGAGAGAAAATTAATTAGCAACAGTGGAAATAATTTGTTTACTTACTAGGTACCTTTTACTTTTTATGTATTGCTGTATAATTATATTTTTTTAGTTTTATTTATTTATTTTGATTGATTTTCAGTTGTACCTACATAAAATAAAAATAATAAAAAAATATAAAATAGAAACTTCTTTGTTTGTGGCTGTTGACATCTGATTACCTTATCTTATAGACGAAGATATCACTTTATGTACTAAAGCACAAAAAGTAATTTTATGTCGCCTAGATACCGCATAAACACAAACTTTACAAGCATGAGAAGTGAAAAATATACTTATAGATAAAGATCGCGGGACTTTGATCATGGTGTATATTAGGATTTCTACTTGGGATACCAAGGTGTTACACCGCAAGTGCCAACCACTGCATAAAATTAGGTATATTTAATCCAGTAACAATTTTTGGGACTTATCCACGTAAGCAAGCTATTGTGAATTTTTCAATAATAGTGAATCCGCCGGCAAAAACAAATGCTACCTTATTCGTTTGATAACTTGTAACATATTTTTCACTTACCATGTTCGTAAAGTTCGTGTTTATGCTAGATCTAGGCGACTTAAAATGACTTTTTATGCTCTAGTGCATAAAGTGAAAACTTTGTATAAGACCAAGATAGTCAGGGCCCAAGTACATAACAAATTACAAGCGATTTTGTAATGAAATTGACTAGTAATAGTATATGCTCGTAATTTTTTATGCGATTGGGCCCAGGTGTCAACAGCCACAAACAAAAAGTTTCTACATATTTTTTTTAATCATTTTTAATTTAGGTATATAAACATAAAAATCTATCGAAATTAATCAAAATCCATACTAATATTATAAATGCGAAAGTAACTCTGTCTGTCTGTCTGTCTGTCTGTCTGTCTGTCTGTCTGTCTGTTACGCTTTCACGCCAAAACCGCTGAACCGATTTGGATGAAATTTGGTACAGAGATAGAATAGACCTTGGGAAAGAACATAGGCTACTTTTT
The DNA here is from genome assembly GCA_037349165.1 of Choristoneura rosaceana. NCBI lineage: Eukaryota > Metazoa > Arthropoda > Insecta > Lepidoptera > Tortricidae > Choristoneura > Choristoneura rosaceana. The sequence continues at coordinate 2,661,222 of JAZBNJ010000030.1, read as the reverse complement.
ATCCCGATATTCCCACGGGATAGGGATAAAATTTCGAAATAAGAACCTCTGGGCTTAGAGTCATGAAATTTGGTATATAGGTAGTTGGACGTATGGAATAACACATAGGTGACTTTTTGACCCGATATTCCCACGGGATAACTAGGGATAAGATCTCGAAATAACAACCGCTGGGCTTAGAGCCATAAAATTTAGTATGTAGGTATCTGGACCTCTGGAATAACAGGAAAGCTACTTTTTATCCTGATATTCCCACGGGATAGGGATAAAATTTCGAAATAAGAACCTCTGGGCTTAGAGTCATGAAATTTAGTATGTAGGTAGTTGGACGTATGGAATAACACATAGGTGACTTTTTGACCCAATATTCCCACGGGATAACTAGGGATAAGATCTCGAAATAACAACCGATGGGCTTAGAGCCATAAAATTTAGTATGTAGGTAGCTGGACCTCTGGAATAACACGAAGGCTACTTTTTATCCTGATATTCCCACGGGATAGGGATAAAATTTCGAAATAAGAACCTCTGGGCTTAGAGTCATGAAATTTGGTATATAGGTAGTTGGACGTATGGAATAACACATAGGTGACTTTTTGACCCGATATTCCCACGGGATAACTAGGGATAAGATCTCGAAATAACAACCGCTGGGCTTAGAGCCATAAAATTTAGTATGTAGGTATCTGGACCTCAGGAATAACACAAAGGCTACTTTTTATTCTGATATTCCCACGGGATAGTGATAAAATTTCGAAATAAGAACCTCTGGGCTTAGAGTCATGAAATTTGGTATGTAGGTAGTTGGACGTATGGAATAACACATAGGTGACTTTTTGACCCAATATTCCCACGGGATAACTAGAGATAAGATCTCGAAATAACAATCACTGGGCTTAGAGCCATAAAATTTAGTATGTAGGTATCTGGACCTCTGGAATAACAGGAAAGCTACTTTTTATCCTGATATTCCCACGGGATAGGGATAAAATTTCGAAATAAGAACCTCTGGGCTTAGAGTCATGAAATTTAGTATGTAGGTAGTTGGACGTATGGAATAACACATAGGTGACTTTTTGACCCAATATTCTCACGGGATAACTAGGGATAAGATCTCGAAATAACAACCGATGGGCTTAGAGCCATAAAATTTAGTATGTAGGTAGCTGGACCTCTGGAATAACACGAAGGCTACTTTTTATCCTGATATTCCCACGGGATAGGGATAAAATTTCGAAATAAGAACCTCTGGGCTTAGAGTCATGAAATTTGGTATATAGGTAGTTGGACGTATGGAATAACACATAGGTGACTTTTTGACCCGATATTCCCACGGGATAACTAGGGATAAGATCTCGAAATAACAACCACTGGGCTTAGAGCCATGAAATTTGTTGTGTAGGTAGCTGAACCTCTGGAATAACACATAGGCTATTTTTTACCCCGATATTCCCACGGGATAGGAATAAAATTTTGAAATAATAACCGCTGGGCTAAAAGTCATGAAATTTGGTATGTAGGTAGCTGCACGTCTGGAATAACACATACGCTATTTTTTATCCCTATACTCCCACGGGATATTTCAATTGCCACTACCAGACCGATTAGTTTACGCGTGCGAAGCCGCGGGTAAAAGCTAGTAAATCAATAAAACTAAAAAAACTATAATTATATAGTAATGCATGAAAAATAAAAGGTACATAGTAAGTGAACAATTGTTTCCATGATTGCTATTTCATTTTCTGAAGAACGTCTAGGTAAATATTACCGTTTATGGTATTTATGTCTGAGAGAAAATCACGAAAGTTGACTGAGTTGACTGGTTGAATGTTGACTAGGTAAACGTTGCACTGGACAGATCTTATCTTGAAAATTTTTAAAAACCTTCCAAGTATTAGTTGAACTCGTCTTACGTTTGGAAATTAGAACCTTATGCCGCAAGACCATTGTGGGCATTGCCCTTTTGTCCTATTGTTTATAATAATACCTGGTGATTTTTTGTGACTACGTATAATTAGTGGAAAAGGGGAGGAAACTAAAATTTTAACAAAATGTTAAAATCTGTTCATTTGCTATTTGACACTGGTCTGAGTACGTCTCTCAAGGTTTCGTCAATTATCAGATTTTTTTACAAATTTTACCTTGTTGTTATTTCTTGTTGCAAAACAAGTATAGGTAAGTGCAAAGTAAAATTTAGATTTTCTTGGTATTGGTGCTTTTAGTCCTGTGCTTTTAGTGCTTTGGATAATGGTGGTGTTTTAAGGGGTTGGTGGTAGCCGTGGTGTCTTCACATCGGTGGCGGTGTTAGTATAAGGCGCACATAAGTAAGTAATTCTAGATTTTAAACTATGTATTTCCATTTGCTATTATTCAATTTCGTTTGTTGTTAGCGTGCGAAAATAAAACAAACAGTAGAGTTGTCTTCATTTTATCGTAGGTATAGAATTAATTATATTTAATAGCTAAGTAAAAACAAAAAACGACATTAGATAGCTCGTGTGTTGCTCTACAAATGACATGGCTTATTGCTGGTGGACACTCCTTAGAACATTATCAAATCGTGCAGAGTTTGCAAGTTCAAGCTAAACTCCAGCTTCAAACGCTTGTAAAGGGGTAATTTTATTTGATAGGCGGGTGTGATAAAATAATTTTCTGTTAGGCCTATACACATTTAATAAAATCCGAATTCGAGCTCCTTATTTTTTTTAAAAACGCCTAATAAATAACACAAATTTAACCGTGCGGTTCGCGGTGGGTGATTATTTACATTCACGTCAAAACTAGGAAAGCTAAGTAAAAACAAGAGACGATATTAGATAGATCGTGTGTTGCTCTACAATATTCATGCCTTATTGCTGGTGGACACTCATTAGAACATTGTCAAATAGCGCAAAGTTTGAAAGGTAACATCTGTAACATGTCGAATTTTTGCAAAGTTTGTGTTTTTAATTTGGCCGTTGGGCATTTGTGGACTCTCGCGTGGAAACTGGTAGAGCTAAGTGAGCAGAGATGACTTATTCTTAAAGCTCTTGACCTGCCCTACATCGTGCATGTTGTTTCCATGGCGGACAACATCTGTAACAAGTCGAATTTCTGCAAAGTTTGTGTTTTTAATTTGGCCGCTGGCCATTTGTGGGCACTCGCGTGGACACTGGTAGAGCTAAGTGAGTAGACATGACTTATTCTCAAAGGTCTTGACCCGCTTTACATCGTTTAGAACACATTATTGTAAATTTTACTCAATATCTACGCTGCACTGTCTTATTACATTAAAGAACTTCTTAATTTGGTAGGGTAATTTTTGTGTGAAATTAGCGGCCAAATGTTGGCGGCCGATATATGGCCACCGGTGTGATTGACCCCTATCTAACCTGATGTTAAGTTCAGATGAGGCCAAAAGTGTATCTCACTGGTTCCGTAACAGCCTATTCACTGTAGCCTACGACACAGGAATATCTCAACGTGACATATACGGTGGTTTAAAATTTAAATTACTGACTACTTTCTAGCTTGCCAAGCGTCAATCACGTAGCATGGATAATCCTTTTCTAATCTAATACACATCGTCACTACTTAAAAAAAAAATCTCGTATCTCAAATCAATACGTCACCAAAATTTACCTTTAAAATAATGTAACTACATTAAGTTACTCAGAAAAATCATCGATGCTGAGGTACGAGGTTTTTTCAAAGTAGCGACGATATAGGTATGAATGCCGACCCGAGTCGCGTGTCAAGCATGTAGATCTTTATGGCACCGCTGCATAGCTGAATCTTGAAGCGAACATTTTAATGCCATATTTATTGCATGGAGGTTGTCACGAACCGACATAAAGGCGCGTCCTACATATTTAAATGTACAAATAATTAGTTTCCAATATCTGACCTGCCGATGCCTTCGCCGTACTTCACATTCCCAAATACAATTGTTCCGGCAAGCGCATAAAAGAAAACAAGTAGAAACATTCCGAATATAATGAAGAAACTCTTGCATACACTCACTCCTACAGTGAGCATTAGCATTTTCAGAGTCGTATGTTTTCCCGTAATGGTGAAGAAACGTAAGATGACTACCATAAAACCGACGAAGTAGGATAGGTCGTTCTGCAAAAATACAATCGTAATTATTATATTATGCCGACTGAAATACGTACCAAATGATGTCACAAATACATACATAACGTCACATTTTAGTTTCTGATTATAAAGACTATACGAAGAAAGAATACGACTAAACAGACAAGTCATCTTTATATTTAGAGTTAGACTATTGCTTTCCAATGATTTTAAAACCTCTGTTTACTATGAGTTTAACTACCGAAGAAACAGTTATTATTTGTGTAATCACAATTCCACGTGAAAAGATCTTCAAAGGATGATCCGAAAAATATAGGATTTTTTTATTGATTTATATTTATTCGACAACTATACATAAAATAGCAAAGCGAAAAAGAAGACAAAAAATCAAAAAACCCTATTACCTTTAAAAATACTAAAAAGAAGGAATCAAGTCTAGTGGGCTAGAACTTTGTTAAGTAGCTAACTTAAAGTTCAACAGTCGGGACCCGTGACTGTACCTTGAGTGTAAAATGCATGAATATCCAAATGCATCCAGCAACGGTGACGAGCAGGTCGTATCTGTTGCGGCGACTCTGCCAGTAACCACGCGGTGTGAAGGCGACAGTCTTAAGCAGCACTTCGACGACAAATACTAGTGTCAGCATGGCAGACGTCAACGCCAATTTTTCGGTGGATTGCGAATCTCGTGACCACTGGAGCAAAATGCATCACAATTAAAGTATTTAACTTATTAATTACCCTGACTCTCTCAGGACAAAATCTTTTGACTGCCAGCGCCCAGCAGCTATTAAATTATTTTTAGTACAATCACATAACTTTTAAAGTACTCTTGTCGAGATCAGTACTTCTTTTTTTTGTACATGCATTTTTTTATTCTCCGTTAGGTAACTGATCGGATAGTATTTAGATATCTTTCGCCTATGACAAGTTTGCAGGTGGTAGGACCTTGTGCAAGGTCCGCCCGGATTGCTACCACCATCTTGCTCGCTAATCCTGCCGTGAAGCAGCAGTGCTTGCACTGTTGTGTTTCGGCGTGGAGAGTAAGACAGCCGGTGAAATTACTCGCATCTGCAATACCCCTGGTGTTGCAGATGTTTATGGGTGGTGGTGATCTCTTACCACCAGGAGACCCACTTGCTCGTTTGCCTTCCAGTAGAATAAAAAAAAAAAAAAAAAAAAAAGTTGAATCTCGCTTTGGTTTAAGCAGCGCCCTGTAGCACAAAAGTTAAAAGTGCCACAATTCGACAAAAATTTCAAGTTTCTCATAGTAAAATGTTACAATTTTGTCTAATTATAGCACTTGTAACTTTTGTGGTACAGGGGGCAGGATTCCTCAATAATAAACGTTTCTGCATAGGAAAAAGCCATCTTTCGTAAAATGTGACAACCAGTTGACATTAAACTATTGTGTCTTATTGTTACATTATTTACGCAAAAAAGCGTGAAAAAATGTTTAGCAAAAAAATTAACAGACTACAAAAAACCATAAAAATATTTTCTACCTGTCTGCTGTAGGTACCTACCTCAGCACGAGCCAGTATGAGTGATTAAAGCCCAATATATATAAAATGTAGGCGAGGTAAACGACTATAGGTAGTAGGTCCACTCCTGCTGGCTCGTGCTGAGGCAGCAACTAAAGACGTTCAATTGTTTTTTTTTTTTCAGTACATAGATCCCTAATTTGTTTACTGGAAAGTGTATCTAAGTATCTACCTACTTCATTAACATGTGGCGTAAGCGTGAAGGATTGTCTGACCTTCTATTATTATATTATTAGAGTCCGTAAAATTCTTATTTTCACGCCACCGTGGTGCTAACTATCGTAGAAATGATCCATAATTCATATACCTATTCAATTCTTATGATGAAATGTTGAACTTGAGTGCTTATTTTAAGCGAGATATAACTAGCGACGTATTCAAATGTCACGTATTACAATGAAAACAGTGCCCTATGTGTATCGTGTTTTATGATTTCCTATTTTTTTTTTCCTCTTGCTATCATGAAGTTATGTAGATTGTGGAAAAAAATAATCTACGACATTTGGCCTCATTAGTTAAATTAATTTATTTACCCAGTAACGTCAACTAAACAAAACAAAGTTAGTAGTGTTATAAACGAGAAATAAGTAGGTGCCCAAACCTGAGAAATACAGGTGAGTAATTCACAATTATTTGATTCGTTGACTACTTTGAATTTCGAGGCATAAAATCTGCTACTGGGGCAAAGAAAACGTCAGGAGGTAGATGTAAACATAGAATAAGAAGTGAGAGTGAAAATAGCTGTAAACATAGTAAAAGTATAAAAAAGTCCTAACTGATTGAATGACATGTCACTGACTCACTCATCATCGCCCAGGCTAAAACCTAGGGCCCTAGAAATCTGAAATACTGTATGGAGGTTCTTTTATTTTTTTCACAATTTTGGAAATTTCCCTTCTAAGGGGGTTAAATTTGAAAGTAAAGACAACAACTTTTGTGGTTAGGTAACAATAAGCGGTTAGGTAGAACGGCAAAACTGTAAATAGTCACCCATTAAAAATAAAGAATAAAAATTGACTCAGCTATTTTATTAAATCAACCCCCAAGAGAGGAGGTCGGAATTATATACATAGAAAATATTTGAGAAAAACAATAGAACCAACAAATAATATATTTTTAGAATTTGTTTGTTTATCTGTGCGTTTGTTCGCCCTAATCAACTAAATGTGGTTTCCAGTGATGTGTTTGCTTTGCTTAAATTAACATTGTGCGTTAGTTATTATTATTATTATTCCTTTGATTGGTGAACGTAGAGGAAGCGACAGTTGTAGGTATGCCAGAATCGTAGCAAGTGGAAGGATGTAGTCTCTGCCTACCCCGTTGGGAAAGAGGCGTGATTTTATGTATGTATGTATATACGTATGTATGTTGTCAACTTAATTAATTGATGATTGTTGATTTCATTGAAACTTTGGTTAATGTTTTAACTAACTTCATATTTGGCATTCCTTAGACGATTATCAAATTAAAGAGATTATTTCAGAAATTTTGGAAATTCCTTCTGGGTAAGGTATAAATGCAAGGCAAGTAAATAATTATCCAGTTAAATTAATTTCAAGATTTTATACGTATATACTCACGGGATAAGGAAACAACGCTATATAAATATTCACTAACTGATGTCTATGATAATGATAATGGGTGATCGGATGTTGTCATAACCGGATTTTTGCTTTACAATGAAAGAGATGAAGAAGTTATACCACAAATTTGAATTCTGAGCGGACAAAAGCTAGTTTTTTTTAGTAGCCTATACAATGTCCCACTGCTGGGCAAAGGCCTCCCCTTTCTAATTAGAAAGGGGAGGCCTTTGCCCAGCAGTGGGAATCCCATTCGTCTCTGGCTTCGGCAAAATGTTTATCATTTTTAAGGCTTTAATACCAAAAAATACGTCTTAATGTACCTGTATTACGACGTCCCGTAAACAATTAATAAAATAGGGCATTCGATTGTTCATACCAATGAGCTATAGTAGGTACATTGTGCATTAAGGGCGTACGAAGGGGATTACTAACGAGAGTCTATTAGAACTTTTAATGACCCGAGTTTGTGATACCTTACGGCCCGTGATACACACAATAATTTTCATCACAATGCGAGGAAAAAATGCAAAAAATTAGATTATTTTGTGTCCAAACAATTTACAGCTCAGCAAAAGCAAGACGCTAAGAAAACAACTTTTTTTTTTTTTTGTACCTACACTTTTACTATGGAGATAGTTTATGGGCCCGAGAGTGACATAGGCTACTTTTTATCCGCGCGCGATAACCGAATACCACGCGGGCGGAGCCGCGGGCAAAAGCTAGTTAAATAATATTAGCGCCAGGAAAACGATATGAACTTCGATTATCGAATTTCGTGGGAGCCCCCCTGATTGTCACTTTTTTCGAGTCGTCTACCATGGATAACTAAGAACCGTGTTTAGTATAGAATTCGAATACGGCCAGATTATTCCAACATGCTAAAAAATATTTACTAAAATTATTGCAAATTTGATATAAATTTAAAATATAAAAATATAACGAAGTTTCCTGAAGCGTGGCAAATTTTTATGGTATAAAATTAAGTGATATCTTAGTTTTAAAGATGTAAATAAAACGTTGGCTGACTTGAAACCTTTTTAGTCTGAAATGAGGTACCTACTAACTTTTTAAAACTAAAGTCATAATTCCCTTGGGGAGGAAAACTATATGTAAATCCATAATTTCCGCGGGAAAAATTGAGGCGATTGTCTTTTAGTATACATGCATGGAATAACGTCATTGACGAGCAAGTGTGATGAAAAAGTAATTTACCATCTTACTCTGCACTACTTGTTTACTTCATGAATTCATAAAAATATCTAACTTCCTCCTTCTCAACCTGACTGAAATAGTTCGTATTATGTTTTATAGCAATACAACGTTATGCTAATTTGTTATTTCGTCTTCGGACAAAGCCTCTTCAAAGTCTATCATATTTGCACGACTGATTTTTAATTAATTACGTTTCAGCATGTATGTACAATATGTACAGCTGCCCGGAACTGCGCTGGCGCCGATCGCGCGCTTTAAACGACTGTTCCTGCTCGCCAAGCTGGTTGGCGCCTTTATTCTTCTGTTCTTCATCATAGGACTCAATAACACGTGGTTTTTCATTACAACAAACATTGACGATATTTATTCGAAACACCTAAATCACTTCAATGATCGAAGTACTATTCGTACGAAAGGGTGCCGAATACCGTTTATGAGACCAATAGAACCTTCATTTAAACATCTCATAGAATATCCAAAAAGCTTGAAACCGTGCCAAGCTAAACCTTTAGTTGGGTCGAACAAAACCCACGTTTGGATTGAAAAGGAAAACATGCATTCTTATAATATAAGTGATCACAAGAGGTTTACATGTTGCTATAAATCATTCATTCGTCCAGTACAAGTGGATGATATAACGTCAGGATCAATTGACAATCGAGTGAAATACAGTGATTGTAAAAACTTTTCAGATGTTATAGAAGTTACCGATGAGTTTGTTAGAATAATTTGTGGCCATGATAAAATAATTTTCGACACCTTTCTATTATTTGCCCTTGAAAAAAAACTGAATAATGGCAATCAAAATGAAAAAATACCTTACAACATTTTGATAATGGGAATAGACGCAGTATCTAGATTAAACTTGCATAGAACCATGCCAAAAACTGTAAAGTATCTGAAAAGTTTAGGTGCTATAGAATTGCTCGGTTACAATAAAGTGGGAGATAACACGTTCCCAAATTTAATTCCGATGTTAATAGGTAAAACAGATGCTGAGTTACGGGAGACATGTACTCCTAACCATCGGTCAACGTTCGACAACTGTCCCTTTGTGTGGGAGTGGTTCCGACAGGCTGGTTTCACGACTGTGCTAGCCGAAGACACGGCAAGTCTGGGAACCTTTAACTACAACCAATACGGCTTCAAAGGTACTCCCACAGACTACTACATTCACACGTTCATGCATGAGGCAGAACATCAAGTAGGGAGCAACAAAATGCTAAATTGTAAACTATGCATGAACGAGAAATATTTTTTTGATATATTACTAGACTATGTGGACGACCTAACTACAACGTTAAAATTAAAAATGTTTGGATTCTTCTGGGAAACCACCATGAGTCACGACTTTTTAAATTATCCAATGGTGATGGACCAAAGCTATGTTAAAGTTTTGAGTAAGTGGCACCTTTCTGGTTACCTGAATGAAATGATTCTGTTCTTAGTCAGTGATCACGGCATAAGATGGGGTGAATTCCGGTCTACAAGACAAGGATATTTAGAGGAAAGGCTGCCCTTTGTGTTCGTTTTAATGCCTCCCTCGTTTCGTGAAAATTATAGTGAGGCCTACCACAATCTAAAACTGAACAGCCACCGCCTAACCACACCATTTGACATGCATGCCACTCTAATGGACCTAGTGAGTCTTGATAATATCAAAAATGAAATAATTATCTCGCGAAGCAAAGAGCATTATGCGGAAGACCGTAGCATCAGTTTGTTTATACCGATATTAGAGAACAGAACATGCAAATCGGCACAAATAGATGACCATTGGTGTACTTGTCATAGAATCATAAAATCATCGACAGAGAGTTTGGAAGCGCGAGAGGCCGCGCAACACGTAGTATCGCATATGAACTATCTTGTTAGAGATTATCCGCAGTGTGCTAATCTCACGGTTGCTGAACTACTGAATGTAACTAAAATGGTATCTGGTAACGCGGGTGATGAAATGGAGTGGCCGGAATTGACCATTGTATTGCGCGCTGAACCGAGTGGAGGCTTGTTTGAAGCCACGCTTGGTAAAGGCAGTGGCAAGTGGGTGCTTGCGGGCTCAGTCAGCCGACTCAACCTATACGGCGACCAAAGCCGATGTGTGTCGGATAACAGACTAAAACTTTACTGTTATTGTGTATCACCATAGGCCAACCTAAGCTCATCAAGTGGAAAGAAATGAGGATTCGGATAGATTCCTGTTATGCATCCAAATCTGATCCTTATACCTGAAATCCAGTAAGGACTGTCTACTTTTTATTATGCGTAAAGAATCTCTGCAGTTTCAGACTCGTTTTGACTATTAACGATTGTTTTGTAAAATGTGTTTCTTTTCACTTATGATTCACACAATCAACTATAACAACGAAAAAATGTGCACAATTTATAGATAAACATAGTTTACAGAGATTTTGACCAGGTTCGATTCCCGTTTATGTATGAAAGTAAAAAAAAAATATATATGCCATTTTTATTAAATCTAATCGTAATCTAAACGTAAGCCTATTATGTACAAAAAAAATCTCAAATCGAAGCCATGGTTCCTAAGAACAGATTTCGCTATCTCTCATAGTTTCTGATTTCTCCCTACTGACCCATTTGGATTGATCATCCTGTATAATCAAGTCAGCTTACCGTAACAACAAGTAATCCGCTGTTGATTAGAACAACGAACGCTATTACTCTCTTAAAGGTTATATGCTGCGTAACGTCGTACGCGAAAGCGCGTACTTTTCTTCCGTCCGGCCGAGGGGGTAAGTGAAGAGGCTGTGCAATCTTCAATCTCTTTTTGAGATCACACCTGCGACAAGAAAAAGTTAGTTTATTATTTAAGCATCTTAACCAAAACTGGGATGATTGTAATTAAAGTGCGTCTTGATTTCTGATTTGTGATGTAACTTTTTGTACTGATTTGTAGTGCCTAATAAAGAATTATTTGTATTGTTATCATGGTCAGCAAGACTAAGAAAAAAGAAAGAAGTAGGACGTATTTAGGTTCAGTTAAAATATTTTCGGTTTCAGAATGATTTTAAGTTTTGAGTATATCGCTTGTTTTAATTATCAATTCTAGGAGACGCCATCAGGATATTGGAATGATTTAGTTGGTTTTAATTTTCATCATCACGCAATTAACGCGCAAAACAATATTCGTCATTGGATATCGTGTACGGTTATCTTTAACTTACCATCTTCTTTGATCGACAGTAAGGAGAGCGGTGCCTTTGTTTTCAGAATAGTTTGCGATCACCACGCCGACAAACAGAGTTAGCCCTATCATGCATCCGAGGAAAATATATACATGAATGTAAATAGCATGCACCTAAAAAAATATAAAAGGGTTAGTGTCACATTTCAGATTTAAATCATACCTACAATCAAATTTGAATAAAGATCAGAGGCCGTATTGCCTAACGTTTCTGACGCTCGCGATCGCAATCAAATGAGAGTTGTATGGGAAATCTGTCATTTGATTGCGATCGCGAGCATCAGAAACGTTAGGCAATACGGCCTCTGGCCAGCATTGAAGTCTGTATATTAATTTAAAAAAATACTAACAGGTCCAAGTGCTTTTATCAAAACATCGCGAACATCAAGCCAGCCTTTAAAAGACAACACTTCAAACAATGTCAGTAGCGCATCACCGATGTTATCGAAGTTGAAACGTTTTGGGTTAGCCCTGTAACAAAAATCAAAATATTCTCATGTTATGGTAATCAAAGACAGGATGTGTTAGAGATAATACTTACATTTAACGAAATATTTACTAGGATTGTTGAGAGAATTAATAATTTCTGGAGTTTTAATAAAAAGTGGTTTGGTATATTACTTGTTTGAACTACGACATTTGAATATTGAAAATAATTAGCAAAACCGAATTGGGCAAGATATAGGTTTCACTTACAGTTTGTTCTGGCTCTATTCCTCAGTCCCAGGGACACATTTAAGACACAATCACAGCACTTTCAGAGTTTTTTATGAATAATTTAAAAGAGCGCGCGCCGGCCGGCATTCATTTCGAGCTGTCAAATTTGCGCAACTGACTGGTGGCGCCGCCGTGCGGGAGAAAGCGGAATGTTCATTCAGCCAGTATGTTTTTGATATGTGCAGGAGGTTTTAATGCACATATTACTAATTATATCTGCCCAATGTAACGTACATAAACCCCCCACCGGGAATCTACCCCAGATTCCCCAGTTTACAAACCAAACCAGGGATGGTATTGAATAAGGTAAGTGGACTGTATAGTGTAAGTATTTGTTGACTTAGTGAACTAAACACGTGTAGCTGTAAATTGAGTAAAATAAATGACTTATTTCGAACCTAAAATTGTCATAAACTTGACACCTTCTTGCGTCAAATTCATGCAAAGAAACAAAGGAAAATAAAAATTATGCTGAATCTAATTCCATTGGAAGTGGTCTAAGCTTTACAACGGGTCGCGTGTATTCGCCATTCTGGATTTTTACTTTTACCACCCGTACAACTCCATCAGCTCCTGGATAAAGTTCCGTCACATGACCGAGATGCCATTGAAGCGGAGGAGCGTCAGCATGCATAAGAACGAGTTCATCAACTTGAATATTACGACAATTCCTATGCCATTTTTGTCGCTGCTGCAGCGTGTGCAAATAATCGTTTAATTGCAATGTACGCGGACCGATATGTAAATAAATTTTATGAAAATAGTCGATAAGAATTTTTGTAAAGTTGCACTTTTTAGGAAGCAATAATGGATACTTCTTTTGATACGGTAGTTCGGCGAAAGACAACCTACCCCCCACCCTGAGAAAACCGAGGGGGTCGACATAAGGTGCTAACCTTTTAAGTGAAGAACTACAGCTGTAACCATTGGAAATTGCTTGGATATCAGCTGCAAAATGCTCTCGCTGAACGGATTTAATGAGCACATCGTGTGCGTTCTTTAAATCTGATAGAGACGAAGGACCTGTGTTCCTATTAGACTTCGTCGATCTACAATTGTTAATAAATTGAAAACAACGAGCTAAGACCTTTTGAAGTTTGCTAAAACTCGAATATTTTTCAGTTAAATCATAAACAAGATTTGAGTCACGTGTTGTGTTTTGCACGCTAGTTTGAGCCAAAGTCGCGCATGGAATTTTGAGTTCTGGCACATTTGCCGATTTAAATTGATCAATTGATTTTACTGGCCAATTCTCTCTTGGTGCGTCTAGCCAGCTCGGTCCTCCGAGCCACTCCGCTGTCGATAACAGCACGGAAGGTAGCGCTCCGCGCGAGCACACGTCAGCGGGGTTGGACGCGCCGCTCACGTGAAACCAACAATCGCTTTGCACGGTCTCCAAAATTTTGGAAACACGCGAAGCCACAAAGGTTTTGAGATTATAACTGGGTGTATTCAACCAACTCAGCACCACAGAGGAATCGGTAAACAAGAGTATTTCATGAACAGGAATTCGTTCAGACAATATTGACTTCGTATATTTGACTAACTTGACTAACAAATGCGCAGCCATTAGCTCGAGACGTGGAATGGTCACTGTCTTCAAGGGTGCAACCTTGGATTTTGCAATGACTAGACTGACCTTCGAATTACCTTGATTGTTAAAACTACGCAAATAGATGACCGCAGCTATTCCTTGAACTGAAGCATCGCAGAATCCTAGTATCTGGTAGTAGCTGTGCTGTTTGACAGTAACCTGGCGCTCGTGGCTAAAATTCGACAACAGCGGGAGCTCTGACATGTAGGTGAGCCACTCCTTTTCCAGTTCCGGAGGCAGCCGCTCATCCCAACCCAGCTGTTGGAGCCAGAGTTTCTGCATGAAGCATTTCGCGTAGAATATGCAAGGAGCCACGAAACCTAAGGGATCATACTGACGACCAATCTGTGACAAAACACTACGCTTGGTGATCGCCTGTGAAGCTGGAAGTGGATGGAATACGAAGGAAAACACATCTTCGGCGGGTCGCCACTGCAGACCTAAAACTTTTATGGATAGGTCCTTGTCATCCTCGAATGCAATGGGCGTTTCGCGGTGATCAGCTGGAACCCGAGCCAGTACCTGGGGACAGTTGCTGGCCCACTTACGAAGCAGAAATCCTCCTCCACTCAGCAACTCTAACAGTTCATCCTGTAGCCTAGCTGCTTCATCATAGCTGCTCACTGACCACAGAAGGTCATCGACGAAGAAACCCTTTTTTAGAACCTTGCTCGCTAAAGGATACTTCTCGCAGTCGTCGTCAGCCAGTTGATGCAGGACTCGGATCGCTAGGTACGGACTGCTAGCAACGCCGTATGTGATCGTGTTTAACTCATACACCTTTAAAGGTTGATCAGGTTGAAACCTCCACAAGATGTGTTGGTAATTGCGTTGAGATTTTTCGATCAAGGTCATTCGAAACATTTTACAAATGTCACTTGACAAGCAAATTTCATGTATACGAAAATTTATTAAAATCTCATTAATATCTGCTTGAAGCTTAGGACCGGCGTAAACGACTGAATTTAAAGAATTATTATTTGTCGTTTTGCATGAGGCGTCAAAAACTACTCGGAGTTTTGTCGTGGTACTTGACGGTCGGAGAATACAAAAGTGAGGAATTATGTACTTAGAATCCACAGTACCAAAATCACCTACGCAAGTCATGTGACCAAGGCTTTCATATTCGGGCATGAATTTATTATATTCTTCCTTAAGTTCCGGAAGACGATTCAGCTTTGTTTCTAAATTGTTGAAACGACGTAACGCTTGTGGAGTCGAATCGCCGAGATCAAAACTGGGTTTGAACGGGTACTTCACTGTATAACGTCCCGTAGTATCGCGACTGTGTTCGTTTTGGAACAATTGTTCGACATACAAATCTTCTGGTTTTTTAGTGACGTCATACGGCACGTTTTCAGTCTCCCAGAAAGAGTTCATGATTTTATCGATACTACTAGTTTTATTAGCAGAGAACAAGTTGAGCGAGGCTGTATTTGACTCACAATCGTCACTCAGTACTGTCTGACCAGTAATGACATATCCGAATATGGAATGCATCGCGACGGGCAAACCCGGGTCACGTGGTAGTATATTTTGACCGTCATAAATGTAGGGAAATAAGTCACCTGCGATCAACAAGTCAACTGGAGCCGCCGAAAAGTAGTTCGGGTCAGCTAACTCTAGATTTTTGAAATTATTGATAACTTTGTTTGATAAGGTTACTGTAGGTAAGTTGCTAGTTATATTACTTACGACAACAGTATCAGTGCTAAGCACCGGACCAAATGAGTTTCGTGGTTTAATTGAACATGTAACCAGACCGAAATCTTGCACTGGCGCACCTCCCAGACCCATGGGTTCAAACTGACACTTGCGTCGAGACAAACCCAGGCGCTGGGCACACTCTTTTGTCATATAACCGGACATGGCACCGCTGTCAATGACTGCACGTACGGCGTGGTAAGTTCCCCATCGATCTGCGACGTGCACCATGGCAGTGCCTAACAGCACGGTTGAATTTGACGAACAAGTCAAGCCGACGTTTGGCATTGACCTTTGACTTTGATTTTGACCATTTGAAACGTTTTGAATACTTGAAATGTTTTGACTATTTGAACCGTTTTGATTAATTGATGAATTTTGAACAGTTGGAACTGTATCTAAGTGAATACTGTGATGGTGCGGTTGTTTACACAGCACACAACGCACTTTTGACGTACACTCGGACAACGAATGCTGACGAAAGCAATTTTCGCATAATTGAAGCTGTTTCACTTTGTCAAGACGCTGCACCGGTGTTAAA
This sequence comes from Choristoneura rosaceana, assembly GCA_037349165.1. Taxonomy (NCBI): domain Eukaryota; kingdom Metazoa; phylum Arthropoda; class Insecta; order Lepidoptera; family Tortricidae; genus Choristoneura; species Choristoneura rosaceana. The sequence continues at coordinate 2,645,045 of JAZBNJ010000030.1, read as the reverse complement.
TCAAAAAACTCGAAACATCGATAAGTTGAATGCGGTTTGTCGCAAAATAGACATCTATTTGATCGTTCGCTATTATTCTTACTCACAGCTGACAAGCACGGCTTTTGGAACTGCTTCGGTGCACTACTGTAATTAGCAGCATTATTATTATTTGTTCGAACAAAATTCGGCTTTGCAGAGGTGTTAGGAACACTCTTAGGCGTAAACTGAATTTTTGATGTACTAATTTTAACCTCAGACATTTCCAAAACACGCGCCTGTTTCTCCACGAAATTAATCAGCTGTTCGTAAGTAGGTATATCGGTTTGATCTACAGATTGTTCGAATTCGCGCCTAGTGACGGGGTCTAAATTTCGCAATCCCATATAAAACAGTATGAAACTCGATAGGTTACTGATTTTCAAAAGTTTCAATGCTTTAACACACTCTTGATACGTTTGTAAAAATGTGTTTAGACCAGTAGCCGACTCAGTTGACAAAGGCTTAAATTGAAACAGCCGATCTAAATAGCTCGTAGCTAAGGCACGAGTGTTCTCAAATTTTTTGACTAGCAAAGCCCATACTATTGGATAATTATCGGCCGTCACTGGCATCCCTTTGACCACTGTCAATGCCGGACCGCTGACTGCGGAGAGCAAGTAATAAAACTTCTCAATGTTCGTAATATCATTGTTATTATGAATTAAACTCGTAAACGTGTCATAGAATGTTTGCCAGTTTTCTAATTTGCTATCGAAATGGAACAATTCTAGTTTAGGCAGCCGCGGCTTAGCCGACCGCGAGTCTGGCCCGGTAGCGCCCGGCCCGCGGCCCGCGGAGCGCGACGAAGGTCCGCTACCGCTGCCGTCACACGATTGCCAAGTGTCGCTATTAGCCTCCGCTACACTCAGAATACGGAAATACATGTCGTCAAAGGTTTGAATTTCTTGATAATTTGGTTTAAATTTCGGGTTTTGTTTCTTATTATAAGAATTTAACTCGAATATGCATTGTTCGAAACATTCCCGAGTCGAATGAAGTTCTTTAAGTCGCAAATTAAATTCGGTTAAACGCTCTGGTGGAGTTGATTTGGATAGTTCAAATAACGTTTGACATCGTATAAAAAGCAGTTCTTTTTTGTTGATAAGTTGTTCGACATCGAATTCTTTTTCGTCCATTTCGAATTAAAAAACAAAAGACGCGCGCGACGCGTTGCAAAGAACGAAAATTGAAAACGTTTATTTTATACGTATTATTCTAGGTAAATAACTTAGATTAGAAATAAGCCTGTTACCTTAAAACTGCGTGAAATGTGTGTTTTATGTGTATGAATGTGTATTTAGTTTGCAAACTGAGGATGCGGTTCGATTGACCAAAATGTTTGAACTACGACATTTGAATATTGAAAATAATTAGCAAAACCGAATTGGGCAAGATATAGGTTTCACTTACAGTTTGTTCTGGCTCTATTCCTCAGTCCCAGGGACACATTTAAGACACAATCACAGCACTTTCAGAGTTTTTTATGAATAATTTAAAAGAGCGCGCGCCGGCCGGCATTCATTTCGAGCTGTCAAATTTGCGCAACTGACTGGTGGCGCCGCCGTGCGGGAGAAAGCGGAATGTTCATTCAGCCAGTATGTTTTTGATATGTGCAGGAGGTTTTAATGCACATATTACTAATTATATCTGCCCAATGTAACGTACATTACTTATTTTACAAAATGCTCACCATACTCTTGGCACCAACATAGAGGGAAATGTCTCATTGGGGCCCGGCCTAATCTTCATCTTTGTAACGAACACTCGTCTCATAAACACTCCAACGCAATCTTCACGGTTCAGAATCGTGGGGTCGTTGCATCGTGCGAGCCTATAACAAACCAATTCTAGTCAGTAAGTACATGCTTCGAGAAGATGAAAAATTTTGTAACAAAAAATTGAACCATAAAAAAACATTGAACATTGAACAAAACCATGAAAATAATTGTCTTCTACAAAAAACGCGTTTGAAGGCGGTGCCTCAGCACGAGCCAGCAGGAGTAGAACTATAGTCGTGTATCTCACCTACATGCTATATTATATTGGCCTACAAACACTCCTACTGGCTCGTGCTGGGCACCGACTTCAAACTGGTACAAAATGATTTTAATGTTTTTCATATTTTTTTTTGTAATAGGATAAATTATTTGTTATAAAATTTTTTCGCCCTTTTTAGTGTAAATAATCTAAGATATTAATACTATAGTTTAATGTTAACTGCTCGTCATTTTTTCGAATGATTGCTTTTTCCAATGTAGAGAAATTCATTATTGAGGAGTCTTGGTGCTTCACCACCGACGAGCATAAGTTGCTTAGCAACTGTGCCATAAATAATTGAAATTTACCCGTGAATTATACTTGTTATGGAGTAGCTTCGGTGGTCAATTGTGGTCTTCATTATTAGTTCCACTTTACCAACCAAAAGAAAAAATTTAATAGATATTTTTCTTCTAAACGAGTATTTCTCAAAAAGTTGTCCCGTTATGAAATTGACAAGAAATCAGTTTTGTCAAGAAATTATGAACCCTAAAACATAAACTAGGTACATAAACCATCCATAATTTCTTGACGCCAGGAAAACATCACAAAATCTTGTGATGCACCAAAACTTTCTATTGGATCCAACAACAAAGATTATCTGACTTTTATCAATTTTACCACAAGGTTTTGTATACATTTAAAAACAATATTACTTATTTTTTGTGGAGAAATAGCGTCAGGAAATATAGAAATATACATATTTTTAAATAAGTGGTCACCTGAAAAATTAAACAAAATGGACAACTTTTTGAGAAATAGTCAAACAAGTTAAGTATTCTTTTTTAATAAATGTACATATTTTATGGACGATTTTATTTTATTTCTTTTATAACACCACAACACACCATAGATTAGTGATTTTTTTGGGATATGCGTTATAACTTGTAACTCCTACGGGAATGATTTTGTCACGTAGAAATATACTTTTATGGAACAGAGCAGGTGTACCTCATCTAAAGTTCTTTCTGAATTTGCGGTTTAGGAATTGCATATCCGATGTTCAGGTTAAAACGGCAATATATACAGGATGTAACATTCATTTCAATATGGGAAAGTCTGAAACTATAAGACATACGACGATCTGTTCTTAGGAACCATGTAAAAACTCAGTAGCGGACTAACAAGGGGGCGGAAGGGGCGGCCCGCCCCGGGCCTCCGGTCTTGGGGGGCCCCCAAATGCTTTCGGGTTCCCCTGATCAAATCCTACAAGACTAAAAATGTGCTTAGTACCTATTTTTTTTAAACTGCATTTTTTTAAAGCTTGTGTCCTCATTCAGCTTTGCCGCCCCGGGCCTCTGACGGGCTTAGTCCGCCAAAACTGCATTCATTTATACATTAAAAGAAAAACTTGTACTCAGTTCGTCCGGGAATCGAACCCCGACGCTTTGAAAAAAACTTACATAATTAAAAAATATGATGTACAATGCATTTTATTCATTCTAGATAATAATATCGTGTTACATAGTAACATTTATTGCTTATGTATGATTATGACCTACCGATATCCAAATAGAAATAATCTAAGTTTTACTTTTCAAAACGACCGAGTTCGATTCCCGACTGAAATGAATACAAGCTTTTTTTTAAATTTATGATTAAGAATGCAGTTTGTCTTATACTAAAATCGATGACAGATCAGATCTTTGTATGTCTTATAGTTTCAAGACTTTCCCATACTGACCGATATGAGTGTTGCTTGTATATTAAAAACAAAAGAAAAAAACGCAGTTACCTTCCTCCGTACAATTGCACGCCGTAGCTCGCAAACACGAACATCAGCAGAATTAGAAGAGTGGATACCTTTGGAACAAAAAAAATTGCTGCAGAAACAAATAACAGTTAACGGTGTAAAAACCTGAATCATTTTACAGAAACCTGGCGTGCAGTAAATATATTAGTAGGATTCACTCAGTACATTTTATATTGGACGGAGGATAGAGTTTATTATTATTAGCTTTAGGGCCTGTTTCACCACTTGTCGACTAACTTTAAGTGACGGATATCAGTGATGCCATCTCTGTTTGTTTTGTTCGAATAAACAAAGACGGCATTACTTTTGCCCTTACTCGGGCCCTTAATGTAACTTTGACTTGTGTGTGACCAGCGAGTCTAGTGACATAACGATACCTAAATTCATTATATGACAGCGTCACAAGTCAACCTATTTTTGTATTATTTTTTATAAAATATAAATGTCTTCTCAGTGGTAAAAAATTATATTTACCAAGAGTATTTCCTTGAAACCTCGACAGAGTTCGTAGACAACTTTGCGCATGTGCGGGACAAGAGTGAAGATCCGTAGAGGTCGTACGCAACGCAGGATCATAAGCATCTGAGCCGCCGACCCGGGAGGGACGCTCCGCGGCATCCAGCACAGAAACGTCAGCGACACCTAGTGAACAATATAAAGCTTCAAAGCTCAATTTTTGGACTGAAGAAACTTGAGGCTGTGTTTCCACCAGAGATGTGCAAGGATGTGTTGCGAGGAATGTGTTTGTCATGAACCGATAAAAACGCTTAATTTGCCTATATTCACTTAGCTGAGCCGTTTCCACTAGAACTGTGCTGAGCGAGAATAGTAAATGAAGCGTTTCTATTGGTTCATGACAAACACATTTTTCGCAACGCACCCTCGCACATATCTAGTGGAAACGCAGCCTTCTTCGTACGCTCACGAAGACAAAACTAGCTAGACATACTATTTGTCTCTAAAAAATTAAGTGTTCAGGCAAAAAGTTCTGTAATAAAGTAATCATTCGATTATCAAGTTCTTTATTTAACGATTTTAAATAAATTACTCACAATGTAGATGAAAACATCCAGCACAGCAGCGGCATCTTTAAGATAAGCTTTAGGAGTAAAAAATAATCCGTCTGCTAAAATTTTCAACGCCAATTCCAAACTCATGAAAACAACGAAGCCGTACTCTGCAATCTGAAATAAGACATTACCTACCTATAAATACAGTCGAGTAAACTGAATCACGTACGGTCAGCTGCAGAGAAAAGGTACCCCCCTTTAACAGCGGTATCCATACTACCGCCATTACAGGGGGGGTGCCCTTTCTCTGCAGCTGACTGTACCAAGGTGGGACTTTTTTCATAATCAATTTCGCAATGATTTTTTGTCAGGTGTATGGAATGTCAATATGACATCAGTTGCACAAAGGTTCCACGCTGGTACGCGATTTTTTCTGTTTCTTTAACTGTACATGCCTATTATTGTAACTGCAACTTTAACATTAACTGTTTTTTTTTTCTTTTAGCAATTATCTGTGTTAACGGTACTTTTCATTTCTATTTGCGGTCGGTACATAATGATAAAACTAAAAATATCCTTGACAGACTTAGGTGTATACCTAAGGCGAGCAGGCTTTAATTACAAACTACTCATAATCTTCTAATATAGAAATAGAAATAGAAAAACGTTTATTCGTATTTCACAAAATTACATAAATACCCAAAATAAACAAATATAAATTATTTGTGAAATCACGAAACGGTCTCAGCTCAGCATAGCATAGCATAGAATATATAAAATTCTCGGGTCAAAAGGTTTGTGGCCAAACTCCTTTGAAACGGGTTAACTGATTTTTATGTAATTTTTTTATGTATATTCAGTAGGTCTGATAATAGGATTTAAACTATTTTTCATACTTCTACGCGGACGGAGTCGCGGGCAACAGTTACTATTTCAATAAGCTTTGAAACTTACTTGAAGAACGAAGTTCTCCATTACTCTGTAGGTAGGCGTTTCAAACATCATAGACAAGCAAGACAGGGTTGTGACCATAATCATAACCCAATCCAAATAAGTTACTAGGCCTAGAAAATTGCTGCAAAATTAAATAAAATACAATTAGTAAATGAGTATCACAAAAACTGAAATTTATTATTTTTCGTTAAAGTCACATTAAAGTTAAGTGGAATTAAAAAAAGCAGATTGTACTTGAATCAAAACCAATGTTTTTTTAAAGATTTTTATACCTATTTGTTTGTTGATCAAGAAACCATTCAAATATTACGTGAGCACCACGGTGGTATAGGGGATTACGTCATCAGTATAAATATGGAAATGTATGTATGTATGAATTGTAAAAATTATAAGTACCTACCAGTTGTTCCGAAAGCACAGGACTTTTTCTGGCAAATCAGGTACTAAAATTTACATACAAATACGATTACGTATTCAAACATTACTTTGAAAGGCCCCTAGAATGCAATGTTAAAGTTTATTTAGTAAAATCCCCGTCTAAACGTTCAGGTAGTTTTATCGATATATTATCGTTGTGGTAAGTCCCGGATGTATGAGTGAAAACAGCAGAAATTAAAACTATACAAGTTTTTTTTTTGCTTACTGAAAACTTTTGTAGTGTACTTTTCTTTCGTTGCCAGTGACAGGGTCCCTCAAACGCGCATCGTACCGCGCATCGACGATGGCCCTGCATATTTTTCTGAACCGCGACTCTCTTGGTACTATAAGTAGGGGCGTGTCGAACAATGGATGGTTTTCGCGGAGATCTTCCTCACGCTGATTCCTAAAAAAAAGGTAACGTACCGAAACTATGGTCTGTCCCATAATTCTAGATAATAAAATGACGTTTCATGTGTTACCTGTTTTTTGCGTCTCATAAATAGTGATGTGCCGCAACCGGTAATCACCGAAAGATTTTGTAGGTAGATTTTTTAGGTAGGTGTACCAATATATGTATATCATAAAATATTAAGATATGAACGGATCCGTGATGTAATAACATGTAGGACACTTAGGACATTCTAGAAAAGGCAAAATAGGTCTTATAAAAATGCGACAGTTTTGGAGATATTTCGACTTTTTATAGATGTTGATGTTTCAATCAAATTCTAAGTAAGATCATTGCGATAAGCTGAAAATACACTTAATAGGTGTTTCCTTCTTTTACAGACAGAATTTTCGTAGAATTTCGTTTCGCAGAAAATATTTCATATAATATTTGCTCTTCGTATGTTTACTTGGAATATTATTGTTTTAACGACTATTAACTTGAATGGAACATATTTAATAGAAAAACTATTCAATGAATTTTATAATCTCATTTAATTTTTTATCAAACTTATCAAATTGTAGAATTATTTCCATTTCATTCATTCATATATCCATTTATTCGTGTCATGCGGTCCCTCTCGCTCTCGTATTAAATAGTATAAGTATGAGAGACCGCACGACACGAACTTCGAGTTTCGACTGATGGCCGATGGGGTCAGAAGGTTCTCGAATGGCGTCCGCGGACCGGGAGACGAGCTGTCGGTAGGCCTCCAACTTCGAACTTCGTATTTTGCCGTCTCGCTGACGCTTTTCTCATTAAATACTCGAGTAAAAGGGACGCTGCCATACGGACTTCGTTTTTCTAGTTTTGTAGTAGCCTCTCTGTATTATATTTTTTTACGTTGGCACTAAGTGATGAACACTGTATTTTACCTGTTTTGTACCTGTGCTTAGATTTTATCACTTTATCGTAAAAGTGTGTTTATATTTTTAAAATAGGAAGTAGTATATTGAATATTTTAATGTTATTTTTGCTATCGTAAAATATACATTTTTATCGGTTATTTACGAAACCGGAATCACGGAGCCGTACTGTTCGTATTATGCTGGCCACATTATTTTTACGTTTGACATTTCAGACTGTCATTTTATTATCTCGAATTATGGGACAGACCATAGTCAGGTCACGGTTAGGCCACGGTTAGAGGGAGAGAGACCTTATTCATTTGCAGTATACGTCCGAACAATGATATTCAAAGAGGTAGATATATTACTAGCGCATCAAAAATAAAGCGTAAAAAAATACCAAATTGGAGTCTCAAGCCTTATGTGACGTCGAAGGAAATGATAGCCGTATTTTTTTTTCATAATGGGAGTAAAAATATCATAGTGTCTATACATGTATGCTGCTGCCGCCTTCGGAACGTTTTTCGGTTGTTTTGTGAGTACCTATATGACATGTGAAAATAAAAATATATAAATGCATATTTAATGATATTATAACGGATAACTCACGTCTTAAATCGAGTTTATCTCGACATGTTTCGGGTTATTTCGAAACCCTTCATCACTGGAGCACGCGACTCGGCGGCTGCCGCAACACGCGCACTACGCGCCACCGCTCTGCTCGCGCGACTGTCCGACGAAACTAACACAAGCTCACAACTACTCACATTTTTACTGTCACTGTCAATGTAGGGTAGCACCATGTACCACACTACACTAACAATATCACTTCGTAAAGGCACGTTCACACCAACCGATGACGCAGCACGAGTATTTAATACTGTTTTCCAACTTGGGGGTACCGACCAATCACAATCCATGTTATAATTCGGATGACGACTAATACGAAAAGACGACTAAAGACGAAAAAACTTTTCTCTCGCTAGTACAGACACCTTATCAAATCAAAAGACGTGAGTTATCCGTTATAATATCATTAAATATATAATGTTATAATTATAATTTAACATCTACAACCAACAGATAAGCTAGGAATACCTTCTCATTTCGGCTTGTTGCCGTTTCGCCTGCAGCAGCCTTATGTCGAGATAGGGCGGGCGTGCTCGCGAGGAGGGCACGACGCGTGACGCGGCGCCGATATCCCCGTTTTCTAGCAAATGCTCGTAAGTTTGCTTCAGTTTGATCGAGCCACTGCGCACTGAACGTCTTATAGAACGAGAGCCGAATCTGTAAAATATGTTGAAACAGATTATTACTCGAAACAATTATTAATTGGAAAAATTTTAAAGAGTTTCAATAAAGTAAAAAAAAAAAAAATTTAATCCATTTACGCTCTCTCTTTAGTCGATTCGATTGAGAATCTAAACAGTACCATTTTTATGTAAGCAAGATTGTGTTCAGCAATAGTTACAAAACTATGTTTACACATGGTCAAATCCGAATCGGTAATATTTTCTGAATAGACATTCATATTAAAAGTTACTTACTTTTTCTGATCCACCCGCAGTTGTTTGGCGCTAGAAATAGTCCCTTGGGACTTGAGGCCGGACTTGCCACCCGTGGCTAGCATTGCTGAATCTCCGAGCACCAGCCGGTGATTATTAGAGTCTCTATAATATTGCACGATAGTTATTATTAAAGGTATCCATTTACATTTAAGAATATTAAATTTAAATATCTTGTAAAAAACTCAGCCGACTTAAGATAAAGCAAACCACGGTATTTTTTAAATGTAATTTTAAGTGTAATCAACTTGTTTTTTGGTAATAAACATTTTTATTTTATTTTATAAAACAAATCCAAGAACTAAAAATTCAAGCCGGTAACAATATGCAGAAAAAGTCTACTCTGTGGTATTGTAAGTAATAAAAAGAAATTAAATAAACAAAAAAAACCTCTAGCTATGCGTCTGTTTGGCAGGACAATGTTGAAAATAATACCTGCAAATAATAATAAAAAAAATTACATAAATTGTTAAAAGTTGACAATAACATAGTTAATTTAACTGTCTTGTCTAACGCTCAATTTTAACTGACCCAAATGAATGGGTGTTCAGAGCGATAAACAACAAAATAGCGAGTGTGCTTGATTTTGTATGTAGGTATACTAAAATACTAACTTTATTATAGAAGCGACGACTTCCCTTCTCAAAGCAGAACTCGGACGCTGCGATGGCGGCGCGATGACAAGTGTTTTGACTAGACATCGTTTTCTGTAGGTACGGAGAAGATACAATATGTATTTCTTAAAATATCAGACTTTTACTGTCTACGGAATCTGATCTTTACCCCAAATCTTAGTCTTTCTATGGTTTTTACGTTTATTGTATAACGAGCGCCGTTTACCTTTACTTGGCCGAATTTCACTTGCCATAGCAACGTTTGCCATAAAATATATAGAACCGTGCTGTTTTCAGCATTTTTTTTTATGTCATCATATAGAATGCAGTAGGTGAGGTTAGTTTACCTAATACCGACTCTGAAGAAATTACTATTTCAGAAATAAATTACTTTATGGCAAATGAAAATTCTAGAAAACGATACATCCGGGCATATGAAATTCGGGCAAACGATAGAGAACCAGGTCCTCAGCTCGGTGCTGCGTGCTACACGACCACTGAGCAGGAGTACAGACACAAATCTCTCCTATGCACCACATATCCCAGCTTGTTTGTTCCTTATTTAGTCACTTAAGCAGCGACACTAGCGACATCTATGCTTTAGCCCTCATCGAGAAACTTTCATCAATCCATTGGAACTAATCGCTCACCCGGACAAGAGATGTCGCTATTATAAATATAACCAATCAAATTAAGATTGGTTTCTTGAAGTCTTTTTGTAGTCTTAAGACTCCAAAAAAACATTTTTAAATAAATAAATGCCTCTTGTTCAGCTTACTATAGCTAGACATTGTTCTATAATTAATTCGTACCTGTAGGGGAAGGCTATTTTATCAGGACCGACGTAGGCGCGTCGCGAGGCGTCGCCGGCGGGGAGAGTGCGTGGCGCGGGCGCACTTGCCCCCACCACCCCCACCTCTTCCTCGCCGTCCTCGCACACAAACTGACGCATAAACGACTCTCGCACCTAGAACACACTAACTTATAACACCGATACTACATTCGATTTAGCAGTGGGTTATGCTGAGTGGGGTCATTTTATACTATTACATGCTATTTTTTTATTCTTTCCATCTAATGTATTTTTATGTATATCAAATTTGTTTAAATAAAATGTTTCTTTCTCTCTTTATCTCTCTTTCATTAAGGGCATATTACAACTCTGAAAATAATTTTTACATTCATGCCCTCCAAGATTATAATTAATCCAAATGAGAAAAATAACTACAGATTGTGTACGTATATAATAATGCGCGTTATATATGAAAAATTATATTAAGAACTATTGCCAAAATGTTCACCTTTGGCAAGTTAAAATCTCCAGGTACTTTGTGCAATTTTGTCATTTGCGGGCTGTCAGGAAATTTCTCGAATATTCTGAGACGAAACGGTAAGCTTTCCTTTATTTCTGCGCTCTGCTGTCGGTATCGGAGTTGTTTTAACTTCTTAATGTCCTCATCCAACTCTAAGTTGTCTAAAATGACAGCTACGAAAAGCGATAGCACGATCTGAAATAACACTTATATATCACTATCTTTATCAATTAATACGGAGTAATTTTAATATTTGTTTAGATATACTATGTAGTCCACATTACGTGATATCACGTTTAACATTCTACAGATATCACGTCAATCGAAAGTCTAACCCAAGCCTATTAACAATGGCCTATGAAAACGCTCCCCAACCATAAAAATATTCCACATACCAATGTGACGAAAAGATGGTACAGGATGAAATAGATGGCCACCAGTGGAGTGAGCGTTTGACTTGTCCGAACCATTGTTTCATCCATCACCTCGACCCATGCTTCTTGTGTTAATATTTGAAACATAGACATAAAAGCCTGGAACGGAAAATGTTATTTAAATACAATTCACTCAAAAATAACAAGCAAAAATATTCGTTATTGTTTTTTTTATTACCTCAGGAAATGCTTCGAATTTAGTAAACTCGCATAAGAAGCAGAACAGCTGCATTGAAATCGAAGAACTGATTATCAACAAACACATTGTGAAAATTATAAGACTTCCCAATTTTTTTCCTGGACCAAAGATCTTGTACACAAATCCTTCCAATAATGGTGAAGCTTTGATCAATCTTACAATTCTTAGAACCTAGAACATTGAATTGAGTATATAGGTTTTCATAATATGGTAACACACAAATTATATTTAAACCCCCTGAACTTACCTGAAAATATGTGAATCCTGACATGTATAGTTGAGGTATAATATGGATAGTAGTTCCGATAGCCAAAAGTAGTTCAAACTTGTGGACAGAGTGTTTAAAGTAACCTTTCCAACCAAGACACCATATCTTTATCAATGCTTCTAAGTCCAAGAAAATAGTAAACGCAATCTGAAAGAGATGAATGTCCATTCATGCTAAGAAAATCATCACATTTTATTTTTATAACTGTAGTTCACATTCAGATATGAGGGTGCGCCATCCGATTAATGTCATAAAAGGAAGGGAAAAGATGAGTTGAAACCTACTTTTATCATTTTCATAGGTGTAGAAATTTACTTGCGCAAGTTGCGAGTTGAGACTTGAGGAAGATATAGGGTATTCAATTAATTTAAAATCGTAAAAAATATTTTTCAACAAAACCCACCTCAATATAGTAATATTTTTCGTAGAAAAATTCCCTTGGGTTGCCGTCATGCTTAAAGTTCATTGTGGCTGTTATTATACCATTGGCTAAAACCACACCCATAACAAGAAGACGGAAGTAAGCTGACCGTAACATTTTGTGAAAAATTTCTGGTGCTGAGCCTGGAGAAACAAACATAGTTCAAACAGTTACCCAACTTTTTAATACTACAAGTCCCTTTACTGGTTGTAATTGTTTTGTGACGCGTTTATTAAACAGAATAGTTACGCATACCGTGACCTAAGCGTTCCGTCTCGACGCCCTACCACAGGGGATATGTTACATAGATACAGTTTAGGAACTCCTGACATAGGGTTCAATATTATATATTAGCCAGTACCCAGTAATATAGTTAGGAAGGACATTATCATATCATGAAAACAATTCAGGCAACCTGGTGAATATGGAGATGTTATGCACACTGCTTCTGGCCAGGCAAATAGTTAAGTTGGTTGGTAAGGCTGTGCTAGTATTGTGTATTAAGTAGAGTAGGTTTAATATTAATAATAAATTATATTTTCTGTTCTTGGGTCACACCATAGGCTACACAGTCAACAACATCAACCACATCAATGGACATCATTTGTTTTTAAGAACTCAAAGATTGGACATTCATCAGAACACGTTAAAAAAAACAATGCAAAAAAATATACCTGAGTGTTTATTTTCATCAATTGTGACCAGCTTCCAACAATTATCATCCCCAGTAAAAAACTGAGTGGTACTGCCCTTTGTTATTGGGTTCCTGACCCCCCACATTTGTTGAAACTGAACTCTTATTTCATTGAATGTTTCAGTTATTACAGCTATGAACACATTCTTCACTAGCCAAGCTAGGAAGAAGATCATAGTGCTGAAAGAAATAATTAATTAGTAACGATTAATAGATTCAGGCGTAACTTTTCCAGCCGAGTAAGGTAAAAAGATGTAGTACAAAGTACCTAAAATGAGAATAAGCTATGTGCGTTCCTCTTTTCCAAATTAAATTGCAGATAATGATTTTGTTTTAACTGTAGTTAGTAACTGTGGACCTCGCCCCCCAAACCTTTATAAAATAGTAACTAAAATATTTAATATAATAATTAATTTTAATAATTTTTTATAGTACCTGAAGTAAAGTGCAGATCTCCATGTTGGCAAAGAATCAATGGCTCGGTACATAATAAAGACCCAACCTTCCTGGGATGAAGCTTGATAGACCGTAAACAAGCTAGTCACTGTAAAAAAAATAACAGATATTAACTTGACTAGAATACTAAACCTCTTTTGAGTACTTTGATAACTGTCAAACAAGGCACAAGGGTCAGAAGTGAGAACCATGACAGCAGTAAAAATGCAGAGATTGCCAATGTCCATTGTCATGTCAAAGTTGAACTAAAAAAGATGTGGTGGAAGAGGTTATACTCACCAAACTCTTCAAAACCATTGAATCCCATAATATATTTGGAAAGATTAAGTTTCATACACTTCATCCCTGTTGGACATTGATATCCTGACCCAGGATCTGGTGAACAAAATGTGTCAGGAATGGCCAAAGAATTTATTGTAATATAGCTGAAAAAAAGAATAGTTCAGTATTGTTAGCATTATCTTGCTTGCTAGCCAGTAGTGCAAACTAACAGGGTTGCTAACTAAACTAGGTATTCTTACTGGATAAAAACTATGCTGTTTTAATTCTGGATATGGTCTTACCTATTAGATCAGGTCACATAAATATTTCTGTAATTGCATGATAATCATGCATAACCTTTTTACTTTTTAACTTACTTTGGATCAGTAGTGTTCATGACACAATGATGAGTCAACTCCCCAAAAAATTGAACTCCCAGCAAACTGTAAAGTGACATGAAAAAGAGAAAAAACAATGTCACATTGTAGATCTGTTGACTTGATCTCCTGCAAAACGAAACAATCAGTTTTAAATATAAATTTACATGCTTTTAACACAATGTTTTATACAATCACAGTCATTACTAATTTTATGATTTCAATTCGAGTTTTGTTCCACATACATTGAATCGTCTCATGATCAAGATGCATGCAACTGTGCTGAATGATCTAAAATCAAGGTACACAGAACAAAACCCAAACTTAAATCATAAAATTACATGCTTTTATAAATTAAGATTCCCATTATGGTAAACAAAATTTAAACAGACAGGAAAAGTGGCTTACAAATTAGTTGAAACACATACTTACTTGAATATTTGGTTAATCCTTGATTTCGGCATTGAAAACTTCAAGAATACTCTCAAAAACCTTATCATAATAAGTGGCCTGGGGGCTCTCAGAATACTCAAGTAGCTATATCTTGGCACAATTGCTGTCAATTCAAACATTTGCAGAAGAACTGATACCCATAAAAAAAATACCATGGACGCATCAAACTGGCACCAGTGATCTTTCAAATATGCTACATCACCCTAAAATGAAAAAGGAAATTTGTTGTAAAAATATCACAGTTGCCTACTCAAATTGTAACAATGACCTATATTTGGTTTAGATAGGTATTTAACTAAATTTAAACAAACTTCATCTGCGAGATTTAGTTAAATACCTATCCAAACCAAGTATAAGTACTGATTTTTTCTGTTTTGTATCATCTTTATGTAGATATTTATAATAACAAATTTTATTTAAGGTCATTAGTTGTTTTACCTTTAATATTCCTCGAATGTGCATTTTAGCAATCATTTCAGCAGTAAAGAAAAGTGTAACACAGCAATCCACTGCGAAAGTAATTGTTTGGAGTAAAGGATATTTTTCAAAAGATTTAGGTGTATTAAGTGACACTGATACTAAGCTCATTAGAGCACAAAGCCTTAAAATTCTTCTAACCCATAGCTGCAAGAAGAAAAACAATGTAATAGTTGATCAATATGTTCTTATATAGTAAAATAAGCAGAGTTATATTACTACCTTGTTTACCCATTCGATATCAGCGCTCTCGTTTAGGGATTCCTCAGGGCCGTAGTCTGCTAGGACTGGTTCCCCTTTAAGACTTTGTTTTCTACCCAACATCTTGTCGCTAGGCGTCGCACTATGATAATATTTTATATACAATTCGGGAATCTTGAACTTCGTAATTTTGAAAGGTTGACTAATAAATTTCCCAATATTTGGAACATGTTTGATAGCCCAAAAGAACAATATTTTTAGAGGAATTTAACATTTCAAATCGAACACGGATTTATTGATTTATTTCAAATCAAATAACGCGATTGCGATTTGCAAGTTTAGATCTGACGGATGGATCTGACGTTTCTCTTCTCTGTGTGTGTTGTGTGTAGTTTGTGGTTGGTTTGACGTTTCATTATCCCGAATTCCTGCGAATTCCTGTAGAGCTACTACAAAACTCGAAACATCGAAGTTCGTGTCGTGCGGTCCCTTTGACACTTAAACTATTTAATATAAGAGCAAGAGAGACGGTACGACACGTTCTTCGATTTTAGAATTTCATAGTAGCCCTAACCGAACTCCGTCCTACAATACAAACAAATGTAATCCATTTCATTTAAGACTTTTTAATATTACACACTTGTTTTGAAAACAAAAATACTTAACAGGCTGTAGGTAGGTGGGCTATAGTTATTTCTTAAATTTGTCACAATTTAAGTTAATCTATTCAGTTTACTACGTTTGTGAATATAATATGGCTTAAATAAGTACGTATTTTTACTGTAAGAATCAATCAATGTCATAAATGGTACACTGCTTGCTTGAGAATAAAATGGAACGTTAAGGGGCACACGGAAGTGCCCATAGCCAAGTCGATGCGAGACTTTATTATAATTGTGTTTAGTTTACGACCGTTAAATAAAAATATCTTCCATGACCGTAGCAATTTTGTGTCATTTGATAACAAAATTCAAAGAGTAGTTTAATATTATCAAATTATTTAGTAATAAGAAACGGCCACAACGCACATTTCAAAAATTCACTCAGTGCATTTTAGTTGTGTTTGATTGTGAATGGGACATTAGTTGTCAAAACAAACTTCAACAAGTTGACAACCTAAGAAAATTAAAGCTGTTTTGTTTGTTTGTTTGTCTTCTTATTGGATGTGTTTTGCGGCAACGGCAAGTGAATCTGTGAATTAATGAGAAAAGTTTTATTCTCATATTTTATTTAGTATGTAAAATATTGTGTTGTAACTAGTGAATACATTTTCATTCAAGTGTTATACTTAGTAATAAAATAGTTTAGAATGGTTTTAAGCCAAAGGAAGATACAAAATAAAAAATAAGCAATTAATTATAGGTGCACTATATGTGCTTGTAAATTAATAATTTATTGCAAGTATTTGCTGGGCGAGAGAACAAGCTCTTAGTTTTTTAAAATGTTCATTTATATGAGCAAGAAGGTGATTAAAATGTTTGTTATTCCTCAAGTTACCATGGTGACCTAATGAATTTTAAATGAAAACATGCTAACTTGTGCTTTCTAACTTGATAACTATCTTTTTTCATTTCAGATAGCCATTCCAAAGCAGTCCAATGTAACTTGTATATCGTGGAACCATTCATCAGGTTACATTGCTGTTGGAGGGGAAGATGGAATGTTGAAAGTTCTAAAATTGGAATCCGGTACATATAAAATACTTTATTTAAAAAATAAATAATAGCCATAATAGCGAAAACTGACAAGCCGATCTATGGGTACTTATTAGACGAAGTTATTAGTCGACATACTGATCTAAATCTTTAGAAGGGATGATAATATTATCAATAGATAGAGTTAACTTATTTATTTCCGTTCTACAGCTTCCGGTGGTTCAGTTATAGCATAAGTACTGCATCTTGTTCTGTTCACAAGCTTGTGTTTAGACTTTTAGACATTTTTGATTGATTTTAAAAGTTTGAGAAAAAAAGTTTCATTCAATTTTGAACCTTTTGTCTATAGTTTTTTAAGGCAACTGGTTGATTTAGGTGGCAACCACTGCTGTCTGTTTATATGTCTGATAACAGATTGCTTTTAATTCAAAGGTGGGGGTGGCAATCTTTCCATGAATCTGAGTCTGGAGGGCCATACCGGCCAGCTGCGAGTTGCTGTCTGGAATGAAGTTTACCAGAAACTGACCACTAGTGATGAACATGGAGTTATCATTGTTTGGATGCTGTATAAGGTTTGAAATCACTTGAAGCCCATTGGATTGTAATTTTTTGTACTTGACATGTGATGACAAGTATGGCAAGACTAAAGACATACCTAACTCATTCTTCCTTTATTCTTTACTAGCTTATCCTTGCGACTTCGTCTGCACGGATCTAGGTTATCGCGCGGTGGCGCCCTGTACCGGAATAAAATATATCCTATGTTGACCCTAGGAGTTCAAACTACCTATGATGTGTATACCAAATTTCATCAAAATCGATTCAGTAGTTTTGACGTGAAAGCATAACAGACAGACCAGACAGACAGACAGAGTTACTTTCGCATTTATAATATTAGTAGGGATAATTAAAAAAAAATTAAAAAAAATAGTTACGTACATAGCCATAGGCGACGACCTGGCTAAGATCGCGGGATCGCGGTGGATGCGAAAAGCACAAGACCGGTCTGAGTGGAGAGCCTTGGGGGAGGCCTATGTCCAGCAGTGGACGTCTTTCGGCTGACATGATGATGATGATGATGACATAGCCATACTCAATTTTTTCTGCTTTATTTATCTAGCAAACCCATATAAGTAAATAAATACTGTGCACTTATCTGGTTCTGTCAGAATACCCTCGAATATCCACTAAAGCAGTGAGTGGTGTGCAATGGGTCAACTCCAGGTTAGGCAGCTAATGATGCTGCCTACCCTGCTGGTGGTAGTAGTGCTGCTGCTGCCAGCTGCCAGAAATTAAATGGAATTGACTCACTGGACAGCATTGGACACTGTTGAGAAAATTAATACAAATCAAAATCAATAAGTAAAACAAAATAAACCCTAAAGGAAATAAGGTAAAGTTCATCAGAAAGTTTATTGATTGGAGATGCATTATTTTTACAATTAGTGATCATATTCTGGACCTATATAGGTATCTAGAGTACAAATTTTTCTAACTGGGGTCACAGGTGAAACCACAACCGTACAATGTAAAGGATATTGATGTGATAAATAAGAACAAAGATGAGAATGAAGAAAATTGTTTTTTTTAAACATTATGTTTTGTAAAATAATATTGAAATAGTAGAAGTTAGTGAAAAAAACTTTTCTTCTGTTATATAAACATACGAGGCTGATGTGAGAACTACAGCCCAAGCAATTTTAAATGTAGGCATGTGCCCCGCTTAGGGTCATAAAATGGTTCGGATGATCATTACAATCTTAAATTCCTGTATATTATGGGTATCCTACTAATATTATAAATGTGAAAGTTTGTAAAGATGTTTGGAGGTTTGGATGTTTGTTACTGAATCACGCAATAATGACTGAAGGGATTTACATGAAACTTTTGGCATACAAATAAACAAAGATCTGCACTGAGACATAGGATACTTGATATCTCGGTAATGCGGTCCCGTGGGATAATATTTTAAGTTTAAACAACAATAGAGGGCACTGTCCAAGTACAGTGACATACCTCAGCTCTCATGATCACATGATGTGTTTAACTTCGTACAAATAAGTAATTAAAATGTCAATATAATTATGATTTTCATTCTAGGGTTCCTGGTATGAAGAAATGATAAATAATAGAAACAAATCTACTGTATCAAGTATGGCTTGGGGCTCTGATGGTCAAAAGATATGTATTGCATATGAGGATGGTAAGTTTGCATGGAGTTTGAGTTGGAGTTTGTTTGGATGGTAAATATAGCTCTGGATAGGGAGACGTGGAAGTCAAGAGGAGAGGCCTTTGCCCAGCAGTGGGACACAGTTATAGGCTTAATATAATAATAATAAGTTTGCACAACTCTACAATAAAAATACATTGTTGCTTTAAAATATAAATATCACGGGACAATAAATATCACGGGACAATTCACACCAATTGACCTAGTCCCAAGTAAGCTTAGCAAAGCTTGTGTTATGGGTACTAAGCAACGGATAAACATAATTATATAGACAGACAGACAGACATACTTAAATAAATATTAAACACCCAAGACCCGAGAACAAACATTCGTAGTTTTCATACGAATATCTGCCCCGACACGGGAATCGAACCCGGGACCTCAAGCTTCGTAGTCAGGGTCTCTAACCACTAGGCCATCTGGTCGTCCAATATAAACATGATCCTCATTTTAGATTTTTGCTACATAATACCATATAACATATAATTATGTACATATTTTGTATGTAATTCCATAACAAGCTTAGTTTTTCGTTGTAACAGGTGCAGTGATAGTTGGTTCCGTGGATGGCTCACGAGTCTGGGGGAAGGACATAAAAGGGCCAGGTCTTGCCGCCGTGCAATGGTCTCCGGATAACACGCAACTGTTGTTTGCACTGGCCAATGGGGAACTACAGTTATATGACGATCAAGGGAACTTAACGGTAAGTAATCTCATTTAAGTAGATGATATTGGAAAACTAGTAATGATATAGTTAATTTGGATTTACTTTCGAGAACCAGATTTTATTATTAAGTATGTTATATTATATCTTGTTATTGTTAATCTTGTACTGAGTTTTGAAGTGATCTACTAGCACTCAACAGTCACTTGCTTTGATTTAGTCTCCCCACATCTTTATACCCAAGCAATAAGAGCGAAAAAAGATGTTGGCGCGTTGGCAGGCGTCGGCCAAGCCGATACGAGCCGAACAATCCCTTTTTAGCTCTTACTGCGTGGACATAAAGCTGAGATATGTGGTGCTGTCCAGTGGTGGTGTAGCGCTATAGCATGCGGCACGGAATGCTGAATACCTGAGTCCAATCCCAGCGGTGGTCTCTTTTTCTGGTTTTTCTCTGCATCTATGTTTCAGTTTGTATTTTCGATATGGGTTTTACGAGATGACCGTAAAAGTAACAAAATTTGGAGTTGAAATAAAAAATACAAAAAGACTCCAAATACCAATCTTAAAAATATTTTTCGTTTTAGATGCCAGTAGCGATAAATGGAGTAACAGGACCACTGGAAGTGATATCAATGGACTGGTATGCCGGTAAAGCTCCCCCTAACAGGCCTATACTCGCGATATGCTACAAGAGTGGACTTATTCTTTTGATGAAGAACTGTGTTGAAGAAGGTAAACATTTGTCATCATCAAGAAAACTTTGAAAGGCATTATACCCATTGTTTATTGCGAAACAATGTAATTTTTTTTTGAAGCTTTTGTGGCCTAGTCGTTTGGCCTAATTATTTATTTATTCCAACAAAAAATTACAGCATTACAGTTAAACACCAATGCGCTGTAAAATTCTAATTATATAAAACAAAAAGACATAAAATGCATTAAAAAAACTAAGAATAGTTAGGGATTTTTGGACGTCGTCTTCGTCGCTACCCTAAAACGACGGAACACCACGCCCTCCGGCCAGAGGTTGGAGCGCAGGAACAGCTGCTACCTATGTACCATCAGCAAAATATGTGGTCTACCACCCTGAAGTTGATAATCGTTTGCATTTCATAAAATAATAATGCCAATAGACGTGTCTGTCAACTTGAAAGTTCGACTTTAGCGACATATTCATTTGATAGGATAGTTTTTTTTAAATTGATAGACCACTTATTTGGCTGATGGTACCTATGGCCTCTCAAGCGGAAAATCGTGAGTTCAAATCCGGGCTCGAACTTCTGAATATTCTCGAAATTCATGTATAAAATAATATTTTAAATTTACCATGAGCTTTACGGTGAAGGAACACATCGTGAGGAAACTAGCACTAACTACGCAGCAATTCAATGATGTGTGTGAAGTTCCCAATCCACGTTTGACCCGCTTGGGAGCTACAACCCAAGCCCTCTCATTATTTTTGAGTACCTACGAGTTTAGTGCCAGAAATTGAATATAGATCTTGAAATCGATCTATTGCAGATAGTATCGTGGTCGAAACCAACATGATGACGATTGACTGTCATTGGAATCACAATGGGACGGTGTTGGCTGCTGCTGGATGCACTTCAGATGCCACTAATGTAGTGCAGTTCTTCAGCGCATATGGAGAGGTAACTAAATTATAAGTAATAATAATAATAATAATAATATCATTTATTCGCTTAAAACATTACACAGATTATACAACAAAGAAATATCTGGCGGTCCTCAAACTAGGCTGAGCCTGTATCTTGAGAACTGCCTTTTATTGTTTGAATAGAAGTAGAATTATATTTTTCTTTAAGAAGACATTTTCTTTTTCTAGCACATACGAACATTACGCGTGCCAGGTGGGGCGATGAGGTCTTTAACATGGGAGAAACGTTCACTACGCCTCGCCATAGCCATAGACTCGTTCATCTACTTCGCAAACGTAAAGCCTGACCATAAATATGCGTTCTATGGAAACACCCTAGCATACGTGTCTGGCACAGAAACCGTTACGTTTTGGGATACTGTTACGTTACAGGTACTAGTAAAATTAAAAAAAAGTGACATCGGCATTCCTGCTTCGCTTTTGGAAAATTAATCAGTTTTTTTTTTGTAAAATAACAATAAGTTAAGTAAGAAATAATTAATGCATAAAAAGCAGATAAAGTTGCATTTATGATTGTAAATATTTCAGTCATGGGTGAACCATATTCCAGATGTCATAGATATGTGTGGCACAGACGAGTACTGCGCCATCGTTACCTTGAATACTCTTATAATTTCAAACCAACAAGGAATTCAATGCGACGGTAAGTTGAAAATTAGCGCCCGATGATTACCCTTTATAAGGCAGAGGGAATATTTTTCCCACCATATATTTGCCCTTTTTTTTCTCAAACTAATGGAGCGATCGGTTTTTTTCTATAGCAACATTACTTGTGAAAATCCCCTAAACATTTCTTATACAGGACTTGGGATTGGTCGTTGTACATTTTTTTTAGTCTGTGACGGTAATTAGTGTAAAAACAAGTGAATTTCACCACCTGTTAATAAATCTTTGTGCATCTTCAAGTTCCGTAACCGTCAAAGTGTAATTTGTTTTTATTGCTATTTCATAATGTTCATTTCACATGTTTTCACTTATATTTTTTATTTAGCATTTGCCATTTATTTTTTATGTGCTTCTTTTGTGGTGGTAAATATATTCCCTCTGCCCGTGTGGAGCATTTTGATGGTGGTAAAAATGTTCCCTCTGCCCGTGGCGAGCATGTAATGCCAGGTTTTTTTTGGTTTGTGTTACAGAAAATCTTCAGCGTGAGTAATAAAGTAGAAGAATACTCAACGATTTGGAGATAGTTCATGGATTGAAAGATTTTTGGCATCCCCGGTGAACCCGATGTGGCAAAACTTAAACTCTTGTTGCCCGCCTAAGACGACCACTTTTGGATGATTGGACTGGACTGGGTGGAGATATACAGGCGTCAAACTGCTAGGCTGAATGAATTTCATGAAGTATTGGGCCTATTAGGTGGATTTAGTGTCAGTACCATAGGCCTGTCATTGGGCTCATTATAGTTTTCAAGTATATGTTCTGTACCTCATCTTCATTTAATGCGAAAATATCATCCGATACATCGGGATCATCGGGGAGGCCAAAAATCTCTTCCAAACCATGAACTATCTCCAGATCGTTGAATATTCTTCTACTTTTACTCATTCTGAAGACTATCTGTAAAGTAAAGTGAAGTGTTGTCTGTAACACGCGACAAAAAAAACATGCATTACATGCTCGCCACGGGCAGAGGGAATATTTTTACCACCATGTTTTTTTTAATTTTTTCAATATTTTTTATTTATTTTCTGTAAAGCAATAAAAAATGCATCTAGACATATAAATAGTTTTGTTGTATCACCTCTGGATGCTTATGGCTTATAAAGGGTTAATGGGAGTGAATACTTAAAACCTTTTTAAACATAATATTAAAGTTGCAACTCAGTTGGCCGTCATTGCGACATTTAAAGAAATAAGCAACATACTGAAGGGCTACTCCGAAACACGAAATTCGAAGTTCGTATCGTACCGTCCCTCTCACTCTCGTATTAAATAACATAAGCGTAGGTGGGACAGTACGATACGAACTTCGATTTTCGAATTTCGTGGTAGCCTTGCTGTTTCGCATCATGTCGACCTGCACTTGTTTCAAATCGATACGTGGCTCGGAACAAGTTATTGTTCCGATATACGTGGTTTTATAACAGCGTATTACAATTTTAGTCCTTAACGGACAAAATTTAAAGAAGTTCATGTCATGTCATGATTCAAACCTCGTCGTTACGTTGTAGTCCATTTACAATACAAAAAAATATCTTAAATCATGTGCATTGTGGTGCACACGGCCAATTTAAGAGTTAACGAGTTGATATTTTACTTCGTTGGGCATCTATTTTAAAGCTTTATTTTAAAGTAAAGCAAAGAAAAAGATTGTTTAGAAACCTTTTTTTTTTATTTCAGCCAAGACGGTCACTGTACCTATGGTTTATGTGACAATCAATAGCAAAGCGACAGTTGTGGCTGCTTCTAAAGAGTCCTTTCTTATTTGGAAGTTCTCAACACCTTCTAGACCAAGTAAGACTCTTTGACTTTTGCAAATCGCCGGCTGACAAGCAAAACTCACTAAAATTTCTGTCAGTGCTATTCAAAAAGTCGTATCTAGTGAGTAATTTCATACTGAGATACGAGCCTTGTTGTAAGGAGGTATTTGGTACTTAGTGACTTTTGCTTATCACCCAACGAAATATTCTAATTGTATATGGCAAATACGATGTCAAAAAAGGAAAAGTAGTCATTAGACAGTCATGGAACGTCGCTATGTCATCTATTGACTAGCAAATACCAGCCAGATTTTACGATTGGGTGACGACATATACCTATCACTGCACTTGTGTTTTTAGTTTTTATTTTTTAATGATTGTAGCTTTGTAAACGAGTGACATATAGCACCATATACTAGCTTTTGCCCGCGGCTTCGCCCGCATGGAATTCGATTATCGCGTGCTGTTCTCTCGGGAACTGTGTATTTTTTCGGTATAAAAAGTAGCCTATGTCACTCTCGGGTCCATAAACTATCTCTATGCCAAAAATCACGTCGATCCGCCGCTCCGTTTTGACGTGAAAAACGGACAAACACACACACTTTCGCATTTATAATAGAATAATATAATTTTCAGGGAGCACTGAGCATCTGTTTCGTGCCGATGGATCTCCTGTCATGTCGGGAGACGTCGGTTTCCAGGACGATACAATATGCTGCATCACGTGCTCCGACAGTCATTTGTTGATCGGAAGAGATTCTGGAACAATATTGTTTTTCTCACTAGTCAATTTCAAAAAAATCACTTCAATTAATATGAATTCGAGACCGTACAAGTTGGGATTGAATTCTAACTCCAGGTAAACGTTTATGATCTTTACGGTGGTTTGAGACTAGCGATTTATCTGCGAGTAAACGGTCCTTTTTAGGGTTCCGTAGCCAAAATGGCAAAATTGAACTCTTATAGTTTCACCATGTCTGTATCCAACTTACAAGGAAAACTATAACGGTTAAGTTTTCTTGAGAATTATTAGTAGTTTAAGAGTAATTAACGGCATATGGTATAAATAAAATATACCTGAACTTGGAATATTCCGTACAGAATACGAAATCCTACCTTACGGAACTCTATTTCGGGCGTGTCCGAGACGCTCTTGGCCGGTTTTTTGTGATTAAACTGAATGCGCATCGCGTATTCCTGCGTATTCAACGCTCGAAGAAAACAAACCGAATTTGTACGCGCTTACACGCGCTTCCACAAAACATACGCGAAAATAAAACACTAGTCTGAAATCAGCCTTAGCTTTATGGGTAAAGGCGGAAAAAACGTATATTATAACAACTTAAAATAAAAAATGCATCATGGACCCTTGTCGTAAGGGTCTGCTCAGTGCCCTTTTGGTACTGTGAAAAGAATATTTAATGAATTAGCTGTTAAACTTCCGGGAATAACATAAAAAATAATTCGTGATATTTTAGTAAATTTTACGTCATCGACCAACCTGGCTCGCTATACCTGCTCGATACGGACATGGCCAACAATATAAGCGTGGGACAGGCGTTACGAAAGGATGTCTGGAGCGCCCTGTGGGCGAGCGACAACCCTCAAATGCTGGCGGTGGCTGAAAAAGCTCGCCTTTATGTCATGCGAGACACTGAACCGGAGGAGCCTCTAACAATGCAGGGGTATTTGTGCACGTTTAAAGTAAGTGTATAAGATAAATAATAAGTTATAGAAAAAGAATCATAGGTTGTTTAAGGGCCGCCCCAAACCTATCGACGTGGAATCAGCTTTAACCGATCAAAAAACTATGTACACGCAATAAGAGTGGGTCGGATTAAGCAGGTTCCGCGTCGATAGATGTGGGCAGACTCTAACCCTCTTATTCATAAACGACAATCAAACCTATTTTAGTTAAAATGCCGCTAAAATTCGTTTGTCCTTATCTGTCACTTCGACATTTGTATTTGTTAGAAAGGGACAAAGCATTTGATATTTAAAATAGGCTTGTTAAGTTTTATGAATGAGGGGGTTAGTTGACAAAGACATCGCATTCACTATAACTCGTTTAGGTTTAGCGTTTATTAGTACCTCCTGTCAGAAATGTTACATTAAATTAAAGTGTCATGATATTTTCTTTGATCCAGGAACTAGAAATCACTACAGCGTTATTAGACGGCATCACTGACAAATGTACACCGCAGCACATAGTGCGGGTGGAAGTCAAGTCGTTAAGGGACACGCGACAACTCATAGAAAAAGTTGGCCTTAAAGAAGCAGAAAACTTTATAAAGGACAATCCACACCCACAGCTATGGTATGTTTTTGTTTAAGTGTTAACGCAACTTATAATCAACTTTCATTCGTAACTTAGGATTTACAATAAATAAATTAGATGAAATTTGATACGTAGATAGCTGGAGATTTAGAATAACACTTAGGCAAATTTTTATCCCGATATTCCTATGGGATCCGAATGAAATCTCAAACTTTCAACTGCTGGAATTAAGAGCAAGGCGTGGGTGATCTTTATGCAACGTTCTGCTGGATCTAATGCTTTACGCGTGCGAACCTGCTGGTAAAATCTAGTGA
Organism: Choristoneura rosaceana; assembly: GCA_037349165.1. NCBI lineage: Eukaryota > Metazoa > Arthropoda > Insecta > Lepidoptera > Tortricidae > Choristoneura > Choristoneura rosaceana. Next base: position 2,618,576 of record JAZBNJ010000030.1, on the reverse strand, counting down.
TCTGTAAACCTAAACCAAAAATGGTGGATATAAAACATCTTTTCAATAAAAACTTTTTAGGTTGCTGTTAGCAGAAGCGGCATTAAAAAACTTTGAAAGCGATGCTGCATTAGAAACCGCAGAGGCCGCCTTCGTCAGGCGTAACGATTACCCCGGTATCAGATTCGTGTCGCGACTGAACGCGTTGCACTCGACCGCGCTGAAAAAAGCAGAAATACTGGCCTACTTCAAAGATTTCGACGCAGCTGAAAAGATATATCACGATGAAGACAGACGGTAGGTGTAATAGTGCTTTAGTATATTTTTTTAACCCATTGTATAAAGTGTGCAATTTTTTCTAAATTTGCACAATCTCTTCATAGTGGTCGGTTAAGAATGAACTTCATGACGACTTTCATGGGAAAATAGTCTAGTGGGTTCCCTTTTGCCTTCCACACCGACGTGCTAGAGTCCGGAGTTCATAGTTTGCACTGATTTTAAGTTAAATTAACTGAGATTTGTTGACGCATTTTAGATGTTTTCAGGAATTAATCACATGCACGTTCCGTAGCTGTATTTTTTTTCTAATTTTACGATCACTTATTTTCTGTCGTCCAGTGACTTGGCGATAGCGCTTCGAAAGCGGCTCGGCCACTGGTTCCGCGTTGTAGAGCTGCTGAAACAATCTGCGAGCACGACGGACGCGCAAGTCAAGCAGGCTTACAGTAACATCGGGGACTATTACATTGACCGGCAGAACTGGTAAGAAATGTTTACTAACGTTAAACATAATTTTTTTTGTGTTCGTTATTTTTTTTTCTTACTGTTTACACTTTACCTTGTTAGGCACTAATCTCTTTTCTTTTTTTCTAATTCACTATCGAGTTTAAATGTAAGAAGCGCGACCGCCCGACCTCACGGGGACCAGTCTGGAAACCAGCACCGGGCAAGCAAGCCCCAGCACATGCTGACGCTGGGGACACATTGTCCCAACTTTTTGTATCTCCAACTGATATAGTTTTCTATCAGTGTTACTCGTATCACAATCTCACATTTGTTTCCCTTTGCAATAGGCCGAGACCATGAAACACCATTTGCTCCTAGTCGGACACTATGCATGCTCGTTTTTTGCCCAATGCTAACTTTGTTTTTTTTAAATACGATATTTTTAAAAGCGCACATTTCATACACACATTATGCCATTATCAAGCAAATTAAAGTAATCCAGTGCCGAAATGTAATACAGTGTTTTATTGGCAGGACCGGAGCTCTTGAATACTATACTATGTCTAATAATACGGAGGGCCTGAAGAAATGCTACATGGCGTTAGAGGACAACGAAGCCTTGTCTAAACTTTTCACTGGGTCTCCAAGACTTCCTAAGGTTAAACTTTCTTTGAATCCTTTACCAGAGCTGCACAGCATACTGTTTGATGTGTGTAGATGTAGAAATCTAGAATAGATCTATTCTTCATTGAAGAATCTTCAATTGTTATTACTAGATTATACCGAAGGTTAAGAATCCACCAAAAATTCTTAATCTTTTCCAAGCTCCGCCTATTTAGATACCTATACGGTCTACAAAATTAATCATAGTTTTGTATCGTTTACTTGTCAAGTAAAGTACAATTCAATAGAATCTAACAATTTTCTACACATTTAACACAACCCTAACGTGGGCACGCTTGATTATATATGTCCCTGTTGTTACAATTATCATCTAAAAGGAATCAAGAAAGAATAATAGTCACATCACAAAGCTTTAGGCAGCCCGGTGTTCATATTAGTAGGCTGGAAGTGTCTATAGGATTGTTAGATTCTATTGAATTGGAGTATAGGTACTGGTACTTTGAATTCAATTTATTTTGTATCATATTGTAAAGGGAGTAAGGTCGAATTTTTTTAATATTATTATATAGATTTATGTGGTCGTATATATATACGCATTTTGTCTGAAAAAGAGTGGAACAAAGGCATTTTGTGAGCTGACAGTTTTAGGAACTCGTGTCTAGTTTTAGGGTTCCGTGCCTCAAAAGGAAAAAACGGAACCCTTATAGGATCACTTTTTGTCCCATCTGTCTGTCTGTCTGTCTGTCAAGACCCTTTTTCTCGGGAACGCGTAGATGTGTCAAGCTGAAATTTATATCAAATACTGTTCCTTGTAGCTGTGAAAAAATCAAACTTCTAAACCAACGCAATCAAAAGATGCAGCCGTTTGTGCTACAAATTTCCGCAAATTTTCGAAACTCGCAAGGGAATCGAAACCTACAGGGTACTTCCCATGAACTCAGAATCTTGAAATTTGGTATGAAGGTAGCTATTATAACACAATCAACTAAAAAAGTCTGAAAAATCTTGATTTTTTTATGTCTGTCTGTAAATATCAAGGACCAATATAATCTGACCCCAAACTGCGTACATTTTGTTTAAGAGTAGGGCTCTGCATACACGAAAAAGCGTGAAATGTCTTCAAGACACGATTCCCGTTTACTTACATACCTATAAATGTGAACGGAACCCTCGGTGCGCGAGTCCGACTCGCACTTGCCCGGTTTTGATATTATAACGGATAACTCACGTCTTAAATCGAATTTAGCTCGACATGTTTCGGGCTATTTCCTAAAGCTAAATTCGATTTAAGACTTGTGTTAACCGTTGTAATATCATTTAATATGAGTGAGTCTCACGGCAGTTTCATGTTCAAAAAGGTGTGTTTTTTTCAACAGGAGCAAACCATCAAAGCAAGTGTGGATGAAATAAGCGACACCAGTAACGAAACACCGTCAATACAAGGCATTATCCAGTTAAAAGAGACAGGCAGGATGCTGCAGGCAGCGGCTATGGCTTTTCAGGTTCGTACCTGTGGCGCCTACAATCAAGAGTGTGTATTATTATTCCAACATTTTTGCAAGTCTGAAACCCAATGCTTATTAAAATATACCTAGTGCCATCCAGGAAGACGCGTGATTTGACAAAATTTCGTCAAAAATTTGATATTATTGACATTGTAATAAGAACCAGGGCACGCGTCATCGTGAATGACTCTACTTATACCTACTTATATGTACGTACATAGATTAATTTTACAAATTTCAGCTCGCTAATATCGAGGCGTCACAAAAAGCGTCCCCGTCGCGAATCAAGAAGCTTTACGTTTTAGCAGGGCACATGTATACACAGAATTCCGTTGGTAAGTAAATATTAATATTATGTATTTTACTGTACATAAGGTATACCTACTCGTACCGTTTTCTTCACGTAGTTATTGATTGAAATGAACACTTTAACTGTCCTTGCATTACATGTAATGCACCGTCAAACTAGCTCAGCCACGTCTACGTGACGTCAGAAATGGATGATTCTGTATATCGTCACTACTTTTAAAAATACTCGTATCTCAAAATAGATAATTTTCTGAGTGAACTTTATGAAAATCATGTTAAGGTTCAATTTTGTTGACTTATTATTTTAGATACGAGATTTTTTCAAAGTAGTGGCGATATTTGTGTATTACGTGTAATGCACGGACGTATCAACCCATGACAGTGGCGAAAGCGAGGGACAGTGAAGATGTTGACTGTGTAGGTACAATCCATAATTAACTATATGCCATTGTAATTTAGAATCTACCTAGTTTAAATTTATTACAAATAATTCCGTTTCCTCTTCTCGTTAATATTTCGTATGGAACTATAAAGAGGTTATGGCCGAGTTTTGTTTACTATACACGTATCAGCTGGGCTACTACGAAACTCAAACTCGAAGTTCGTGTCGTGCGGTCCCTCTGACACTGGTACTATGCGAGAGGGACGGTACGATACGAACTTCGAGTTTCGTAGTAGCCCAGCGGTCGCGGCGATATCGTTGCGGGATCGCCTACATACAAAATACGCTCGCTACTCGCAAATGAAAAAGGCCTTAGTTTAGGTCACATCCGCAGAGGGAGCAAAGGGGCGCGAGGCGGTGCGGTGCTACAGACTGGGCCTGGCGCAGCACTGGCTGGAAATGGCGGCGGAGCGCGCGCACGCGCAGCCGCTGCGGCCCGACGCGGCGCTGCGGAGCGCCGCGCGTCTATACACCGTCGCAGACGACCTGCATCCCGCACAGCACGAACAGGTTTGAGTTCTCATATATTTCACACGGAAACACAAGCCGAAACATGGATGCACAGAAAAAACAGAAAAATAGACCAGCGCTGGGAATCAAACCCAGGTGCTAAGCATTCCGTGCTGCGTGCTATTCCCATACACCACCGCTGGACAGGAGACTAGACACGATTTTTTCTTATGCACCAATATTTCAACTTGCATTCTTTTCATAGTCACTTTAGCAGCGACACTAACGCCATCTATGAACTACATTCTCAACGAGAAACATTTTTCACTCCCTTCGGAACTATCCGCTCACCAGGGACAAGAGATGTCGTTGGGTTCTCAGTTGTCTACACCCCTTTGCTTGCACTGCGAAATACTGGGAACGGACAAGTGGGATAGGTCATTATTCGAGCGTTTATTTTATTGGATTTACGTAGGCACGTTTTTGTTGACATGGTAGATTCTGTTACAGTTTCCACGTTAATTAGTAAAATACAATTTAAAAATAATCTAAAATGCCATCAAATTCTACAACCCATTCATAAAAAAATTACCACGGAAATCGAGGCAGTTTTAATGCTCGAATAATGACACGATAAAAATTCCAGCACTCTGTGCTAATCACGGAATAGAAAAAACAAAGTGGAGATGGCATAATAGTGATTTTTGCAACAAGAGAGCAAAGTTGTTTTTGCTGCGAGTGTTGATTTTAAATCGCGGGCTACATTTTTTTTAAACACTAGGTGGCAGCACATACTTATACCGTTGTCTTAGGTTAGGTTGATTTATTATCAAACTAGCTTTTGCCCGCGGCTCCGCCCGAGTGGAATTTGGTTATCGCGCGCTGTTCCCTCAGGAACTGCATTTTTCCGGGATAAAAAGTAGCCTATGTCACTCTCGGGCCCATAAACTATCTCTATGCCAAAAATCACGTCGATCCGTCGCGCCGTTACGGCACAGAATATTTATATACTGTGGTTACGGCGTGAAAAATGGACAAACATACAAACACACTTTCGCATTTATAATATCAGTATGGATACCTACATAGAATTGTCAGACTATACCAGAAATGTTGTGTGGGGAGTTGGGGATTAAGAACGTGTCGTATTAACTATAAATACCTAAATACTTTATTCGTGTGTACTTAGATATTAAGGGGCTGTTTCACCACCCATTGATTAATTTTATTGGACGGATAAATGTGATGCCGTCTCAGTCTATTCGAACAAAACAAACAGAGACGGCATCACATTTATGTAGATATACACACATATATATATATATATATATATATATTATTTATCCGTCAGATATTTTTTATCAATGGATGGTGAAACAGGGGGTTAATCTAGGAAACAAATGATTAAGCAGGATCGAAAAGTTGAAAAAGGACTTAGGCTTCAGACAGAACTTAATTTGGACTGTTTAGGAGACAAACATACTAAAAGTCCCCCACAGGAGTTTAGCTCCAAGGGGTGGGGAAATTGAGCAGGTAAATTCGTCTCCTAATTAATCCACACAAAGTTCCAAAGTTAAACTTTCTGTTTTCGCCCTTTTCATTAACGGTCCATTTGTGAGTATTCATTTAACCAATCCAATTCTACATTAGTCCTGTCTGTAATTCCTAAAATCTTATTTCAGGTGTGGTGTACAATTGCATTAATAGCAATGGAAGCTCGAGCTTTTGAATTATGCTCAAAAGCTTTCATAAAGCTAGAGGCGCTTGATGTAAGATTTCACACAAATTAAAATTATATAAATGTTGGCTGTTATATTGTTAAGATTGAAAATAATTCGTATTAATATCGTGTTTACAGCCCGAAAGTTTTGAAAACTTGGCAATCGAGATATTTACTAGAAGCAAATCAAAAGACGCAAAAGGAAATAAAATTGACTGTCCCAATTGTCATGTTGGCATGCCTGAATGGTAAGTTTCTATGAAGTGCATATGCAAGATTGATTGTAAAACTTAATAGTTATGATGTTATAAATTTACCGACAAATGTTTCAAAAACATTGTGTATCTGACACACTGTATCACAAGGACCGTACTGTAATTACGAATATAGACTCATTAAAGCCTGGAATCAAGACCTCCCATTCGTAGTTCCTTATTTACTGCCCTGAAGACACAACGTATGTATTTCATGCGTTATCTATTGTTTTATGTGTGTGTGTTACTCTTTTACGCTAAAACAGCATTTTCCAACCACCATTTATGATGAAATTTGGTTCTTCCTCTCTCCCCCCTAAACCCTCATATTCCCACGGAATCGGTATAGTATATTATACACACACATACGATAGAAGTGCGAAATTGGAATTTTAATTAAAAAAAAAGAAAAGAGTATTATGCAATAAAATGGCTCTCGTTGTCAGGTGCGCGACGTGTCCGAGCTGCGACACGCTGTTCCCCGGCTGCGCGGTGTCGGCGCGCGCGCTGGCGGCGCCGCATGCGGCGTGGGCGTGCGGCACGTGCGGCGCGCGCGCGCTGCAGCACGAGCTAGTGTTGCGGCACTCGTGCCCCATGTGCCATGCACAGCTCGCCTAAAGCCCCACAGATAGCGTTTGACCGAAACCGTAACATAAACTTTATCAGAGGGCTATTTCTAGTCTGTATTTTTAAACAAGCGTTCTTTTTGGATTTTGTAAATAGTGTCCATGTTCATAGAAGCTAGATTAGATAGAGAATCATAAAGCCTGATTATAGTTTGATAGCTAACAGAGGCGTAGCGTAGTAGGTGCGGGGGGAGGCGGTGGTCCGCTCCGGGCGGCAAAATGCCATAATAATACTGATTAATATTTCGCACCTACGATTCGCACTGTTTAGAATTAACATTTTTGAAATCGGGGAATTCCCTTTTTATAATTGAATGGTACAATAACGTGTTGACGTTTTGTATAGGTAGGTACTATAGTTTTTTTTAAACCTAAACAAGGGCGGCAAAATTTTCTTCCGCCCCAGACGGCTGATACTCACGCTACGCCTCTGATAACTAAAAAAAGTGAGTATCTATTTTTCTCTAAGTATTTGATGTGGAACAACGTAGCTAGGAAAAATCAGCAGATTCCCAGATGGCAAAACCATTGCACGATGCTGATTACTCCCGAACGCTGCACGAAAGCCCAGGCAAGGCACAAACCCAGTTTCGGCAGATTTTCAATTTAACGCCGAAACTGAAGCTGAAACTGTATGTTCGGTCAGACACTACCCACAAAGATCCAAAACAGTTTATCATCCACCATACCAAATACATTTGTCATTGCATATTATTTAACACTAGTTGATCAGTTATCACTTTAGAGATAATACATATGCAATGGCAGTATTTTCTTAGTCATAACTTATACATATAAGTCACAAGGCTCACTCAGGGCCGGGGTCCTCACCCCAAAGGGTCCCGAAAATTTTATATGGTGATTGTATTAAAGAAACTGTTTCCGTCCAATGTGATAGCATTAGTTTAGTGGGTATTTAATCCATGTAACTAAATTAGGGGTCAGAGTTCATACATTTTAGACAAAAATGCACAAAAATAAATTAAGTAAATATCACAATTGTTCTAAATCTCTTTATTGATGGTTTTCAAGAAATGTGTTGGACAATCTGTTACCGAAAATCATATTAGTGTGACTAGATATCATTAACCTAGTAAGAATGAAAATCTAGAGATAGTATTTGTTTTGTAAATACTGTTTTATTATATCTCAGTGACAAATAAACACATTTTGTACTAAATACATTTTTTTTATTCATGTTTTGAAACATCTAGGTACCTACTTCAGAGGTAAAAAATTAAAACCAAAAGCAAATTTCAACCCTTTTAGTGGTAGTTAACTCATACTGAGCATAGTCTACCTAAATTAAATGTATATACTAACTACCCTATTTGACAAGGTATAAGAACACCCCACAAGGCTCAAATTCTTAACAGCCCCCCAACCATTTCAGAAAATACTTTAGTTTGATCTGGTAATAAAAGCAACCTTTTTTGAATATTAAGATATAATGAACAAAAGTGTATTAGGGTATTTTCAGTCCCTCTTAAGACCTAGTTTACTATTGGGCAAAGTTGCTATTTGGAATGTCCATTTTGGAGAATTGTAATGTATTATCAATTATTTGAAATAACTCTGGTGGTTGGGGGATCCTTCCAGTTTCTAACTTGGACCATAATGGTATGTTATCTAAAGATATTTCAAATGCCCCAGAGGAAACCAATTGACCTTCCAGCATGTTAGCCAGGAAAAACATCATCATGCAAGCATAGAGCTTGTTCTCCAGGCACCAGCTCCACCAAGCTGGCTGGGGCTTGTTTAGCCACGCAAATATGTTTACTCCACTTAATATACACATGATCACCAGCATCTTCCCAAAACCCTGAAACAAAAAAAATATTGTTTATGGCTATTCCATTGAAACTACATATGAAACTGTCTGGGATAAAAGTTATTGTATCTCAGTGTTATTGTACTATCGCTATACCAAATTTCACAATGATTGGTTGAGAGCTTTTTAGCATGAAAGTGTAACAAGTAAAAAATGACTTCTGCATTTACAATATTAGTATAATAAATAACAACATATCATTGATTTCCGCAACATAGGGAGGAGTAAATGCTCAGTTTTATTTAGTCATGTTTGCTAGAAAATACTATGTGAGTAAGGTCAACTGTTTTACTAAAATTAAACTTGATCCCCTTCAACCAACCATAGACAATTCCTCACATTTCAATATTTTCGTAGGTAAAAACAAATAATTACCTTAATTATTATGTTACTAATAAGGCACTGTTATTGATTTTATATTTAGTTTTAAAACTTGAGTTCATGTTGTGTTGTATTCATATTTTGTCTTATTCAAATACCACCTATTTTTATCTTTGTAAGATAAGGAAGAAAATTATTTAGTTTTATTTAAGAATTCAAGATAGATGAGTTCACACATTATTGCCTTGGTGTCATAGATAACGAAAATTGATAACAACTAAAGTGCTTTAAAACATGGCAGTCTTCTTAAACAACCATCAAAACAATGTTTTATAACTTCATGCATTTTGCACACGGATCATAAGTGTAAAATTAATGTGATAACAAATTAGCGTCATAAATCAATTAAATATAGCTTACAATCATCCTGGAGAGGTACATGTTCATGCCAGGGGGATCATAATTGGCTCCAACAACAGATATATCTGGATACTTTTGAGATATTATTCCGGCATAGTCTTCAAATACTTTTCTATACCCACACGAGTAACTGAAAATGAAATGTCACGATTTAGGTAAATAGGTTAATTAAATAGGTACATATTTTTTAATAACAATTATAACCTAATTGAATTTTTTTTACTAGATTTTTCTTACCAGTAATAAATGTTCATGATATGCCCGACTCCTTGACCAATTTTTGAAATGCTTTCTACATCATTTTCGCTTGCTTGAACATAGTTATCAGCCAATAATATAGCACACGTAAATATTGCAACCAGACTTATAGATACACGGGAGTGATTAAACAAGGACATATTTATTTCGATATTAGAAACAAATACAAGATTTTTGTAGTTTCTTTAATACTTCAAAATCACTATTCATCAGACACCACACAAATTAATCGTCATTCCAATGACATGTAGTGACTGACAAGCAGAGGCAGACAAATAGCGATAGTAGAGGGCCTACTCTACTCCGAAATTCTGACGCTTACACTGTTCAGTACTACAAGAATAAGAGAGACGGTACGATACAAACTTCGATTGTTGAATTTCGGAGTAGCCCCGCATGCATTACATTTTTTGCGCAGTGTTGCTAATCTACTTAAAGCTTACTATTCAATATCAATCATGAATTTCAGTCCAACGCAGTTTGAAACAAGGAAAGTAAAATTCAACAACAGAACAACTAATTATAAAATATTAGTGTAGTGGAGATCACTCCAATTTAACACAGTATATCAAGTCCTTATAGACACTGAAAATAAAAAACGGACTTCACTGCATGGGTAATATGCATCGAAATAGTAAGTACCTGGAATGTGCACTGTGCAGGAATCACGGTCCGACATTTTGCCGATAGAGATAGCTACCACAGGGTTATTTTATCTCACTCTATTAGTATGACCATAATTTTATGCAATTAATGAGACATTCCTTTCTCCTAGTACTTCTTTGTCAGAAAAATATACTAAGTAGCAATAACCAGAATTTTTATTACTTGTATACCAAGTCCTTATGATACGGCTGGTAGAGACTAGAGAAAATAAATTTTAGGTTTGTACGTCGGTACTAGTAACATAAGTATTCACCTTTCTATAGGTAAAACTTATGATATTGGCAAAACCGGTATTGACATTGTATAGTACCGGTATTTCGATATTGATCTCTAAATACCAATTATTTTGTTATTAAATAGAGTCGCAACACTCAAACGTTGCAAGTCACAAATGCATTAATACTTATTTCATTAATATAATCTTAGACATTTTTGAAATAATCTTAGCTACCTACTCGTACTTAAGATTGTCGGAACCGGAAAGGTTTTGGAAGTGCGAAACTCATTCATTTTACTTTAGTAATACGAATATCGAAAAAATACCGGAATATCGGTATTTGAATTTTCGGTATTGAAAAAATACCGATATTGCAAAAAACGTCCGATATTAGATGCTCTATCATTTAGGTTAATAAATGAATCAAGACTAAGTGACAATATATATATATTACACTATTATTTACTTATTCATTATATATTACACATTAGCCATTTGAAGACATCATGAAAAGATGGTCACCTTAGTCTCAATAACGAAGGCGCGAAGGCGCCATCTTACTGTTTGGTGTGGCCATTGAGAAATTAATAAAACCTACCATCAAGTTAAAATTAGCTCGTGTAAAAAGATCTAAAGCTTATTTCATTAAAAAAATATTAAATCGTGTAACTATTGCTTATTATAAATGTATAAATTTTATTCAATATTTTTAAAAGACAACGCTCACGAAACTAAAATTTACTAATTATTTATTATTTATTTCCTGGCAATAGTTAGAAAGGGACACACTGACTCCGTGCTTGCTATTTCACCCGGACCAGAGCCCATTAGTTCTTAAGTTAATGTTATTTAGGTCGGTTTTTGCTCGTCTGTTTTTGGAGTGTTCATTCCAGAGTACTTACTATTTCGATGGTAATATGTCTTTTGCCTTTCTAAAGGGAAGAATGAATTAACAAATAAAAAAAAACAGTGTCAAAGTCATCATGGATGGATGGTATGTATCACGTATGTATGGTAAGGTAATGTCATACCATGTATTGACATATATAAGTAAGTCAATCAAGTCAAAGTCAAAACTTCTAAACAAATTCGTGCCAAGACGTGACTAAGTAAATTTTGCCGAATAAAGTGAATATCTATTTAAAACTGTAAAATGTCGCACAATCACTGTCATAACGGTTGCCATGATCACGACCATTCAAGTTCTGAAGAATTGGGTATACAATATAACCTTTACGAAAAAATTGATAAAGATAATTTACAGTGTTTAAATGAAACCGTTGAGGGATCGGGTAGGACAGTATTTAAGCCCTGGGACAAACGCCTCGACCGAGTTCATGTTAGTATAAATTAATCATCCAGATTTTTATTTATTGTACTTATCTCAAAATCTCAACTCAATAATGCCTATCAAAGAGGAGGTGCAATCTTTTTGTATTTGTTTAAAAATGAAGATTTTGTGCTTTAATTAATAATAATTGTTAAAATGACGCCAAATGTGACTGTTTTATTTACCTGAATGAGTTACAACATAGTCCTTGTTAACCTGATTTACATAAAAAACTTTTCTGTTTAATCTAGCAAGGTAAATTTTAATTTTACCTGCTTTCATATTAGTAAATTAATAATTTCATGAAAAAATGACATGGATAAAAGTAATATGTATTAGAATTTCTATTTTTCCATTTTGGGTTCCCTTAACCACTGTTTAAATCCCAGCCCGCACCTCTGACTTTTTCGAAATTTACCACGAGCTTTACGGTGAAGAAAAACACTGTGAAGAAACCTGCATAGACCTGTGTAATGTAATGTAAATGTTAAATGATAGATGTTATTTATTTATAATCTTGAGAATAATTTTATTATCTCTGATTTTAGTTTGTTGAAAGTGATGCAGATGAAGAACTATTATTTAATATCCCATTTACTGGAAATATCAAGCTTAAGGGCATCAAAGTTTCATCAGAAGATTCAGCAGCACATCCGGCTAAATTGCGATTGTTAGTATAGATTGTTTTTATACACCATTTTTTTAACCTTTTGGCACCTATGGCAAGATTTTCAGTTGTACAGTCGAGTTCATAAACTTGTGGGCAAAATTTTGAACAAAAATATCTGAACACAACTCTATTGTTAATGGCGTAGAAGCATCTTCAGTATTTTTAGTCAAATTTTTGCTCAAAATTTTTCAAACTTGACTGTTACTGACTGTGGCATTCAAAACGATTAGTTAGAATCATTGTTTTATTGTTGTATGGACTGAAGAAGGTGTAAAGCTATATATATTTTTTTAATTACTCTGTGGACTCTTTGGGACCATGTGACTTTCTTTCTGTTTTAGGAGTACTTTTGTATCACTCCATATTTTAAGAAGTACCTAATTGAAATTAAATTAAATTCAAATACTTACATTTCAAACCTATTCATAAAATTTATCTGATGAAATATTTTACTGTTACAGGTTCAAAAATAAACCTAACATGACATTTGATGACGTAGCCATGGAACCTGACCAAGTCTTTGAGCTTCATACCGACAGCCAGGGTGTGTTGGAGTATGCTCCCAAGTAAGTTGTAGATACTAGACTAGTAAAGCTGGAAAAGGTACAGACTACATTGTTTCTATAAAATGCTTCCACTGTGACAATTAACAGTGTTGGATCTGCAATTTGGCCATTTTAGAATTATTATGTCAAAGTCAATATAAAACCAATTAAGTATATTTGACTTTGGCACAATAATTGCAGATCTGACTCTGTTAATTGTTATGAAATCAGTGTCACTTAGTTAGTCATAAACAAGCTCTGTCTCCATGTTCATAGTATCCGCTCAGTGTCCTTTATTTGCATAGGACTTATTGTAAGTTCTGATTTATAAGTAGTACTTGTCTTTTATTTGGCATTAGCTTTTATCTGCACTTTTGCTTCCGGCATCAAAATACATATGAGTTAGTAGGTTAACATAAAAAATCTTTTTACTTGCTTTAGAGAAAACAAAACAATAAAATTATTTACTTCTTTTTATTCTTCTTAGCACCATTAAGCTGCTTTTAATTTTATTAGTCATTTGAATTTGTCTTAAATGTTTTCTAAACTAGGACAGCAAAATTTTTTTTTTCATGGAATATGTTTAATAATTAATAATCTGCAACCAGTAGCATTTTAATATCACTTTCACATCCAACGTAATGAAATGACTAATACAAATAAGTTGTGTGTTGTTCAAAATAAAACCATAAATACTTAGTTATCATCATAGTATTTTACACCAAATACTACACTATGATATTTTCGATTTCTGTTAACTTTAAGGGGACAATCTAAAAATCAAATGAAGCTAATTTCTTTAAGACATTAATGACCTAACTCTTACTGTTTAAAAGATAATCAAGAGTTAAGATAATTAATTATTAGCAGTAAAACAGCATAAAGGTCCTAAATTTATGACGTTTTTTCAAAGATCATAATTCAAAGAAAAAAAGCACATTTGTTCAATAGAGAAATATAAGTGGCCCATACTTCATATTCGTAATAGAAATGTTATAGCCTTGGTAGTAATTACCTTGGTAGTAATCACCGTATTTAGTAAACTCGATAAAAAACATACATTTTTAATAGGTATGTAAATTGTGCACGAAATTTAATAGAATATCATACCCATGTAATATTTTCGTCAAAAAATTGCTGTTGATCGCCAATTAATTATATGGTTTTTTTTTATTAACTTTTCTTATTTATATTTTTTTATCATTTGTGATAATCACTCATCAATAATAATAATATCTAGTAAGTACTTTTATTATTCACTACATTAATTAGCATGACCAAGCCCTCCTTTATAGGTAGTGCCACCAGAGTTGAGGTCACGCACATAAGAAAATGTTGTGTAATAACATGACAGCAGGATTTTGACATTTACTCGTTCATTTCATTTCATTCATTTTTATTTTGTGCAATCAGTTCTTTTTGTAGCCATGTGTGTATTATTCACTTCAACTCTCATGGCTCTATCTATAGTAAATATTTTATTCAGGGCCGAATTTAGAGGTGTGGAGGCCTTGGGGCAACAAAGGAGTGGAGGCCAATGAGGGTCTTTTGATATTTTACTGATTGCCTGATTGAAGTGAAGAAATATACGAATTGCTGTTTCCTAGTGTTTACTCGTCGGAATTTGAAAGATTTTTGTTTCAGATGTCTCTATTGTGGGGGCCCCTATTTTGTGGAGGCCCCGGGCAGTTGCCCCCTTGGCCACCCCTAAATCCGGCCCTGATTTTATTCAATACATGGGTTAGGTTTACTCATACCTAACCTAATGGCCATTTATTAATTTCAGAATCGTAACATTTTCATCAGTAACTCACTTGACTATGCACTTTCCAAGCAATTTTGGTGCGGACAACACAAAAATTTATTATATTGGTCTGAAAGGAGAATGGACACCGGCGCACAATCACGGCGTCACTATATGTACATATGAAGCAAGACCCAATCTTGATGATCATAAGTTGAAACATTTAGATTCTGTATCGAAGCAAATAGAATAAATATTTTTGCTACAAAATACAATTTTCATTATAACAACAGAGATGTAGAAAATTATAATGTTAACTGGAAAATAAAATATTTTTTTCTGTTTATTATTCTTTTAATATAATAATATCTCTTATTATACATAACGTTTAATTGCCAAATCACAATATAATATTTACAAAAAAATTAGGTATTCGATTAATTATTACACAATTGAATTGACTCATGCATAAGTAAGTCAGCGTTGCTATCAAAGTTATGAGAACTGTCTTAGATATTAACCTTTTCGACGCCAACGACTCGTATATGTATATACGCACCGTAGGTTGCAGGTTCCGCGCCAACGACCTATCGCATCTTTAGGATGAAATCGGCACAATTCGAAATATTCATATTTCTAAAATAAACTTTGTAAGTATAAAACAAAATATGATATTTTTAAAATGAGAACATTTTGAATTGTGTCGGTTTCACTCTAAATGTGCGCTATATATACGTCAATTACTTCAATGCAAAAGCAACCTTCATTCAATTGTGTTAAGGTTCAATTTTAGACATTGCAATATGGAAGCCTGGCGTATGGTTGATGTCTCATGATGTTGATTAAAAGATTATTTGTCGTGGCGGCGAAAAGGCTACGGAAATATTTGACAAATTCAGATACCTTTAATAGACCGTTCTAGAGCGGGCACTCCTCACCTGGCACTCCCGTCTATTTACACAAGCCTAAGAGAATCGACAGTTTGATTTCAACTAGGGTAATAGACCGCAATATTTATACTTTTACTATCCCTTTTTCGATTGGCTAGCTCCAAATGGTTTGATTGTGTAACATATTTATGATATAACAATGCCAAGCCCTAATTGAAAAAATAACACTTATGCATCGTATATGGATTGACGCTCTTATTTCTGATCGTTCAATGTAATCATCATTGCAGATAAATCCTAGTAAGTTTGAAAAAAAGTACCAATTAGCTGCAATAAGAAGAAAAGCGGGTTACTTATGCTGGCAATACGAACTATAATAAAATTAAATTAATATGCTAAATGAGGCAGTGATACTCTTTCATTTGATTGTTACTAAGAATAATGTGTAATTACTAGAGGTACTTAAATATTCGTCAATGCAATTACCACCAAGAATTTTAATTCTCAATTCAAGTGGGTATTTCCCTAGTGTACTATTTTTATCACACGATTCGGGCCCATGAGACGAAGCTAAAAGTTAGAATTCTACAAGTGCGGATCAAATTCTGCATTACATTCTTGTTTTGTTGTGTAAGAATACATAACAAATGGGTATAATAATAGTTACGTAGAATAAGTGGCGCCCTCATTTGATTTTATATCTACTATTTTACGTAGGGTTCTAAATCTGTGGTCAATTTCATAGTAACATGCTCGTATCAAATATATATTTTTCGTTGCTTGGAATAATATATAGTTATATCAACTACAAAAAATTGTAGTAAAGTAGATACTTAGCTACCTTACAATCATGAATTTTCAAAACTTAAAATATTCTTCAAGTCAGGGTAATGCCAAGGCTAAGGCCGCAGACAATCTCAACCACCGTATTTAGTAATATTAAATTTAGGCTGAATCTGGAGGCATCTGGAGTTCTAATCCATTCATTATTTTAACACGCTGGATACGGTGATAAAAGCATTCCTCGGCCTTACCCACCTCCCATCTTATTGATTGTTATTTATTAGGTATGTCTGTAGAGTTTGAACTTGTAGCTTCGAGGGCCTAGGGTGCGTTCACGGGCGGCGGCGGCCGCGGGTGAGCCGATTCCTTCTGTTGTACCGGTACCCGTTCTGTCGGAAGCCTCTTGGTGGGTACTGCGATGGACGACTCACTGCGCTAGGTACAAAGCGGATGTCAGGTCTCTGGTACCCGGTTTGACTCGAGGTGGGCCACTGTTTTCTGCATACGGTACACCTAAAAAAACATCTATTTGTTAATTCAACGCATTGATAAAGAAGTATCATGTATGTGATAGTAGCCCCTTGTTTGGATTAAGTTATCAGGACCTGGGTTTTAACAAGGATTTGATTTGTTAATTGACTATATGGGTAATAGGTAGGCATAACCAGGGCAAAACCTATCTTTTTTAAACTTTGTAGCAATTGGCAACCCCAACAATAAGATACGACCTAGGTACGACACTATGACGTCTCTGTTAGGCCATGGTTAGGCCTCTTTTCCCTTCTCTATGCACCCGTGTGAGCACAGTACACGTTTTTCGAGTGAGCTTAAAGTTATATTCATTTAAAACCCCACCCGACATGCCTAAACGAGCCTCTTATAATAATTTAATACAGTGCCTGCTCAACAGTAGGTAGGTAGCAAGCACATTAGTGCTGCGACCACTGAGGCCCCTAAAAGTTGTGCATTAAGACTTCTCTGTTTATACTTGCCTGCTGACAGTGGATGATAGGTCTTGATCTTTTTTAATCGTCTGCTGTCTCGGTTTTGAGAACATCTCGTTGTCGTCGATTATGGACATCCAGAATGATACTCCCATCGCAAAGTAGTTGCAGCGGCCTAAGCCATTACACTCGATGGCCGGTCTAGTGCGGAACTCCTTAAGACATGATCCAGGGGAAATTAAACTTTGACCCGCTGCGTCCGTGCCCGCTGTGTGCTGGAAGTTAAATGCTCAATTGAATTCCAATTAGGTACAGTTATGATTTACAAATATAGGTAAGTACAACTAGTATGAAAATTTTGCTCCAAAGTAACTAGGAACTATTACTGTTTTGGTGGGTAAGTGAATAATTTTTGCGTAATATATAAAATATGTAGGTACGTAACCTAGCCCAATGTTACAGACTAAACGAATGAGAATATAAATCGAACCTAGAATAAATATATTTTTCACCTCAGCAGCTCCTAACAGGCAGGTTTTGCTATGAAAAATCAGTGAGCAAAATCGCATTTTGCTCACTCCGTGAGACAAAGTAGCTTTTTAAGTATATATATATATATATATTGCTTAGCCCGTATGTCGATAAATTTCTCCAAGTTCCCTGTGCCCATCCGGCGCACTGCGTTGCGTGGTATTTAAACTACGATATTATCTATGCATACTCGTATGTACTTACTTACATATTTTATGTAGGTTCGTGAATATATGCCTAAATCGTGAATATATGAACATCAGTAGTGCACACTTAAATATAAAAAAAATCAAGTTTTGGGATGACACCTACAATATCCGCCCCGCGTGCCACCCATGCTAGCTACGCCACGGCATGGGTATCAAATTGGTGTGTTCCCACTAGTTCTATTGACAGTACTATTTTAGAACTCTATTATAGTACTGTCAATAAAACTATAGGAACACATCATCAAATCAACAAAATTTCAAACTAGTTGAACACAAAGCCAAACTTTATAAATGGACTAGCTTTTGCCCGCGACTTCGTCCGCTTGTACTTTAGTTATCAGAGCATATGTTTTAATTATAATTGCTAACTTCACCCCCCATTTTACCCCTTTAGGGGGGAATTGCATCCATTTTACCTACACAAATAACTAAAGTCCAGAAATGAAAAAAATTCCATACAAAATGTACCCCCCCCCCATTTTACCTTTTTAGGGGGAATTTTATCCATTTCACTTACAAAGATAATTTTAAATTGTAATCGAGAACTTATACGCCTATTTTCATACTTCTAAGTCCAGAAATGAGAAAATTTCCATACAAACTTTACCCCCCATTTTACCCTTTTAGGGGGGTATTTTATCCATTTCACCTACAGATAACTTTTAATGGTAATCAAAAACTTGTATACTTATTTTCATACTTCTAAGTCCAGAAATGAGAAAATTGCATATAAGCTTCACCCCCCTATTTCACCCCCTTAGGGGATGAATTTCCAAAAATCCTTTCTTAGTGCTCACTTACATCATAAAAGGAACCCCTGTACCAAATTTCAAGTTTCTAGGCCCAGCGGTTTGGGCTGTGCGTTGATATATAACCCAGTGAGTCAGGTTTGCCTTTTATATATATATATATATATATAAGAAGATAGATAGATGTTAAGTTTACCATCAAGAAACTGTATCCGTTCCATAGTTCCTCCCACCCATTTGGACAGGTAGGCACTTCAGTACCTTGACTGTGCAACGCGATCGCTCTTGTTGGTGTTTCACACACTTGACACCTGAAAATGTTATGAAGAGCCTTAGAATATAGAAATAAACAGAAACTGCGTGGCTAGATGCAAATGAGTAGATGCTGTTTTGTAATACTGAGTCAACCCACTGCCATTTTGCTTAAATGTCAACTGTAAAAATCGTTTTCTAAGGGCCTGTTGTTTGATCATTAGTTAAACAAACTAATAGTTAAAATGTATGGCAAAAATAATAATAGTTAACACATTTCAATGGAAATTTAACTATAGTAATTTTAACTACTGATCAAACAACGGGCCCTAAGGGTTGACCACGGGTTGAAAATATATTGCAGAATTAATCAGGGTTAACATACTATTGCTTAACAGCATTATGCGCATAATACCTATCCTATCCTAATTATTATTGTAAATGAGAGAGTTTCTATAATTTTTATTTTTCTAAGATTTTTTTTATCCATCTATCTAGAATAGGGGATTCTGATAAGTAGATCGCACCAGCGATATAATTATGGCATAAGAACCATTACTAGAAAACCTGCTTTCAAATAAAAAAACAACATTCAAATCGGTTCACCCGTTTAAGAGAGCAGCTACGGTGACACAGACATACAGACACATAGCGGTCAAACTTATACTTATGACACCCCTCTTTTTGCGTCGGGGGTTAAAAACACGGTAAAACAAACACGAAAGCGATATTCGCTAAGACAGATTATTTTCCCATCATAGGACTTCGGAACATTAAGATGCTTTAATTATGACTTATGGCAACACTGCATAGGTATTATAATGTAATTTAAGCATGGCGTAAGCGCAGAGATTCCAGAGTAGGCACCTAAAGTTTTAAAGTTTTTAAAGCTAAGCATTTTCTTACCGTGATATGTATGGTCCAACATTTCGAGCTACGATAGGGGTCATTTGCATAGGCATGGGTTCCGAAGTCGACAACCAGAAACTATAGTCCTCGCGTTGAGCAAAATCGCAGACCTCGTTAATGTTGCAGAACATATAAGGCATTGTGGAGAACCGACGCAGGCAGCTTCCAGCGGCACCTGTGACCACACAATTTACGTAAATTTTTGCGACGAAATTGTCACATTGAGCAAGTAGTAGAACGTGGTATAGTAATAAATCATTTTAAACTTTATTTGTTTTAGTATAAACTTTTGAAAACTTAGTAAACATGTTATTATTATTAACAATAATAAAATATGGCTCTGTCCATTGAAAGACAATTTGCCAGTGTAAGTAGATTTTTGCCGTTGTACGTTAAAAAAATCTAGAACACGAAATATGAGAGGTAATGGTGGATGAACGATGACTTTTTCCCGCGGCTCCGCCCGCGCGGTATTCGGTTATCGCACGGTGTTCCCTCGGAAACTGCATTTTTCCGGGATAAAAAGTAGCCTATCCCACTCTCGGGCCCATAAACTATCTCTATGCCAAAAACCACGTCGATCTGTCGCTCCGTTACGGCGTGAAAGACGGACAAACACACAAACACACTTTCGAATTTATAATATTAAGTACCTATTAGTATGGATACCTACCTACCTACTATAAATTTTATATGACTGCAAATGTTAACTGGCCAAAACGGGCTTAAGGTGGCCAAAACCGGTACTTCATGTACCCTTTCTTTTTTTATTTTGGAAAAATATGGTTTTTCCTACTCAGAATCAAAAGCAGAATCGATTCCAATGGTTTAAAAAAGGTGTCAATCAAAAATGACAGTTTTGTGACGTTTTTAGGGTTCCGGATCCAAAATGGCAAAAACTGAACCCTTATAGCTTCGTCAAGTCCATCTGTCTGTCTGTCCGTCCGTCCGTATGTCACAGACATTTTACTCGAATACTACAAGATGTGTATCAATGAAATTTGGAGTACAGATTTCTTGTCAAAGAAGCTATTTAGTTTTGTTATTACAAAAATAAATATTTATATGTCCTCACATCAACGTGTGGCACATATTTCGACAGTTCTTTTGAAAAGATAGTAATAGTAAGGTTTCTCAAAAACTTTTTTGATTAAGTGAAGATTTCCGGTAATAATCGCTCCCAAAGTAGCAAAAATTGTGCCCCCCCCTCTATCTTAACATGAAATTAGTAGTACAAAAGTACCACCCTGGTACGTGATTTAATTTCCTTGACTGACCTTACATACAAGTGGGATGGGAAGGGCTTAACCACTTATACGGACTGTTTAATACGGACTTGTTGGATCGTTAGGTAATGCTTTTTAGGGTTTCTTAGTCAAAATGACAAAAACGGAACGCTTATAGTTTTTAAACTTGAACTCAAAAGCAACGAAAGCAGTCGAATTTTATGCAATTAGTTTTAGCATTAGGATATCGTACAAAATTAAGCATGAATTTTGAAACCATGACAAACATAATAATGTATATATTTTTTTAAATTAGTTAAGCATAATTTTAGAAGAACGCCTATAATACATACCTAAGTCTTGTCCATGTGCTTTGCCGTTCGCAACGATATGCATGAAGGAGAATCCTTCCCACATCGGTGCAGTACCAGCAGGGCATCGTGGAATCATGCTGCTTTGCGAATGCATAACAAAGAAATAGCCTCTTGACTTTGGCACAGGTGGTGGAGGCGCTGGCAAACCGGGCGCTCCTGTAGCACCGCGTCGACCTTGGTCGCCTTGCATACCACGAAAGCCTCTTCGTCCTACACGCCCCGTGCTTCCAGGCAGGCCTTCAAAGCCAGCGAAGCCCTTATCTCCGATTTCTCCCTTACGCCCCGGTAAACCATTCCTACCAAATTCTCCAGGATGTCCGTCAATTCCGTTCTTTCCTGGAGTGCCCTGAACACCTCTATAACCTATCGGCCCCGGTATAATTTCCGAAGCAACAGCCTCGCCCACACCTCCTTTCACCCCTTTAGGACCTAGATAACCTTTTGCACCGTCTGGACCTCTTTCTCCAGCGTATCCTTTTAAACCTCGTTGCCCTTGTTTTCCGAGGACACCATTTTGACCAGGTTCTCCTTGTTCTCCTTTATTGCCTTTTACCCCCTCTTCGCCAGGCCTACCAGGCTGTCCCGTCATACCCTTAGGGCTTATTGCAAGTCCAGGTTCACCTAGGTCTCCTTTAGGGCCAGTTAGGCCTGGAATTCCTGGCATTCCTATACGCCCGGGAGCTCCATGTTGTCCTCGGTTACCCATCCTGCCCATATTGCCTTTTATTCCTTTTGGACCTTCGAAAACTAGACCTTGCTGACCCGGCAAACCTTCAGGACCGTCGAATCCATATTCACCCGGAGCACCCTTTTGACCCATCGGCCCAGGCCAGCCATTAAGTCCATCGAAACCAGGGCGACCAGCTTCTCCTCTTTCTGCATTTATTCCATCTAACCCACGTAATCCCGGAGCGCCTCGGTCACCAACCATTCCCTTTAGACCAGGTAAACCTTTATCTCCATAACTTCCTTGAAAACCAATATCTCCTCTGTCTCCTTTCAAGCCTTTTAATCCACGAATACCAGGCTCTCCAGAAAAGCCGCGACTACCAGGAAAACCTTCCGGTCCAAAGTCGCCCATGTCACCTTTAGTGCCTGTTATGCGACTTGTAAAACCTTGGTCACCTCTTATACCCTTGATTCCTCTATCCCCCGTAATTCCTATTTCTCCTTGAAAACCCTGGTCTCCAGGAATACCAGGTAATCCCATTCGCCCTGGAAACCCGTCCATCCCATAATCACCCTTTTTGCCTGGGTTTCCAGCGAGTCCGGTTAAACCTTGATTTCCTTTAGCACCATTGAAACCAGGTTTACCAGGCCGTCCTGGCTGACCGGGGAATCCTTTATCTCCAGTTTCACCAAATGGGCCGTCTTCACCATAATCGCCTTGTTCGCCTTTAGTTCCAGGAACTCCAGGCAGACCAAATCGCCCATAGTTACCTTTTTCGCCCCTAAGGCCAGTGAGACCGTAGATGTCTTGACCCGAATCTCCATCATCACCTTTAAGCCCTTCTAAACCATCAAAACCTGGGTTACCTGGGAAGCCAACTATGCCTGGTTCCCCGAAGTCTCCTTTATCCCCGCTAAAAGCATCATCTCCTGGCAATCCTTGCTGTCCCATAAAACCTGTATCTCCTCTCTTTCCTTTGATGCCCGTTGAACCTGGTGATCCAGAGAAACCTATACTTCCGTTTTCGCCACGAATTCCTTGAAGTCCTGGTCGTCCTTGCACTCCGACGAGGCCCGGTAATCCGAAAAACCCAGGGCTTCCTGTGTCACCCCGATCTCCTGATTCTCCGGGGGCTCCAGGTTTGCCGATCATACCAGGGAAGCCCTTTAAACCAGGGATTCCGGGTTCGCCGCTAAGGCCTCGGTACCCTTGCCGACCAGGCTCTCCTTTTGGACCTTTAGGACCGGAGTCGCCGTCTAATCCCTGACGGCCTTTTGGCCCTTGGTCTCCTATTACCCCAAAGAGACCTGGCCGACCTGGCTGCCCGGGCATTCCAGGGGCACCTTGAACTATTAAACCTTGTTTTCCTTTACGTCCCTGTCAACGAAAGAGTAATTCCATAAAATATAAGAAAATAATAGAAATTTATAACTATCGACAATGAATGAGTAATAGAACTCAAATACGAGTCATTCCTAAAATTTACAGTGAATATCCTGGGCTCCTGGCGTCGCTACATGAGTAATTCTCTCATTTCGTGTAAATCGCATGTCCATCTAAATTAAAACAAAACTACGTACTCTACAACAACCAAATATTTTTTTACGTTTTAGCTAAGTGTAAATCTGCCACCTAAAACTGTTTACTTCATATGATAATTAGTAAGTAATAATATTTTTTTTTATAGCCTAAATCTCATTACCATCACCGTGCAAGGGGCGAATTTTAGTATATTTAATTTAATAATAAAATAACCTGATATTTCACGGAGTTCTACGTTCACTGAACACAGATAATTTTGTCCGAAAAAAATTCACTACCATAAGTTCTATTTGATATAAGAAAAACAGCTCGTGACGACTTAAAATGTTATGCCTCGCCTCACCCCTTCCACGCGTTGGAATTTGACTAGTTGACCAGTAGACGGCAAATAGAGCAGACGCTGGCAGATTTTGCAAAAAATTATGTTGACTGTCGGAATTTCACCTTTGGTACGTATTTTGTTTTATTACCACTTGCGCTTTTTGGTGATAAGTGTTGAAAGTGTCATCTATATATATAAAATTCAAAGTCCTGACTGACTGACTGACTGACTGACTGACTGACTGACTGATATATCAACGCACAGCCCAAACCACTGGACCTAGAGACTTGAAATTTTGCCCATAGATACCTTATACAATGTAGGCATCCACTAAGGAAGGATTTTTGGAAATTCCCACGGGAATGGGAAAAATCGTGATTTATATATTCGATTCTGAGTGACCCTATCTCAGAAACTATAATAACTAGACTCTTCAAATTTTATACAAAAGTAGGTATTTTTTTTTTTTTTTTCACACAAAACAAATTTATTTAAAATATTTACACATATTCGATACACAAAAAAATACATTAAATGGAAAAAATAACATCTTATCAACTAACTAAAACTATATATAAACTAAACTAATATTACAAAATAAAAATATCATCCAAATTTTCCGCCTCAGGCATTGACCCCAAGACGCTGGCAGCATTACCTCTCTGAACTGTTATAGGTAGGTTAAAGTAGGTATTACATTAATTAAAACATTATTTTCAGGATTTTTCTAAATTCCCGCGGGATAAGGAAAAAACGGGATTTATATATTCAGTTCAACGGAATCCCTTGAACAATAATTACTAGACTCTTCAAATTTGGCATAGAAGTAGGTGATTATAATAGTAACAAAACTTTTTTAAGGATTTTTGGAAATTCCCACGGGATAAGGAAAAAACGGAATTTATGTTCAGTTCAACGGGATGGATTTTTCGTTTTACTGATCGTAGAAAGCTGAAATGCGGCATGGAGGTTGCTTGGAGAGTGTAGAGGAGCATTGAGAGTGGAGTTTTCAAAATTCCCACGGAAACGGGAAAAAATGGGATTTTTCGTTTTACTGGTCGTAGAAAACTGAAATTTTGTATTTAGGTTCTTTGGGTAGTGTAAGGGAGCACTTCAAAAGAATTTCCCGAAATGTCTTACGAGGACGATAAAAAACGGGATTTGTCATTTTATTGGTCGCAGAAAGCTGACATTTGACATATAGGTTCCTTGAGGGAAGCATTAAGAGTTAATTTTCCGAAACTCTTACGAGAAAGGGAAAAAAACGGGATTTACTGGACGCAGAAAGTTGAAAATCGGCATATAGATTGCTTGGGGAGTGTAGAGGAGCATTAAGAGAGGACTTAACAAAATTCCCTCGTGGACGGGAAAAACGGGATTAGTCGTTTTACTGGTCGTAGAAAGCTGAAATTTGGCAAGTGTGTTCCTTGGAGAGTGTAGGGGAGCGTTGAGAGAGGATTTTACCGAAAATTATTACGGGAACGGGAAAATCGGGATTTTTCTTTTTCTTTCTTATTTATTTAAAAAAATACTTTTTTATTCGAAAGATCTGATAACGTGATCACGTTACGATACGTTTTTCAGATATTTTCTCAAGCTATTTAAGTATTTGCGTCTGATAGACATCATCTCATGTTGATGAGCTGATGATGGAACGTAAAACTCCTTTACGGTTAGGAGTTGAGGATATATTTTTAATATTATTATAGGTACGTATAGACCGATAGTTGTATTCTTTCAGGTTATTAAGGTGAGCTGATGATCGAAGGCTTAACTCCTTAACGGTTAGGAGTTAGAGGAAGTTTCTTTTAATATCATAATATGCAGGTCTAAGACCTTTAGTTGTTTTCATTTTGGTTACTCAGGTGAGCTGATTTTGGAAGGTAATTCCTTAACGGTTAGGACACATTATTACCTACGCCTAACCAATTAACTCAAAGAGAGAAAGAAGAAAAAAAATGTAAACTTTGTCTGTTTCTTTGTTTATTGGGGGTAATCTCTGAAACAACTGAGCTGATTTAAAAAAAAACTATTAGTGAAAGCTTTTTAAAAATCGCGGAAAGTGTGGTTTTCTATTGAATTTACTTATTCCTATCCCACGGGAATCCTATATCGCATAGGTACGAAGTCGCGGGCAAAAAAAACAAGTAGGTTTTTTTAAATTTCACCCCTGTACTGAAGATGTGAAACAAGGCTTCAAAGTCGATTTTTAAATTCGAAAATTTGCTAATATAATCCTCCGAAAAATCAATTAAAACACGAACATAAAGATCGTAAAAAGTAAATCTGTGCTACCCCAAATTTAACGCGAGCGAAGCCGCGGGCAAAAGCTAGTTGTATTATAAATACTGAAATGATTACCATTAGATTTGAATACTTTCAATGTTGACACTAAGTACGTATTGTCTTTACTAAAGAAGTAAATCGATGAAAACCAATAAAACACCATTACCATTCCTGTAATTACCATAATTTACCATTTACCACCAGGAAAATGGTAATGATAATAAAAAATGGTAATGATATTTTTCCAAACCTTTTCTGATTGGAGGAAATTAAGTTTGATTTAATAACTGTGTAACTAAATGATTTTGTTTTGTTTAGTTAATTGCAGTTGAGTAGTTTCAGTTGTTTTTTTTTTTTAGTAAAAAAAGCCTTGATTTGAAGTGGATTTTCATGTTTCTGACAGAAGTTTTTCATTACCGACACATGGTAAAAATTAAAAGCAAAAAGTTTTTTTTTTATTCATCTTAAATATATTTTTCCGGATAACTCACGTCTTAAATCGAGTTTAGCTCGACATGTTGCTCCGAGGAAGAAGGGCTACGGATTAGCCCGAAACATGTCGAGCTAAACTCGATTTAAAACGTGAGTTATCCGGAAAAGTATACTTAAAATGAGTGAGCCTCACGGTGGTTTTATGTTCAAAACATTTCATTTGTCACTAACCATACTTTAAAGAATTAAAAAAAAATACATTTCTGCTAATTTTAAGTATAATCAACTGGGAATTGAATTACATGTTCTTTAATCGCAAAACTTCTAACAAGTGCGCAAATAAAAGAAAATAAATATTTTCTCGCAAATTTTTGCGTTTTGCACGAAATGAGAGAAATGCCCACATAGATCATCGCACGTGGGCTTCTTGGCTAAACATTAGGTTTAGTGTAAGTTACTAGTATTTCGTGACTAACTTCGGTAATCGTGGTATCTTTAGTCAGGGTATTTGGAGCCAGGGTCACAAATTTAAGATTTTAAGAATTAAATGCAATACCCAAAAATGGACCTGAGGCCGTATTGCTCAACTCGGGGCACTCGAGATTGCATTCATTGTCTCTTTCTAGTCTAGCCTCATCTTATACATATACCGTTTGATAGAAAGGAATGGTGAAAACAATTATTGTGCTTCAGAAAGTTCAGAGTACATGAAACTTATAGCTTCTGGTGAAACACACTTTAAATAGTAGGTATCCAAATGCATTATAAGAAAATGAAAGGGCTTAAAAATGTAAACCCTAGTGCTAAGTATACAAGTCTTGCACCGTAATATGTAGTCATGGTGAAAAAAAAGTACACATGTATAAGGACCTCCACATATACTCGGAATTCCGTTTCGGAATTTCGATTCGAAATTCTAATTCGGGTCTTCGAACGCAGTAAATGCATACAAATATATATATGGACTTACCACATACGGACAGTAGTTTTCTGTTCGAACTATTCTATGATTCGGAATTCCTCATGATGGCATGTGCGCGTTCAGAATTGAAATAAACGTATGTGTGTGATGTATTTACGGAATCCAGAATGGAATTTGGAATCAAAATTGAAAACGGAATTCAGAGTGTATGTGGCGATCCTAACTTTCGATTCCAACTAGGTATATACAGGCTAAAACTTAAAGCCTAGCTCTGATAACGACATAATATAGAATATGAGGAATTAGAGAATAAGCCAGTTGTATAACATTTCATAGGTTTCATAGGGTTCCGGAGCCAAAATGGCAAAAACGGAACCCTTATAGTTTCGCCATGTCTGTCTGTCTGTCCGTCTGTCTGTCTGTCTGTCTGTCCGTCCGCGGCTTTGCTCAGAGACTATCAATGCTAGAAAGCTGTAATTTTGCACGGATATATAGGTAAATTATGCCGACAAAATAGTACAATTAAAAATTCAAAAACAATTTTTTTTAGGGTACCTCCCATAGACGTAAAGTGGGGGTAATTTTTTTTTCTTATCCAACCCTATGGTGTGGGGTATCGTTGGATAGGTATTGTAAAACCATTAGGGGTTTGCTAAAACGATTTTTCGATTCAGTCATTTGTTTGCGAAATATTCAACTTTAAAGTTCAAATTGTCATAAAAATCGAGCGTCCCCCCCCTCTAAAATCTAAACCGGTCGGTCGAAAAATTTGAAAAAATTCAGAATGGTAGTCAGTATATCAAACTTCCAAGGAAAACTATAACGGCTAAGTTTGCTTGAGAACTATTAGTAGTTTATGAGTAAATAGCAGCGTAGGGTATAAAATATACCTAAACTTGGAAGATTCCGTATAAAATACGAAATCCTTAGAAAAATATTACTTAATTTTTTCATAATGGCTACGGAACCCTATTTTGGGCGTGTCCGACACGCTCTTGGCCGGTTTGTAAATAATGCTATTGCTATACGTACTTGTGGACCCATTGACCCATCTGGACCATTATCTCCGGGGATCCCCTGAATTCCTTTTGGACCTATAGGGCCAGGGTGACCGGATAGTCCTGCAAAGCCTGGTTCTCCAATGTCTCCAGCTTCGCCTTTTTCGCCATCAATTCCTCTTTCTCCTGGTATGTTGGGAAAACCGGCTTCACCACGAGATCCTTTCTGTCCTCTTGGTGCATCATAACCTTTTTCACCCATTCTTCCTGGGCTGCCTGGCTCACCAAAAGGTCCCATATCTCCTTTTTCTCCGGCTATTCCTTTTATACCCATTGGACCTGGAAGACTTATTCCAGGCAGACCTTGGTCACCCCTTAATCCGTAAAATCCTGCGTAACCTTGATCACCTCGGTCGCCCTTTCTGCCGCGGAACCCTATTAAATAAAAGGGACAGTATTTAAACACACAGGAAAAACGGATCGATGGGGATTTTATATTTGTTTGTGTATGGGTGTTGTGATAGTAGGCAACGTAAGCACGCAAACAGTTTATTCTGGATTACCCAAGTATATTTTTTTCGGAGTAGCCAGCCAGATGTGACATAAATAATAAATAAATAATAATAAATAAACATCATGAGACACTTGACACCAATTGACCTAGTCCCAAACTAAGCAAAGCTTGTACTATGGGCACTAGGCAACGGATAAACATACTTATATAGATAAATACATACTTAAATACATATTAAACATCCAAGACCCGAGAACAAACATTCGTATTATTCATACAAATATCTGCCCCGGCCGGGATTCGAACCCGGGACCTCAAGCTTCGTAGTCAGGTTCTCTAACCACTCGGCCATCCGCTCGTCAACAATAACATACTCTTGGATGCCGATATTTGCTACAAAATTTGGCCTTCATGTCAGCGGTTTTCGCTGTTCATGGTGTTTCGTCGGTCAGTAAGTCATAAGTATACAAGGTGTTAATTCAAGCCGTCGCATTTGTAGTAAGTATTATGGTGGTTTGTTTTATCAATCATAACTGGGCAATTGGTTCTTATATTATTCTCACTTTGTTAATTAAATAAGTGAAAACCTCAGACACCCCAAAAATATTTTTTTTCATTTTAAGTCAGTTGATTGCATTTATTTTTGAATACTACGACTATACTATTCTACTCGTACTTTATTTCTAACTCTACACTCATAATTTGTATTGTTCAACTTCAACTTTTTTGTTTTTGGCAACCGGTCGCTTAGCAACGGTAGATTAGCAACCACTACTGCCAATGACTTCTGACAACAGCAAAAGTGTGTATTGTGTTTGACCAGTTTTTAAAAACAGTTACTAAACGTTGGATGCCGTGAAGTGCTTGTTGCGTACCTAAAATAGACATATACAGAATTTGTATTGTTAGTTGCGCTCATGTTGCGGTTTGACAGTTTTAGAAGAAATCACACATTGACAGCAAAACGGCCATTATTAAATTATCGAAATAGTAGATAGATAGATAAAGAACTTTATTTCCACAACACATACACGGCTTAGTAAATAGGTAAGAAACAATTGTGAAGTGACATAAAAATTATTAAAATGACTTTAAAACTAACATGCAACAGTTCCGAACGTTATAGAAAACTATGTATGTAATATTGATTAATTTATCAATTTAAGAGAGCCATGATGTGGAGAATAGGCGCTGACTCAGCATGTACTGCGGCCACCGGTGGCCACAGAGCTGATATTCTGTCAGTAGGTATGCAACCTCGCTAAAATATTCAGTGAGGGTTTTTACAGAGGCGAAATATCGCTAGATGGCGTTAGTATCGTGAGGCCCGTTTGACATTTGACGTTTGCTCGTGATTGGTTCAAAAACTAAATGAGCCAATCGCAAGCAAACGTCAAACGTCAAATAGACCCCTCGATATTAACGCCATCTAGCGATATCTCGCCTGTGAGAAAATCCTCATTGTCGCCAGTTGCAGCCGTAACTTTAGACAGGGAACAATAAAAAAGGGATTTAAAAACATAAACACAACCTAATGTAAGTAAGACGTAGTGTAATCGATTCTGCTCTCGATTCTGAGCAAACTATTTTCTGGTTTTCAGTTATTTAACTAACACCTTGAATAAATAAATGCTTGATTACTATATACACCGTGTTTTCTTTATTTCCGTTAACTTTCGGTAGACGGCTCAGTTCATTGATATAAATTACCTGATAACTAACTTTTCACAGCAGCTTTACAGTCATTGATTATAGTTGAATTGTAAAATAAACCAACTAGACAAGAGACACTGACGTGACACATTAGAGAGACATCAAAAAAATCCACATGCTTAAATTTCTTTAGCTATATATGTGTAAGTTAAAAACGGATTAGTTATGAACTGAAAAAACGTCATAAATTAAGGATCTTTACGCTGTTTTACTGCTATTTAATAATGAATTATCTTAACTCTTGATTATATTTGAACACTAAGATTTAGGGCCCTTAGGGCCTGTTGTTTGATTATTAGTTAGACCAACTAAAAGTTAAAATGTATGGCAAAAATAACAATAGTTAACACATTTCAATAGAAATTTGACTATTAGTAACTTTAACTACTGATCAAATAACGGGCCCTTAGTGTCTTAGAGAAATTAACTTCATTTGACCTGTAGATTGGCCTCTTAAAGTTAACGGAAATCAAAAATAACACGGAATATAAAAACTTTTCTTAAGGTTTTTTTTGTGTTTTTTTTAACCACGTGAGTTTTTCGAAATTTATGTGCGAAATCACATTTGAAATTGACCATGAGCTTAACGGTGAAGGAAAAAATCACAAGGAAATTTCCACACACCTACGAAGAAATTCAATTGTCTGTTATGTGAAGTTCCTAAACCGCATTGGGCCCGCGTGGGAACTACGGCCCAAGCCCTCTCGTTCCGAGAGGATGCCTGTGCTCTGCAGTCGGACGTTAATAGGTTGAGATCATCATCTCAAGGAATCAGGAATCATCATTCCTGATATGAAAATATAATAGTTATAAAGTTACGTAAAATTTCACCTTTTGGTCCTGTAGGTCCTGGGGGACCTGTTTTTCCCTTTAGGTTTATATCATGGTCAAGAGCATCTCCATTTTCTCCTTTTATCCCTGGCTCACCAGGGGCACCTGCTACACCCCTGAAATCAGCAATATAAACTATGTCATCAAATTTATCCAAGATATTCCAGCGGATGGTTGGGTAAGTTTAAACACACCTGTTAGGGTTTTTCATGGCAATTTGTAATAATGTACTCACGCCTTTGACGCGGTACTCAATTAAATATCGATCAAATATATGTGAACATACATCGACTTCAATAAAAAAAAAATCCTGAAATACTTTTACAGGGGTGATAAGTCACATATTTGCTCAACCACCTGCTGATATGTTCCGATTATTTAAAAACGCCTTGTATTTAGAACTTTTAATAATTAGCAATATTTTTTACATAAAAATAAAAACACATAACATAAATTAACTAAAACGGGCTTCCTCTTCCAAAGGCAGCGCAGCGCGGGGCATTGTACCCAAGACGCTGGCGGCGTTGTTACGCTGCACTGTGAGGCTCAGTCTTTGGGCGAAGAAAAAGCCTGCTTGTACTTATCCTACTAATCCTACTTCCGGATATAGTATCCTGCTAATATTATAAATGTGAAAGTTTGTGAGTGAGTGCGTGAGTGAGTATGTTTGTTACTTCTTCAAGTTGAAACGGCTGGACGGATTTGGATGAAATTTGGCAAAAAGTTAGTTTATAGCCTGGATTAAAACATAGGATACCAATTCTAATATTCCTACGGGATAGGGATAAAATCTCTAAATAACAACCGCTGGGTTTAGAATCATGAAATTTGGTATATTTGGAATATGAACATTTGGAATAACACATAGGCTACTTTTTATCCCGATGTTCCCACGGGATAGGGATAAAATCTCGAACTAATAACTGCTGGGCTTAGAATCATGAAATTTGACCATGATTGTTTATAATGTAACGTCAATGGAAACAACGATTGAACTTACAGGAATTCCCACGGGAATTTTTAAAAATTCCGGATTTTCAATTCGGCTGCTGGACCCTAATGATTTGCACTAGTATGTTTATATGATACGTATGTACCGTGTTAAACAATGCAAGTAGTATTAAAAAAATGTGCACCTATTCAGCTATAGGTACCTCAAATGCTTACCGATGTTATATATAACAAGTTATTGATAAAGTCATTTTTATTTTAAGTTTTTTTCACGGACTGTACTGTACATTTTGTTAATTTTACTTGCATTGTCACCCACCCTGCATATTTAATACTAGCTTTTGCCCGCGGCTCCGCCCGCGTGGTATTCGGTTATCGCGCGCTGTTCCCTCGAGATCTGTGCATTTTTCCGGGATAAAAAGTAGCCTATATCACTCTCGGGCCCATAAACTATCCCCATGCCAAAAATCATGTCGATCCGTCGCTCCGTTACGCCATGAAAGACGGACAAACATACAAACATACAAACACACTTTTTAATATTAGTATGGATATGGATAATATTAGTATGGATATTTATAATATTAGTATGGATATGGATAGTATATTAAATGCCTAAATGCCAAGTTTCATAGTTTTATCTTCGACAGCGACGAACTTCTACCATATAAACTTTCACCCCCTATTTTAACCCCTTAAAGCCTCTTTTTCGCGATAAAAGATAGCCTATGTCCTTTCCCAAGGTCTATTCTATCTCTGTACCAAATTTCATCCAAATCGGTTCAGCGGTTTTGGCGTGAAAGCGTAACAGACAGACAGACAGACAGAGTTACTTTCGCATTTATAATTTTAGTATGGATATTCACAAATAAATTTTAAGCAAACCAACAAATACCTACACGAGGTAAAGTTAAAGTACCTAATATTAATAAAAGCTTGTAAAAATGCTTCATCATAATTAGGGGTTATTACAAAAATAATATTGTATCAAGCTTGATTCTTAATTGAAAAAAAATTACGACAAAAAATGAACCGACTACAAAAAACCATGAAAATAATTTTCTGCTAGTCTGAAGTCAGTGCCTCAGTACGAGCCAGCAGGAGGACCTATAGTTGCCTACCTCACCTACGCAACGCACTACGTATTGGGCTTCAACCACTCCTGCTGGCTCGTGCTGAAGTACCGACTTCAGACTGGTAGAAAATTATTTTCATGGTTATTTGTAGTCGGTTCAATTTTTTGTTATAATTTTTTTTTACCCTTTTTAGTATAAATAATCTAAGATACAATAGTTTAATGTCAACTGCTCGTCACCTTTTACAAAAGATTGCTTTTCAGATGCAGATACTTTCTTTATTGAGGAGTCCTGGTGTATTTCACAATATGCATTACGAGGAGCATAAATTGTTTATCAGCTGTTTTATAGTAATTGAAATTCAACCCATGAAATACTTGTTATTGAGTAGTAATTCCGATGGTCAACTGTGAGCTTCATCATCATTTCCACTTCACCAAATGATAATTTTCAAGAGCAAATGCACGAGTTACAGTAGTAACTCGTATTTAGTAAAATATATCAAAATTATCATAGGTGTCCCTACAACATTTGAAAAGTTCCCTCAATTTCCTTAGGATCCAATCATCAGATCCTGATTTGGTGCTTATGGAACCTAATTGAAAGTATACCAAGACGAACGCAAAAAAAAAATCATATCGGATCTAAAATGACGGAGTTCTGAGGTAACAAACATAAAAAAAAATACAACCGAATAGATAACCTTCTCCTTTTTTGAAGTCGGTTAAAAATATGTAATAAAAAAATATTAATTAATTACTTAGGACCAGCGTCTCCCTTTTCTCCTCGGTAAAAGTGAATCGGACCATAAGCGTTTTCGCCGGGTCGGCCGGGGGCCCCATCCCGCCCTCGTGAGCCATTCAACCCAGGCAGACCTGGTAATCCGTAATCGCCCATTGGTCCCTTGTTACCTATAGGCCCGTCTGGCCCTCGCAATCCTGGCCAACCAGGGTCGCCGATGATACCGGGCTCTCCTATAAATCCTGAAAGAAAAACGGAATAATTAATAAAGCTTTTCAATTAGTACATTCTAAATGTTAGAAATCTCTGACCAACCGAGCTTTGTAGATCAACGTATCGTCTATCGAATGTTAGTGATGACACCTAATCTATGTAGTAGCTGTCTTAATGATAAATCTAAATCCGATAAGTACTGCCTACATTTTGCTTAGTAGAGAGGCTAACACTGAATGGACCCGATTCTACAGCGGCCGCTAAAATTCCTAATTTTATTTAGACGTCGCTAAATCACTTTGCTATTCTATGAGCACCTGTCATAATCAAATGACAACGCTAATTTAATCTGACGTTTCTTATTTTAGCCGATCTATCTAGCCGGTCAGCGTGACTTTCTGGAATAGCACTTGTTAAATCAGCCGTCTAAATGTCAATTAAAACTTAGAAAATTTAGATTTAGACAATTTAGCCGACGTGCGCGTAGAATCGCATCCAGTATTTATATATACCTACTAATTTGCTCGGAACCCTTAGTTCGCGAGTCCGACTCGCAGTTAGCCAGTTTTCTGTAGAGTAGACGATACCACCTAAATTGTAATAGTATCGTACCTGTGTCACCCGGAAGTCCAGGATCCGCACGTTTTTGGTCGAACGGT
The DNA here is from genome assembly GCA_037349165.1 of Choristoneura rosaceana. NCBI lineage: Eukaryota > Metazoa > Arthropoda > Insecta > Lepidoptera > Tortricidae > Choristoneura > Choristoneura rosaceana. The sequence goes on along the minus strand of JAZBNJ010000030.1, from coordinate 2,583,202 downwards.
GGTTCAATTAGTTTTCCAGGCTGTCCTTTCGGACCCTCCGGCCCAGGGTTCCCTGTTAACCCTTTAACTCCAGTCATGCCTTTTTGACCTCGCCGACCAGGCATACCAGGAAAGCCCCGCTGGCCACGAGGACCTGGTAATCCTGAAAAACCTGGTTCACCAGCCACACCAGGGAAGCCCTGGTCACCTCTTTGACCCTTGCGACCAGGATAACCTAAAAAAAATAATGAATACCTTTAGATTATATTGATGTTATCTAGGCTTAGGTACTTCGATATAGACGGAACCAGTCAAAAACTTGTAAAATAGAAGGTTTTCTATTCGTTCTTATATATTTCGTGTTATGTACCAACTAGAAGGTTCTAGTTAAGCTTATAAATTTAAGATAACTGAACTAACACTGAATTAATGTTAAAAATTTCAAGCTAATAATAATAATTACCAGGAGCGCAGTATGGACAATTATCACCACGTATTCCCTTCGCTCCAGGGTACCCTGGGAATCCCGGGGTACCTGGATCGCCCGTCAATCCAGGCCGCCCAGGTAGACCGTCATCTCCTGGTGGGCCTGCACCGTGAATTCCAGTTCCAGGGTATCCTGGAGGGCCCGTTAATCCGGTATCACCAATGTCGCCACGCTGTCCAGGGAGACCATCTTGACCGGGTATGCCATCTTCCCCTGGTTCACCTTTTACTGTATTGCCTTTGAAACCTTTCGGTCCTGCTTCACCCTGCAAACCGGGGTTACCCGGCATACCTCGAGGACCAAGCGCGCCTGGATAACCACGATCACCTGGTTCACCTTTAGGAGAAATTCCAGGGTTACCTTGGCGGCCAGGAAAACCTTTAAGACCTGGTAAGCCGACGGGCCCTACGTTTCCAGGTGGACCTCGTGCACCATCTATTCCTGGTTCACCAATAGTCCCAGGATAACCTAACGGTCCTTGAGGTCCTTGTGAACCTTGTCTCAGCGGCTCGTTTAGAGATTCATCGTAAAATCCTTTATCGCCTTGTGGTCCTTGTTCTCCCGGATTTCCAGCTCTTCCGTCTTCTCCTCGTTCGCCATCTAAACCATGGCGTCCATCCTGTCCCGCGTAACCTGGGGCGCCCTTGTCTCCTTTCGGACCTTCTGGACCATCGACCCCTCTGCGTCCAGGTTTTCCTCTAGGCCCTTGTTCACCTTCGTCACCTTTATAACCTTGATTCCCGCGTATACCAGTGGGACCCTGGAGAGTTAAAAAAGTTTCAGTAGGACTAGTTACTCATTATAATCAATTATACATAATATATAATAAGGGCAAACATAACATACTTATAACGTTATATCGACCTTTTAGAGAGAACTATTTATATATTTAAGTAAGTAAATTCATCATTATCTTGTCTTCTTGAAAATTATAAACATTTCATAGCACATAAAAACGCATGATAAAAGAATTTACTTACGGGCAACCCTCTTGAGCCAACTTCACCTCGTGCTCCTTTAATGCCTGGTGCCCCACGAAATCCTTTGGCGCCTTTGTTTCCTTTCGATACAATGGTTACATTTTCGCTAAATATATCGATTGACACTACTTTCGTTGTGATTCCAGGTTCACCTAAGAAACCTTTCTCTCCTTTATCACCAGGAGGCCCTAAGATATCGTCACCTGGTGCTCCTCTAGGTCCGGGTGCACCACTTACCCCCATTGGACCCTAAAAAACATTAAACTTTAAAATTTGCTGTCACGTAAACTTACAGCACATTAATAGCATCCGTATAAGGCGAAATAGTTATAAGTAAACAATCTGATATAGAAAATAATGTAATAGTTAAATACCTGGTAACCTTCCTCTCCTCGTAGACCATTATCTCCTGCATAACCTGCCGGCCCTCGTAAACCAGGTGGCCCTGGAGCACCGGTGTTGCCTGTGTCTCCTTTCGTACCCCTCGAATTGGCGCCACCTTCTCCAGCCATGCCTTGCATGCCTTTTTCACCATAAGGACCAGGCACTCCTCTATCCCCAGGATAACCTTGAAACCCGGGTGGTCCCTGAACACCGTCATGGCCGCTGCAGCCATCTATTCCTGGTAAGCCAGCGATACCTTCCAATCCTCGGAGTCCCTTTGTTGACATAAATAAAACATGTTTTAACTACAAATTCCTACTAATATTAGTTGTAATATGAATGTTGATTCATGGCGACCAAATGAGGAATATAATATTTTACGCTTTTACTATGATAATATCGACCTCATATTTTATTTACGATGTGAAATATCATCCCAATAATTTGTTATCGAGTTCAAACAAATTTCTACTTACTTCTGGACCAGCAAATCCCGTTGGCCCGTACGGACCATCCGCACCCTGAAATTACATAAAAATGTAAAGTCATGTACATAATTTGTAATACATTATTAATCGCATTTTGTGAATGATACTGACCCGCTCTCCTTTATCTCCCATATCACCATATTGTCCATTTTCGCCATATTCTCCTGGGGGGCCCATTCGGCCCTCCGGTCCGTCCTCACCGTAGTCGCCTTGAGGGCCTGTAAGCCCTATGCTTCCCGGGCGACCCCTGTCCCCTTTTATACCGATACAGGCCCCCTCGCATGCTGTTTGGTTGCATACTACCTGTAAAATATTTAACTTTAACTAGACATGTATTTATGGTGCTTAAAAGTAGATTTGTTGTTACATTTTATCATTTTTAAGGTTCCGGAGGCAAAATGGCAAAAACGGAACCCTTATAGTTTCGTCAAGTCCGTCCGTCCGTCCGTCCGTATGTCACAGGCATTTTACTCGAAAACTACAAGATGTATATCAATGAAATTTAGAGTACAGATGTCTTGTCAAAGCCGCTATTTAGTTTTATAGTTAAATTACATAAATAAATATTTATAGGGGGGCATCCATACTCCGTACACGTACTTAACAGAAATTGAAAAACATTTTTTTTAACTCGCATCAACGTTTGGTACATTGTAAGGTTTCTCAAAAACTTTTTTGATTAAGTGAAGATTCCCGGAAATAATCGCTCCCAAAGTAGCAAAAATTGTGTGCCCCCCTCTATCTTAACATGAAATTAGTAGTACAAAAGTCCCACCCTGGTACGTGATTTATTTCCTTGACTGTACACTCTATCTTGTAAACCGTTTGTCTAAAAAATATGCAAAAAATATGGAAAGGTAACGTTTAATAAATACTTTCAACGAAAATTGGTTTCAACATGATCGTATATAACGTTTTTGACGTTTTCTCAACAAAAGGACGTAAGTGCCGTGAAGATACGCTCTTTTTCTGGTAATAGATTTTAAGACTGTAGTGTTTTAATTGTGTTATTATAACGCACTAATATTACTCGATGTTTTCGTAATGGCTACGGAACCCTATATTGGTTTTTTGATTATCCCTTACCTACTCGACGCCTACTAGCCCTATGGGTAAAAATTAATGTCTGCGAAAAATATTGTACCTACCAATACCAAATGTAAAGAGTTTAAATAAGTATAATATGAAAACCAAAATTCATTAAATAAAAATAAAATCGTCAATTCAAGGACCAAGAGCAAGCAAATTAATTGCATTGCGATCTTTCCTTGGCATCGTTGGCATCCTATTTTTTGATCAGTTAAATACTATAGCTATGTAGGTAATTATAAAGTAATTAACCTTCGAGATCTTAAACAATCATGTCACTGTAGGTAGGTATATATCACACAATAATAACTGCTATATTGTGACGTCATTGTCGTGCTCAATTACTTTACCAACCAAGGATTAGTGGAGTTTTAGATGGATTTTGCAGTGGTAGCCGGTAGCCAAATGATGTCAGCAAAAGCTAGCAGTTTTAAACGCTGTACATAACATTACATCATTGGATTTCTGATTCCTCATGCTTTGCAGTTTACCTATCAAAATGCTAATAATAGGCACAACATAGATCCTTACTTATACCTACATAATAAATGCAAAATATTGCCTGTTACATGAAATGTGTAAGCGACGATGAAATGTGTAGCCTGGAGCGACGACCTGGCTAAGATTGCGGGATCGCGGTGGATGCGGAAAGCACAAGATCGGTCTGAGTGGAGAGCCTTGGGGGAGGCCTTGGACATAGCAGTGGACGTCTTTCGGCTGACATGATGATGATGATGATGATTGCCTGTTACCTCTTCACGATGAAACTTGGTACCTATGCAGATGAAGAGATGAGTTTCTGGGAAGGACATAGGATAGGTAGTTTTGAACGATTTACTGGCAGACAAGTCATTAAAATATACACTAGCTCAGGGATGGGGAAACTTTTTGCTTCGCGTGCCAATACTAACGAAATATATGGTGGGCCAAGTTGTTGCATTTTTGGCTATGTCATTTACTGAAATAAAAATATTGATATGTATTTTCTGAAACACTAATTTGGCCATTGCCAATGAGAATGAAATTTTGTAACAATACGAAATCTTCTCTTGATTTTTAGGGTTCCGGAGCCAAAATGGCAAAAACGGAACCCTTATAGTTTAGCCATGTCTGTCTGTCTGTCTGTTTGTCCGTTCGCGGCTTTGCTCAGGGACTATCAAAACTAGAAAGCTGTAATTTTGCACGGATATATAGGTAAACTATGCCAACGAAATAGTACAATTAAAAATTCAAAACCAATTTTTTTCAGGGTACCTCCCATAGACGTCCTATTCTTTATTCTCAGACCTACCGAATATATACACAATAAAAAAAAAGGAATCGATCAAGCCGTTTCGGAAGAGTTTGCTTACAAACACTGATATGTGATATTAGAATTTAATATTTATATACTGAGCGAGAAAAATCTGGCCCTCAAAAGTATGCAATAATAGGTAATTACTAATTTTGTATGTAAAGTGGGCCAAATTTTGAGCCGCTGAGTATATTAGAGAAGATAATCTCTATTTGTGCTAGGGTAAGGCCATAGTCAATAGTGCAGTGTTGTAGTGGAATCAAACTGCGACTCCAAAGTACATACTCCAAATATACTGAGCGGCAAAAAATCTGGCCCTCAAATATATGCAAAAATAGGTTATTTTGTATGGAGGAGTGGGCCAAATTTTGTACCACTGAGTATAATATATACATGTAGGTATACCTAATCTAAATTTGCATTCTAAGAAAATAGATATGAGATACGACAAAGATATGACACAACATTTAAGCCTATTAAGACTCCATTTGAAACATCATCAATTTGCGTAGGACTGCATATAATATACTTGTGTTTATATTCACATGACGTAATGCACTTCGAAATAAATTGTTCCAGTTACTTTTGATTAGTTATTGCTGCTACTACTAAGCTTACTATCGTGAATTGTTTTAGATAATAAAAAATAACCTTTTAGCTGGCAGAGAGGGAGGGGGCACTTGACTGCGACAACAAATACCAAATACTCCTAATATTGATATATTTTGGAATACATAAACTTTTTGCACTTTAGAACCTTGTTGACGTGATTTAAATAGAAGCGTCTCTGAGCTAATCCGAAACGGCTAAGCTAGAAACAGAACTCTAAATGGCGTACACATACTTTGCCCAAAAAATAACGGATTCGAATGGATTGTACCTACCAGCGGTATAAAAGTTTGTGAGCTAATTAAAAAACTTAATTGGAACTTAAAATTTCACTGTATTCAATAGCAATTAATTTTTACGTTCTGCAGTCTATTTGTATGGTAGAGTAAGTATGTGAGCCTCGCAATCTTTCGTATCGTAGAATCACGTCAAAAAGTAGTATTTTTACCACTGAAAATAATGATACTCATTTTTAGATACTTCCTTCCTTACTTTATATTATAAATGCGAAAGTAAAGCTGTTTGTATTTGTTTGTTTATCTACTTATTCATGCTTCTAATATTTCTGTGTATCGTATTCCTGCTCTCACACTTAATTCATTAATTCCTAATCATCGAATATGTTGTTTTTTTATAGAACAATAACTAGAATCATGCATTATTAATCGCGTACATAATTCTGTTGATATATCTTTAATTATGACGGTCGGTTATGGAACGAGTGAGTCATTAGTTGCAATTCAAGGAACAGGCTGGATAAACAATCATTGCTGTGTCCCAGGCGATAACGGCCATTCGCACATCCCGACGCCGCCCCGCCTCGCCTCGCCGCGTTACCACGAGGCGGCACGTCACCCTGCAGCCCTGTTACAGCCGACACATGCGCAACAGCTTCACAAGCAAGTTTACTTAAAGGTGTTGATAAACTTGAGCATTCACCTGTAATGGTAATGAGCACTCTAGCTAATGTTGCATTACAGGCAAAAGCTCACAAAATAAACAACAAAATTTTAGCGAGAGTTCAAGCAATACGACGGTAAATATGCTTCGAGCTTTTTACCGAGCCTCCGTCTCCGTCCACGACCATCCGTCGATTCCATTAACCGTTGAAGAGTTCCGTTCTGCGGATACGATCCTGGCCGGACTACTAGGATGTCACTACCAGATTATTGCATTGTCACATGATTGACATAAGTATATTAAATTTTAAGTCAATCCAACTACTGGTAGTTGGTCGAGTTTAACTTACAGACAGAGACAGACAACGGGACAGCTGAAACTAAATTAAAGCTCGTAAAAAGGCGAATACTCCATAAGATATTACAGGATACAGAACAAAAATGAATAATAATTATACCTAAATAATATTATTTTACAAAAATAAGCTTCGCAGTGTCTTTTCATCCAAATTGCCGCAGTGTTTGAAGTCAAAAGTCTTTGACCAGTGTGTGTTGCCAGTGATGACATACGGATCTGAGGCGTGGGCGCTAACGATGAGCCTCATAAGGAAGCTCAAAGTCACTCAAAGGGCTATGGAGAGGGCTATGCTCGGGGTTTCTCTGCGGGATAGAATCAGAAATGATGATATCCGCAGTAGAACTAAGGTTACTGACATAGCCCGAAGAATTGCGAAACTGAAGTGGCAGTGGGCGGGGCACATTGCACGCAGGACTGATGGCCGATGGGGTCAGAAGGTTCTCGAATGGCGTCCGCGGACTGGGAGACGAGCTGTCGGTAGGCCTCCAACAAGATGGAGCGACGACCTGGCTAAGATCGCGGGATCGTGGTGGATGCGAAAAGCACAAGACCGGTCTGAGTGGAGAGCCTTGGGGGAGGCCTATGTCCAGCAGTGGACGTCTTTCGGCTGACATGATGATGATGACAAAAATAAACAATACGGTTTAGAGGTTTTTGTTCAAAATATAGTGGCGATTTGATAACTTCCTCTTCATGAATTAGGTATTAACTTTGTAGGAATTCCCGGAACCCGAACCAAGACAACGTTTATTTGATAATTTTGTAACAACACATTGTTTGTTTGTTTGTTTGTTTGTTTATAATCTTTATTGTACAAAAGGAAATACAAAAATATCACACAAAAAGAAGTTGTAAATACAAAGGCATTGGCATTGCTTAGCATTCATCAGCAAAATTAGCTCTACCTACTTTTCTACATAAAATAACCATTACTTGTGAACATCGTATCTAACATGATACCGTCATAGTCTATTCTTATAGATAACTGTGTCAAAAAATGGAACGTCGGGTGGTTTACGAGCCGTTTGCCGGAATCCGGTGACTGGTGACCCCGCGCGGTCGTAAACGCGCTCCCGAAACCGGTGCGCGGCCGCTGCGCCGAACTTACAGGAGCTAATTCACGCATGAAGTACGGACAAATAATAACTTTGAATCGTGAGCTGATAGCAGTTAGTATTACAAATGAACGCAATGTATGTATCTACTGCGTTTTACTAGACTTTATCTATGCAGTTGAATACTTTTTTATAACTCAAACTCGATTACTCGAATACTATTTATCGTGTTAAATACCTATAGTGATGAAGATATTAATCCCAAAAAAAACAGATGTAAAATCATGCAGTCTCAATTGACATGATTTGATTTGATTGCAAAAGTAGTGATAAAAAATAAAGGTTAGCATAAGTCAAATCGATTTTATATGATGACTTGTGCAATATGGAATCACTATGGGTTGAGCCAAGTTTAAGCTCTCTACGTATTTTGGAAGTACTAATTCGCTTTCCATGATTCTTAATCAGTCCACTTCTTTCTTAGTCAGTCAGTTTCAAGTTTTCGTAACTTCGTGAACTTTAACTTCTAAACAAATTAAGCCATCATCTTGAAATTTAAAGGATATTATTTTAGGGTATTTTTATCAAATTCCCAAAATTCCAGCCTTCCAGCATATCCCAGTGCATCAAGACGGAGGTGTGAAAATACGATGAAATAGTCACAGAAAAGATGGTACGGCAGTTTACTTTGTGCTCTCGTAGTAAAGAACGTATAGTTTCAAATATTTACCCTGTGATTCTACAGAATTATATCCATAGTAACTACATAATATAATCTAAATGTTTTTAACGGATTTACTTAATTCAAACACGGTCAGGATAGAGAATTAAGCATAAACTATTTATATTCATGAACACTTTTATTTATTTTCAACCGGATATTTGAACTACAGACTCAAAACAACTCCGTTTGACACCTTTCCTTCAGAAATGGAATTTAATCGCCATTTAATGGTGCCGGTCATTGCCTTGTGTTGTTCCACAAACACATCTTATGTAGGTATCGATAAAGTATATTTATGACTTCTCATTTGTATTCTAAGACATTTTTATTAACAAGCTTTCAGAAGATTTTATTTAGCTCGCAACGTTTTCTTGTTAGTTCAGGTCAAATCTTACAAGTAGAATTTTATCTACTTCCGGTGGCCGTATTGTCCTGAAATTTGGTGGGTATTTCTACGTTTTTATTTAGTTGGGATGGGGTGAAAGTTTTCATTAATTATAACTGAACTTGTAAGGTTTGATCTGAATTAGTGTAAAAAGTACTATCGCAAAAAAAAAGCTAGTATTGTTTTTTTTATACTTAAATATTTAAATGGTATGCTTTTATTTGAACTTTAAATATTTCTGACGTGAGTCGGTCGTCGAAATTTCTGTGAATTATTCTCGTTCCAGTTACAGTGCACGTGTCCCTCATTTAGTCGATCAACTGAAACTGAATCTCAATATAACTTAAGTTTTTGTAATACTTTAGAAATTTTGATCATGAAACTACCGTGAGACTCACTCATATTAAATGATATTGTAACGGATAACTCATGTCTTAAATCGAGTTTAGCTCTACATGTTTCGGGCTATTTCGAAACCCTTCTTCTCAGGAGAACGCGACTTTAGAGATACAATAATTCGCCTCGAGATTTGAAAGCCTTTCGTAGATCTAATAAGGAATTGTGAAGTGCATTTCGATCAACTACTTAACAAAGCAAATCAGTGGATCGGGGTCGGATAAATTTATGTTAGTTCCATAAAATATAATAATACCTAAAGAAATAAGGACTCGGCTGCCGGTTGTTATTGCGAGTTAATATTATAAAAGCATTAAGTTACTAATTACTTAGTGTTGGCTAACATCAATTTTCACACGAAATTCTTTCGTATTATAAAACCGTGTATCGTGTGCTGTCAGCGACCCGCACTAAATATAGTACAGGAATATGGACGCACATTCAACTGGCTTTTGTTACCGCACTGAAACTATTGACCTATTTCACTTTACTGGAAGTAAGCAATAACTTTCAGTGCAATGCTCGCGGCCATAAAATTGCCTTGCGCTGCGTAACCAGTTCAAGCGGCTAGCGAACCAATGCACCTAACGTTCTGCAATGTACCACCTTGTGGCCGATTCCTGAAATAACTACTGCTAGTTTACTTTACTTTGGAGCATTAGCATTTCTGGAATATCCATAGGTTGTCTATATTGCTTACCTTGTAATTTTTTCTCTATCTAAATATGTACCTGTTTCAGACTGGTAGAAAACTATTTACATGGTTTTTCATGTTTCAATTTTTTTATAATTTTTTTTTTCACGCTTTTTAGTGTAAAAGATCTAAGATACAATAGTTTAATTTCAACTGCTTGCCACCTTTTACGAAAAATTGCTCTTTTCGATGCAGAAACGTTCATTATTGAGGAGTCCTGGTGCTTCACCAACCATTCCATTTCACCATATGTATTACGAGGTGCATAAATTGCTTAGCAACTGCGTTAAAGTAATTGAAATTCAACCCATGAAATACTTGTAATTGAGTAGTAACTCCGATGGTCAACTGTGGTCTTCATCATCAGTTCCACTTCACCAAATGATGATTTTCAAAAGCAAATGCACGTGTTACTACTAAATATATCAAAATTACCATAGGTGTCCCTACAACATTTGAAGAGTTCCCTCGATTTCATTAGGATCCAATCATCAGATCCTAATTTGGTGCTTATGGGACCTAATTGAAAGCATTCCTAGACGAACGCAAAAAAAATTATAATCGGTTCTCAACTGCCGGAGTTCTGAGGTAACAAACATACAAAAAAATACAACCGAATAGATAACCTCCTCCTTTTTTGAAGTCTGTAAAAAATTAAGCATTTTTTTGGTACCGTCCGCTTCATTTTAGCAAAGTGGGTTTGACTTTTTTTTCTCGTCTATCTACTGTGTGGTATTTTTCAATTTGGGGGGCAATCTTGGTAATGTAGAGTCAAAACAGTTTTACAACATTTAGGCCACTGTACGATAAAAAAAAATTAGGGGGCTAATGGCAGATTGTCAATGAATTTTGGAAAAAAATGGTTTGAAAGTGTGTCAAGTAAATATTATGTTCAGAAGCGTTAAAGCTGTGCGCCAAATAGGCGTCTGCCTGACTTGAACTAACCTGAGAAAAAACAGCAACATTACATTTGCTGAGACCTCCCTAAACCCGACGTGAGGTTGGGTGAGATTTGCGAGGGCGTTTATCAGGTAATGCTTGGACGAACTATCTTTGCTGTATTAAAAACTGTAATATTTAAGTGCAAACTTTATAAACTGATACGCATGTGGGTGGGTGCATAAACCAAGAAGTAACTTTTTTGAATCACAATAAAACGATATCGGTGTAATTCAAATTTTCAGGAACATCGTGAACTTCCTCTTGGGTTCAACGTTCTGTGGCGGTACGTCACAGCGATAATAGTGCATTTAGTCGATGAATTGTAGCCCGTGAATAGGGTTACCAATTTGCATTTAGCATAAAAAAAGTCGTGGCAAAGTACTTTGTCCCATAGACTCTCAAGCATCGAATGAGAGTTGAACTAGGTAGAGCCATGTAGAGCTTAGTAGAGCTTTGCAGTAAAGGAAAATATTATCCAATATTCCGCACATATGTATCTAGGAAAAAAAATGATGGAGTATCTATGTAAAGTTCTCGATCGGCTTTGCGAGGAGAGGCCTGTGAATTGACACGTAAATATAATATAGGTAGGCTAAAGACAGCCTTACACATGCTCGTTAAGCATGCTAGTACCTGAAGTACCAGTATGCCACTAAATAAGCATGGTTAATAGTAACACGTGTCCTATACACACATGCTAGTAGGTATAGAATTTGCTCAATAGTAGCAAGCTTTCGTGCTGGTAACTAGCATGTGTAACGGTAGCTTAAAGCCGATGATAATGAGCATGAAATTAGTCAAAAAGTTCGATTGCTTTAGCATACGCTCTTAATTTTCTCTATGAGAAACTTAAATCTTAAATTTTAGTAAACTGACAAGTAGGTAGGTACTGTCCGAAATAATTCATTTGGCACGCTCGGGAAAATCATCACCGTGAGTAAATATTTGCCTCGTAAAAATTACTTTATAATAGAACATGTTGAATGTAAAAAATATGTAACTACAAACAGTGCCTCTAACTCTTATGTATATTGTACGGTCAAGATACAACATTTTGAACATTTTGAAAAGAAAAGTCATTACGATTTTCCTTCTTAATAAATGCGATGTCACATGACATTTTAATGTGATATGGTTCCATGGTGGCTCATGAATTAAAGCCCTTGACCGTACCTAAAATTTACTTAAAGGCTCATTCACCATCCATTGATTAGTGTTAACTGACGGTTAAATGTGATGCCGTCTCTATTTGTTTTGTTCGAATATACGGAGAACGGCATCACATTTAACCGTCAGTTAACACTAATCAATGGATGGTGAAACAGCCCCTTAGTGTGTGATTTAGATGTATGTTACGAAAGTGTTAACTATGGAAAAGATCAGAGCAAAAATGTGGACTTTTGAAATACCCCAAAAACTTTCATTCCTAATATTTAAATCGACCCAAACCAATAATTTGGATTGAGCGTAACAATCAGCAGACGTTATAATTAATAGATACCATCAGTCAAATATGTGGCCTACTACCCTAAAGTTGATAATCGTTTGCATGTCATAAAACAATAATGCCGATAGACGTGCCTGTCAACTTGAAAGTTCGACTTAAGCGACATATTCATTTTATAGGAAATTGTTTCAAAATTGATAGACCAATTTGGCTGATGTTACATCGGAAAACATTATAAATCTGTTGCCGCAAAAACCAAATGTTACAGTAAATAAAATAAATACAAATTAATGTTAAATTAACATCAAGCTTATTAAGTGTTCATTAATAAGGAGGCTAGCTTTCATGGCATTACTTTGTTTCTGAGTAAAAATCGGAATGTTTGGTAACCCTATCTATGGCACGCGTGCATTGACGGGGCAAGTCACCCCGACGCTACCGCCACGCACCCGACAACAGTTATATTTATGTAATGTAAGCAACTGCCCCGCTGTCAGTGTTGATAATAATAAAAACAGATACAGCTATATATCATTACTACTTTCAAGCAAATCCATCATGTCCTTCATAATTAATAATTTTAATACTTAATGCTCTAATGAAATCTCGTGACTCAATCATAACGACATTTTCTTAACCAATGTAAGCTTAGGAAAATTGAGATTTATTAACAGATACACGCTAATTAGGAAGGAAGACAAACATATTATCTCTTACTGATACGAAATCGTGGGAGTTAAATTATTTCGGCAATAATTAATTGCAAAAATTGTGTTATGTACCTAACGACAACTTGATAGCAGTTTCCTGCCGGTCCGATAATAGCATGTACTGGTGTGTCGCGACCTCAATACCCGAGCTTTGTCAATGGAGGCTGATTTTGACCTATTTGTTATAGTTGTACTGCGTCATCATAGATTTATGGAACGGATCTAGACTTCGTAGAATTAACAGTGCTGTGATAGAGCCCTAAGCGAAAAGCGTGCAAGTAAATTAGTAGTGAATACAGGGTGATAATGAAATACCTGAAAACCTGAAAGTAGTTTGTTCAGAAATAAAGAATTGAAACAAACCATTAGGTAACTAGTGCTTTTACACTTTTAAAAATAACGTACACTTTAAAAACTTAACTTTATACGTAAATAAAGGTTATGTTTTTAATCCCCTTTTCACTTTGCCCAGTCTAAAACGAACGCAGCATACGCTAATCAAATATTAGCAAGGTTTTATACTATTTAAATAATTTAATACTGGCCATTTTTCTGTCGGTTTCATTTTCATCTTTGAGCGGCGAAGCGCAACTAGAGTTGCCATCGTCATACGTCAGGATTTGTCCGGACATGTCCGGATTTTTAACCCCTTGTCAGGATTGCGGCCGGACTTACCAAGTGTCCGAATTTTTAGAAATTAACACATTGTTCTGAGAGGAGGCCGCCTGTGCCCAGCAGTGGAACGAATATAGGCTAGGATGGTACTCATTGAAAAAAATATTGTGTTCATAATATATTAATTACACCACCTTACTTATTTGCTTAAAACTATAAACTACAATCTAATTTTTTTATTATTATGAGACACCTGACACCAATTAACCTAGTCCTAAACTGAGCAAAGCTTGTACTATGGCAAGTAAGTTAGGCAACGAATAAACATATTTATATAGATAATTTTACTACCGTAAAAAATATTTATTGGTACAAATGCGAAAAGAAAAAAAAATCTTAAAAATAACAACTAAATAAACCGTAAATATATAAAATTTCAAGGAAAATAGTAGCGGCTAAGATTGCTTGAGAATTAAGATTGGTTTTTGGAATCTTTTTGGATTTTTTATTTCAACTTCAAATTTTGGTTACCTACTTTTACGGTCATCCCGTAAAACCCATATCGAAAATACAAACTGAAATATAGATGCACAGAAAAACCAGAAAAATAAGACCAGCGCTCGGAACCGAACCCAGGTCCTCGGCATCCCACTCGGCATTCTTCGGCATTGCTTGAGAATTGAGAAAGAGAGAAGCAGCGTAAGGTATAAAACATACCTAAACTTGGAAGATTCCGTGCCTATATAATAGGAAATCCTTTGAAAAATATTACTTGATTTTTTCGTAATGACTACGGTACCCTATCCTGGGCGTGTCCGGTTCGCTCTTGGCCGGTTTTATTTCATATGCCAACCCTAAGCGCAACTGCAACGCAACTGATAACTATGTATGTACAGTCAAGTGCAAAAATAAGTATCTATTCGAACCACTCAAAAATATGTTACTACGGCCTTATTGGGTCAGAATAAGAGCATGTGGTACTTATTTTTGAGTATAAGTTCATATTTTTACACTTGACTGTACAGTGTACAAATTATTGTACGGGTTTAAATTACTGACATAGCAAAATATACGTGTATGTTTATGAAGTACTTAACTGAAATTAAATGCAATAAAGTAACTTAAAATAAAAAAAATGTCTGTTGGGGCATCTGATGTTTTCAGTTATTGAATGAATAGCTTGAATTGTGTGTCGGAAGCTTGTATATTTTTGAGCTATTTAATGTAACTGTATTTGATCACAAATTGACATCATATTCGCCTGAGTTTTTCATATGGACTTGTAAAACTATTGTAAACTTATGGCCACAGTGTCCCTTCACTGAAGTATTTCGATCGCTGTACAAATGAGAAAGGTACTTAAAATGAATTACTTAATAAGCTTTTGCCATGCAACTTGACGTGACATTAGCAAAGTGCCTCGCAGCAATGCCATATCTTAAAAAAAGTGACAATGATCTTTAATGATTTTAGCCATATTTTAGCATTGAAGCTTTACGTGATAAGAATGTTAAGTTTTGGTCGACTACACTTGGAACCACAAGTTTTTTTGCTATGAAGTCTACAGAAAATATCCTCTACGCAACAATTTGTGTTTCGTGTGTTTCGCTGATTTTATGGTTACGGTACTTACGGTGGACCGTGTACTTAATTATTCTTAAAAAACAAACCATGTGGCACTTATTCTAAAATAAATAAATTAAGTCAGTTACTTAGCATCCTGTATTTCCACACGTGGCAGAGCATGTGCCTGTATTATCTCATCATGTTACCAACGGGGTTCGCTGATAAGAATGGTTTGAGATTGCAATTAAGAAATATCTACCTAAATAAGTTTACGTAATAAAGATTCAAATAATACAATGTCTTCTACAATCTACATAACAGGCATTAAAATGAAAAAATCGACAGTAAATACATAAAATTTTAAAAAAAACTAGATTATATCATTTTTTTAGTATAAATAATAAAATATACTGAAATACACAGTATATATTTAAATATAGTAAATATATCAGCGGTCAGAGGTTCACCGACGGTGGTGGCTGAAAATCAGGTCTATTTCGACTAGTTCCATTATTAGTTCCATTGATGGAACTAGTTGGACTACCCTCTTCGTTGAATGTAACTACTGAGAAAAAAAAGTCCAACTAGTTCCATCAGTGGAACTAATAATGGAACTAGTCGGAATAGGTTTGACTATCAAGATACCTAGAGCCAAAAATAAACTAACCTAACTATAAAAGATAAAAGCACTTTTTTGCTGGTATGCTAGTTTTTAATAAACTGCCCCTAGAATTAAAAATATTATAAGGCAACCAATTTAAAACATCCCTTAAAAATTGGCTTATTGATAGGGTTTTTTATGACACTAAAGAATTTTTTGCCCATTGATTGTGTATTTTGTTTGAACTTTGTATTAATTTCTTAATTTTTGTAACCTGACATATATTTTTAAATAAACTTGGATTATAACCTAATTAATAAAAATGATGAACTAACATATATATACTTTTAAACTGATGTTGTCAATTTGTACATGTGCTGATCAGCTCATTATCTACAATCTACTGTTGAGACTTATTTCAAGCTACCATCATTGTAAAAACACAGTTATACAATAAATTTTATTATTATTATTATTATTAATTACCCAAAAATCAGCGGTGGGGTGTTTTTAATGCCTCGGCATTATACCTACTGAGCCAGTGTCCGATTCACAAATTAAATGAAATGACATAGATATACTATCTTACTGTCTATACTATCGTACTTAATAACATAGTTATGTCTTATATTTTGAATAAATTTATTTTCTTTCTTCTTTCTTTCTTTAAAATTAAAATAAATATTTATAAAAACGGCCAAGTGCGAGTCAGTCTCGTGCGCCGAGGATTATGTACAGTCCAGTAATATCTAACTGACTATCCGTTTAGATTCATAAAGTACAGCCGCTGACAGGTAATTACAAAGTTTATTTTTTTTCCCAAGACCGACTCACGTTTGACCGGTTTTTATTATTTGTTGATATGCGGTGTATTACACAGTAGTGTGTAGTAGAACTAAGGTTACCGACACAGCCAGAAGAATTGTGAAACTGGAGTGGCATGCAGTGGGCGGGGCACTTGCTCGCAGGACTGTCTGCCGTGCTCGAACTAAAAGACGGCTAAGTGACATTTGGCCAAAATTGACTTTTTAATACAGATCGAAAGAGAAAAAAAAGCCGCATCGATGAGTCTAAGCCATCTCAATTTTGGCCAAATGTCACTTAGCCGTCTTTTAGTTCGAGCACGGCATCAGATGGCCGATGGGGTCAGATTAGAAGGTTCTCGAATGGCTTCTTTGTTATCTTCTTTCATTCTTTTTATTTTTATTATGTTAGTTTTTAGATAAGGTCCTCATTGAAAACCAGCGCCATGGCTTGCCGTGGCATTATGCTGAGTGGGGGCTGGGGACCTATTTAGCGCATGTATGTCTTGTATTTGTTCTATATTTCTTTTTGTGGCGTCAAGTAAATGTATTTTCTTTCTTTCTTTTAATGGCTACACATGTATAAATTTCAGCTATCTATTACGGTTTTTGAGAAAGAATCCTGTGACAGATAGACAAAAAAAATGTTAATTAAAACTTAATTTTAAATGGGGTTTCTAATTCTAGTAATCACTTTTTATTTTAAGTGGTATATTATTTTTAACGCATTCACTACCACCGACGCATACCTATATGCGTTTTCGGAACTTCGTCCAATGCCGCTTTCATAATTATTCATACATTTTGACGACACATGTGCGTCAGTGGCACCTATGGAAGTCAGGTGGCAATGAATGCGTTAATGTAAAATTTCATTATTAATTATTAACTGATTAGATTACCGTTAAATAGGTACTAGTAAGATATCTAAGTCAAACAAAAAGTGTTTTTATCATCAGTGTCTTGTGCTACGGTATTATTGAAAAAACCTATCGTAGTGTAATTAATCCAATCACCTATTTATTTACATTTAGATATACATAATTAAAGTATAATACTTTAAATAAACTAAAAGCTCGCGTATCCCACGTCACGTATTCATTCAGCGACGATTATCAATCGCCAGAGGTTACGACCTTAAAAATTCATCTTTATTTTAATCATACGCGATAAGAATATTGTGCTAAACGGTTCAGTTATGTGGAGCACAGAACTAGGCACATTATATACAAACATTAAATACTTTGTGCCCGGAAACAAAGTCTTATCACGTAAATGCCATTCCTATCTAATATTTAAATTACTTCAATCCTCATTTCATGTCTTGTCTTACGCTAAAAAATTGGATGACCCATTTAATTGGTCGTTAAACTTTACATTCGTAAAATGCTTCAAGAAAAATTAAATAATCTCAATCATCGAATCGATTACTTACTTTTTAGTTTACTTTCTGAGGTTTTTCAACCCGATAGCTTTTTTAACTGTTATAAATTTAAACTTACCAAATTGTATATCTAACAGCAATGTGCATATTCTGTACTGCACATAGTGCAGGTAACTACTCCCTTAACATGAGAACATAATTAATTCGAAATCAATGGTAAAAACAGGAGTTTCTACTCAGCCTTCTAGGTTGGTACGCTTGCAATAATCTCTCTGTTCTGGTAATAATGCGGTAGTGTATGACTTCTACATACAGGCACTGAGGCACTCAGGGCAGTAATGAGCTATTAATTACCAGCACCAGGTGATCCATTTGTTAGATCGCTGTTTTTTTGTTTAAAAAAAGCGAGCTTTTAACAAGGTACTTTGGTAAAATTATAGGTTTATTAAAAATTAATTTAATGAATCAGGCGTTACTTTGCGGAGGTCCATATCAATGAACTAAAATAATTTCTTTGCTCACCCGCGACCTTAAGATAGGTTGTTAGAGTCTAACAACTGGTAGCATGGTGTACGGTTGTGTCACTCTGAAGATGAGCTCTGGTTGAGTTCGAAACGCGTCAGTGTGTTGTGGTGGTGGTGATAGATGGGTTTGTGTAATTTGTGTGTGTTCTTACAGTGTGGAGGTGGAGGAACTGCATGAACACGCATAATTTGCATAGACTTAGCTATCTTAAGGTCGCGGGTGAGCAAAGAAATTATTTTAGTTCATTATTAAAAATTGTCTATATTCCGAGATTTTTAACTTATTTTTAACTTCTGTTTTTTTATTCGGAGTTTCAATACTGAAGTTAATAAACGCAGACAACTTTTACTAGGTACACCTAAAAATTAACTACATATCTAAGTTGATTCGATCTATTCAGCCATGATTTAATATCCACTACTTACAGGACATTCTGTATATTCAATTGTCTGAAATTTTGATACATAGGTAGTTTTAATCTCTCGTATTCCATTTATTTACCGAATCACAGCCCAAAGCATTATTTTTAGTTCGATTTTATTGTAATTTGGGTTTAATCTAGTGCTGTGCTTTATAAATTTATATCCTTTTTGTAGCTCTAAGTAAATAATTATAATATTTTTACTGCCTCTTGCATTTATAGTCATGATGAGTTCTTTGGATCAAATCTTTTTTAGGTCATGAGGCCACGAAATGATAAGAGCATGTTGTTGCCAGTTGATATGTATAACTAGGTACAACAGACCGGACAAAAAACTAATGATAATAGTGCAAAGGTTACCGTAACACTTGATATTAAAGCACCGAATTTTTTAAAAGGAAACTCATATTGAGCAACGAATTAAGATTGACTTTTCTGTATAAATGGTTAACCTACATAACTACAATTTATATTTAAAAAAGTTTAAAAAGTTCTGGTCCATCTAACAAATAAAAACTGCTTCTGGTCATTGACCGTGAGCGTATGATCAGGCTTGTGTATTTTTCTTACGTGTTTTTGACCGTTGACTATGTTAGTCTGCACAGACAATGTTTCTATTGTGCTTATCACTATACTATACACACGTTAAGATATATATATTAGACGGAATCGTCTCTAACTAGTCTCTACTACTGACATGATCTGTGTGGACGGTTCTGACGAAATATTTGGCTATCGAGAGCGTTAATCGTAAAAGACTGAAATTGTAAATTGAAAAGAGCACTCATAATTATTTTTATTCGTAATTTTGATATTTCAAAATACCCACTACTCCTCCTGACTGTCTGAGTGACTGATTGATCAACTAACACTTAGGTGCAACTTAAGAATTAAAACCACTTGAAAACTAAATTTTGCATACTTAGACGTAGGTATTTTGACAATTTTTTACGTCATAGGGAGTTGTGCAAGTGAGCTAAGCCGCAACTGTGTGTCACCGTTTAACTACGCGAACTTGGCTGATAAAACAATTTTACTTATTTTATATTTTAATTTATTTATTTACAAGGAACCCTTATAATTTTGCCATGGACGGATCCGTACTTGGCATAGCTTAGAAACTGTTAGTGCTAAAAAGCTCTAAATTTGCATGATTGCTGACAAAGAGGTAAAATAAATTTCGGAAAAGTTTTTTTTTTGGGGTAACTCACCTACCTACATGTTAAAAGTAGGAATGTTTTTTTTTTCGTAATAAACCCATAGCGGGGGCACCCATAAACGCTGAAAACGTAATATTTTAAATTTTCCGCATATTATTACGGAACTCTACACTGCGCATGGCCCAACATGGACCTGATGTTCTTATAACAACGAAAGGTCATTATTAAGACATCTTTATTAATATTATAAAGAGGAAAGATTTGATCGTTTGTTTGCATTGAATATGCTCCGAGAGCACCGATTAAAAAAAATCTTTCACCGTTGGGAAGCTATCTCCGATTGACAAAAAATTGGGGATCCGTACTAAAACTTCAATAATAAAATCTAAGGTGTAAAAAAATAGTCATAATAAATGTCTGTCATCACATGCGCTGCGGAAACTATTAAAGATAGAACAAAACAGTGTTTACAATATTAAAGAACATATCAATATCTATAAAAAACTTCGCGATACCATATGTCCAACTATTGTAGTTATCTCACTATAACTAGTTTTCACATTTTAAAAGTTGATAAAGAGGTGCAGACTAAAATCAGACCATTTTATTCATACCTTCGTATTAATTATTATTTTAATAAATTATTTCATATTCAAGACTGTTTCAATACCTGTAGATTAGGTATACATTTTGAATTATTCAAATTGGACGTTCTATTCAAAAGATATTACGTATTTAAAAATATCAATCTAACCAAAAAATGCATCTACGTCGACACACCCCGGCTTCGCGCTGGTCGCGTGTAGTTTTGGGAAATGGAGGTGAAATATGTGTGTGAAGTGCCCTTGATTAGAAACTTTTTTAAGTTTCGTACTCAAAGGGTAAAAACGGGACCCTATTACTAAGACTCTACTGCCCGTCTGTCTGTCACCAGGATAGATCTCATGAACCGTGACAATCGTATCGCTATAAAAATAAATACTAAAAACGGAATAAAATAAATATTTAAGTGGGGGATCCCTAAAACAAACGTGATTTTTTTTGCCTTTTTTGCTCGATATTAATAACCGCGACAGGTGTAGACGCTTGAAATATTTACAGAATATTTAGTTGTATATTCACTTTAAAAATGAATAAATAAAATAAATATACCTATAAGGCTTACGTCTAATGTTGTGTAGATAACGGTACGGAACCTTTCGTGCGCGAGTCCGACTCGCACTTGGCCAGTTTTTGAAAATTTTGCGACTATGCAAAGGAGCGTTATTTTGAATATGGTACCCGTGCGGAGCCGGGGCGGAGAGCTAGTTTAACGATAAAAGTACATTTTTAACAAAAGTATTTAGGTGTTTGATAAGAAGGGATATTTTATATACAATAAATCCCTGGCAAATATTCCAATCTTACCAAGTTGATAAAACTAGTACTTATGTACTAAAAATTTACTCACTTTCATTCATATTCGATTTGAAAGACAACTCGTACCTATCTAGAAACCAAAAAACATTAATAAAGTTGTAATTTTAAATCTTGATACTTAGCATTACTTGACTAAACTTAAACAAGTGTGATTGCTATTTATGACCTCAGCTTGGTATTTATTTCAAGCGAAGGCTATTTTAGATAGCCTCTATATCACATTAGGTAAACATGTATGTTATCATCAAAGTTTTACAGTTTAAAGCCGACGACTGGTGTATATCAACGACATATGCTCTAATTATTACGCACAGGATATTTAAGAACTGTTTTGAATTTTTTTATATTATCTTAAATATAAAAAAGTGTTCTTCAACAAGTAGGTACAAATGTATCTACTGATTGGTTTATTTCTTTACTTAGCTTTTGCCCGCGGCTTCGCCCGCGTGGAATTCGGTTATCGCGGCGCGCTGTTCCCTCGGTAACTGTGCGTTTTTCCGGGATAAAAAGTAAGCTATGTCACTCTCTGGCTCATAAACCATCTCCATGACAAAAATCACGTCAATCCGTCGCTCCGTTTCGACGTGAAAGACGGACAAATATACACACAAACATACAAACACACACACTTTCGCACTTATAATATTAAGTATGGATTTAAGACATTAAGACATGTATTTTCAAATTTCAGCCCCAGGGCCCCGCCATTTTTGAAAAATTCTTATATTTAAGCGATAAAAAATCCATATACTAAATTATCGAACCTAGTCAAAAAATTTCACGAGTCGCTTGATAAATGCCACCTGTAGAGGAAACAGCCGAACCGGACGTAAGAAAGCATTTTTTTTATTCGACTGGATGGATAACGAGCAAGTGGGTCTCCTGATGGTAAGAGTTCACCACCGCCCATAAACATCTGCAACCTAGAGGCCTAAGATGGGATACCTCAAGTGCCAGTAATTCGGCTGTCTTACTCTCCACGCCGAAACACAACAGTGCAAGCACTGCTGCTTCACGGCAGGATTAGCGAGCAAGATGGTGGTAGCAATTCGGGCGGACCTTGTACAAAGTCCTACCACCTACCAAATTTTTGCCCTAGCCGCCCAAGCTTAAACTGAGACCTTTCACAAGCGTTTCGCACTTTCTCGACACAATTGCTACACAACAATTCATTACATGGTTGAGTAGGTTTGACTTGTAAAAGCTTTTTTTTTTCAGGATATATTTACTGATATTAACAAATGTTTCCTTTAGAGTAATTTCACAATAATCCCTGTTTATTAGCAAGTACACGAGCTGCACTTATGAGGGGATTCTGGAAATGAAATTCCTAAAGCCTAAAGAGGTAATATAATAACAAGCGATAATATCGACCTAGTGGCCAATTGATAGAGAACCTGACTACGAAGCTTGAGGTTCCGGGTTCGATTCCCGGCTGGGGCAGATATTTGTATGAATAATACGAATGTTTTCTCTCGGGTCTTGGATGCTTAATATGTATTTAAGTATGTATTCGTAGGTATAATACTTAAATAAATTTATTCACAACACAAGACAACAATACCATTTGGTACAAATAATTATTAATATAGGATTTAATTCAAAATGTTGTAACTAAAAGTAAAATAAAAGTAACTAATAACTAAAAACAGTAACCTAGAAAAAAATAGTTAATGGAACCCCCCGCGGCATGGACCCAAAGATGCTGGCAGCATTTCCTCGCTGTATAGCTATGCTGAAACGATGTGCAAGGAAACTGCCAGCTCTTCTGTCCCCTGTGATATCAATAAATCGTTTAGACAAATGTTAAAAAAAATTTTTTTTATGTATTTATCTATATAAGTATGTTTATCTGTAGTACAAGCTTTGCTTATATAGTTTGGGACTAGGTCAATTGGTGTCCCATGATATTTATTATTATTATTTATTATGGTAGTGACATCATAACTGCTGCGCTGAGGCCTAAAAGCGTTTTTTTTTATTTTTTTCTTATTTAAGAGATTTTTAGGGAGGTAAATAGAGTTTTAATACTTTCACGACACTGCTTGAAAATGTGGCCACAGATAATCTAAACCTACTGCCCAGCTGGCTCATTTATGGCTCGCAAAACTCGACAAAGGGTAACTAACAGCTCGTATGATTATCATTTGTGTTTCATAGTACGATACGACTATAGAATATATTTTAGAATTTCATTCCCGGCGTTCTGAAACGACAATCGGACCAATCAAAAGTAATCGTCGGCTACATGTAAAATTGAATTGACCAATGAGAATGCGTTATTTGTGACTTTTATGAAGTGTTTTTTTATTCAGCGCATAATACGCACAAAATGCTTAAATTTTTTTAAGTACGAAATAATCGAAAACATCGCTGCAGGTCGGATATGACGAGGATGACGTTTTTTGCAATAGATGAACTCGTATGGTTCAAACTAACTCGTTAGTATATTGCTTACTTTCCAGCCTCTACAATAATGTAGTATTTTTAGTTATATTACAATGTTATTTAATATTTATTTGGATTGTATTTTTAAGACGTAATGATGAATAAAGTTTGTTTTGTTAGGTTAGGCTTAAATATCTGATACGACTCTATTTCTAGAGCCTGAAGGACGTGTCAGATATTTTTGCACGCTCCGCTGCGGCAGATATTAATGCTGGTGACTGTACCAGTAATTTCACGCGTAAAAAATATTTCAAGTATTCTTTACCTCGCTTTCTGTCTACAATTTTGAAATTCGTAGCTTAGGTACTTTTTATAAAACTGAGCCTTTTTACTGTTAATTTATATAAACTTGTATCAAGTCGTATCGTCACGTAAGTATTCTTGGATACCTACATATTTTGCTACCTATAACAGGGTTGTAACTTCTTATGAACAAGATCCTAAGGTTACTAGCGATTAAATGTGGTTGATTCTGCGTCAGCAAAATAATGACATTTGAGATCCTTCTATGCAATCTGACTAATCGGTATGCTGGTAATGTAATGACAACAAATAAGTATGTAGTGTGTAGGTGTAATAAGGTAGGTAACCAACTAGATATGCATAATGTTTTAAAAAATCACACCTAACAAAAGACAACTGTTAATTTTATGACGAAAAAATAATTAAATTTTAAATTGATCTGGAGTTAAGATATTTCTCGACTTGACACAACACTGCTGCCATTTTTTTAACATGGCATTTTTTAGCATTTTTTTTGGAATGTAAGTACCAAAAGTACCTGTGTAAAAGCAGTTTTTAAATTAATCTGGAATGTTTTAGTACATGATTGGGCAAATCTGACTGAACACCCTTGTAAATGTTTATCACGATTTTTTCATTGTGACTAACGAAATGTTTCCATATTTAGGTCGATAATTAACGTGTAACTCGTCAAAGGCATGTGTGAGTTCATCTCACTAAAAATTCCAGTGATAACTCTACTTTATAGAGTTAAGGAAAAAACTATTATAAGCAGCAAACTATTATAAGAGCATAAAAAAATTAAAAAATAAAAATAGTTGCGGAGTAGATGAGCTTCCTCCGTCGTTATTAAGACAGTGTGCAGATGAATTAGCCTTACCGTTCTGTATGTTAATAAATCAGTCTTTTAGCGAAGGCACTTTCCCTGACTTGCTGAAAAAAGCCGTTATTAAACCTATACATAAGAAAAATAAAAAAACTGACCCCGGTAGCTACCGTCCTATCGCCCTATTACCGACGCCATCTAAGTTATTTGTAAAAGCCATGTGTGACCGAGTATATAAGTTTTGCGAAAAATACGGCGTCTTCGATGATTGTCAAAATGGTTTTAGAAAAAAAAGGTCCACAACCCTAGCAGTTTTCAAATATATCCAAGAGGTCTTGAATACATTAAACACTAAAAAATATGCAGTTAGTATATTATTAGACATGTCTAAAGCCTACGATAAAGTCCAGTATAACATACTACTAGAGAAATTGAATGGAATAGGAGTTCGAGGTCTTGCACACAAATGGTTTGCTTCGTACCTTGACAAAAGAGAACAGGTCACGGAAATAGAATATTATGACTTTGGCAACAATGAAGTAAGAAATGTCCGGTCTGAAAATAAAATAATATATATCAATGATCTCCCCAAGATTACAGAGGCAACATGTGTATTATTTGCTGATGATATATCTTTACTAATAAGGTGTGAAAGTAAAGACAATATAAGTGATAAATTAAACTCTGTACTAGACAAGACAACAAATTGGATGACAGAACATAATTTAGAAGTTAACTACCAGAAAACAAAATTAATGGCATTCCATTCTTACCAAAAAGCCCCGTTAAATGTTAGTTTTACCTATCATAATACAAGATTGGAGGAAGTACAAGAATTCCCATTGCTTGGTGTAGTCATTGATAAGCATATAAACTGGAAGGGACACATAAAACAAGTGAAATCCAAACTGTCCAGCTTTGCCTATGCGCTTCGTGAAATAAAAAAAACGACTGACATTAAAACAGTCCTCCTCACATATTATGCCTATACAAATGCATGGTTGAGCTATGGTATAATTTTATGGGGAAATAGCACCGATGCTTCATTTCTTTTTACACAGCAAAAGAAACTTATTCGAATTTTAGTAAACATTGATAATACCGATTCTTGCAGACCATATTTTAAAGAACATAAAATACTAACTTTGCCGTGCATCTATATAATGGAATTATGTAAGTTTACACACAATAATTCCAGCCTATTTAAAAAAAGGGAAGGTCTACTAATTTCACACCTATTACGCCACAAAGACAGACTTGTCCTCCCAGTATCTCGCATCAAAATGCACTCAAATAGCACCTATTAGTTCAGTACAATTAGATCAAAATTTGGCAAAATTAAAGCAAGAGGTTTATCTATCAGGATATGTAGGTTATAGAGAAAAAAATAATTTTACCCACTCTCCCCCCCCCTCCGGGGGGAGCGTCACCCCCCCGCGCCCTCGAATATGTCCCGGACCGCGGTATTTTCCATTATAAAAGAAAACCGTACACGATACATAATGTAATAATACCAATATTCTACCTTGTATAAAAATGAAGCAATATTACTATACTACTATGAACTCGCTAGCTAGACCTACGAGGGCTGTTTGAGAAGTCCTTTTAAAATAAAATAAAAACTATTTCTAAAACCTTTTTAAAAAATGGCATTAACACTAGCAGGCACAGTGTTTCACAAGAATACTCTAAAAAAATCAGCTGAATAAAACTAGAAATTGGCATTTTACAGTGGCTTGATTGTGATCACTTCTAAATTTTTCACAACCATGATCTTGAATTTCGTACTATCAAAAAACACTTTTTATGAAGGGTTGTAGTGTCAGTACACACAGTGACAGTTCACTATATAATCTGGTCTTGATTCTGTTCATGGCACCACTGCACCAACGTTGTATACTATATATAACTGGATAAATGATTTGAAACGTGGGCGTTCAAAGCATATCTGATGCTCCACACTGGTCGCCCAATCGAAGTCACTATTGAGGATCTTGTAGAAAAAGTCCATAATCGTTCTTGACGGCTGCCGAGTGTAGGTGCGTAAAATAACTAAGAACATAGGCATATCCACTCACTGAGGATCATTTAACGCGGAATTATTGGAAAAACAGCAAAATTGCCCCGTAAGAAAATTCAATTATTGCAATGGCTAAAATCCACCAGTTGGGCTTCTAGCTGGTGCCACATGCTCCATATAGCTAGACCCGTGTGATAATTTTCTATTCCCAAATTTAAAAAGATGGTTTGGAGAACAAACATTTTTGACGAATGCCTGCATCACAAGCTTGAACGTTTGCAGACCTCGAGAAATTGTATTTTTTGGAGGGGATAAAAAAATGAAAACGCACTGGAATAAGGGTTTGTTAAAGGAGATTATGTTGGAAAAAAAAAATTGATTTGCACAAAAATTTATTTTTTTGACTTTTAAAAAGGACTTCTTTTGGAAGGATAATTTTTCTTATGAACTTACAGTATACACCAAAGCGTTCACTAAAATTGCTTAATTAAGAATTTATACATCTTATAATCTAACTTTTATCTAAATGAGATAGTAAGTAAAATAATATTTAATATTATATCGAGACTCGTCTTTGTATCCTTCTTTTGACAAATCTGACAAAATGCATAGTAAGTACATACCCGAGAAATAACCATGGAAAAAGTAAGTAAGGTAAAGTAAGCCGAAGAAACGCGTACAACTATCGATGACTGGTGAATTTTGAACTACGTTTTCAACGACAACCCAAACCAGGGTAGGTAAACTAATTTAGAAAAGGTAGGGTTCGTGTAAGATATCTATTTGTTTTTTTTTTTGCGACAGTAAACGATTTCTTTCTTTTTTTCTAAATTTCTCTGATATAAGAATGAGTAATAAATATTTTTCCACTTCTCTCACGCTCTTAAAATGAATGTCTAATGTTAATGTTTAATGTATGCATATCCGGACTAAAGCTCCTTGTTAATCATTAGGGACCAAAGTATTTATTTATTTATTTTGGAATCCCATAAACAACCTCTCACAGTGTTTGTGAATGAAGGATTATCGCCATTTTCGGTATGTTATGGCAAGTAACGATTAGGAGAAACATTACATTAGGACATATGATGTTATGGATCGCAAATGGCACCCGAATTACGTCCCCAGTGGAAGCGAACTGCTACCAGAAAAGTAGGTTAGGTTAGGTTAGAACTGCGTCCCCAACGGAAGCAAACTGCTACTAGAAAAGTAGGTTAGGTTAGGATAGAACTGCGTCCCCAACAGAAACGAACTGCTACCAGAAAAATATGTTAGGTTATGACCAAAGTTATTAGGAAAAATACAATTAGGACAAAAGACATTAGGGATTCCAATATAGACCCATGGTTATGGCATTCACTATTAGGATATATAACTATTAGGACATAATGAACATTAGTACTAAAGACGATAGTGCACATAAGTATTAGGACATACAATACTAGGGCAAAAAAAGTTATGGCACTTACATTAGGGCAAATGTCGTTATGGCAAGAGATCATTATGACCAAAGTTATTAGGAAAAATACAATTAGGACAAAAGACATTAGGGATTCCAATATAGATCCAATGACACAACGCAAGTAATGACGTAGTAAAATCCTACCAATCCTTTCGCCAATTTTATCTACACAGATTACGAACTAAAATCGACTGAACATATTTTGTATAGAACATCGTTTTTTAATTGACTAAAAAAAAAAGGAGGAGATTATCAATTCGGTTGTAATTTTTTTATGTTTGTTACCTCAGAACTCCGTCATTTTAGAAACGATTTGAAAAATTTCTAAGTTGCGTTTCTAACGTGAGACTAAAAAATCACAACGACACTGGAACTAGCTACCCTCGCTCTGCTCGGGTGATTAAACATCTCTTGTTTTGTTTTGAACAATCTACTATTAAAACTTTGAGCAGTAGGTAATTAATCTTTTACCCATCAATGAAACAAAGTATAATGTTTATAGCGTTTTTGATCTATTAGCGATATTCTGTTAGCTACCATCGTTACTGATGATTTAAAACTAAGAACCTTCTAATTAATTTTTTATAAACGACTATATCTATGTTAAGAAAGCTAAGAACCTGATCTACTGATGTTATTACTTACTAATGATAGCGGTACGTAACCTTCCAATGCATGAGTCAGTTAGGTTCTTTATGGTGTGGTGAAAAAGAATATCTCTCCACAACAGGTGATCTAACGTAACGAGACCCGTGAAAGGCAAGTAAGAGAGTAGGTTCCTACTAGGAACTTTGGATAATGTTTATTGAACGTCGCAATTCTCTAGGTATGTAGTTACATGAGCATTCTTGGAAAAAAGTATAAGCTAATAAAAATATTGTTTCAATATCGCACTACACCAGTTAAGCAAGCAATCAACTGTAAATTCAGCATATTAATGATTGGGAACCTTAAAAAGGAAAGGACCTTGCCAAAAGTGTGTGTCTGGTTGTGTGTTTACAGTAAAACACTTGTTTCTAACGTGTTTTGCTTCTGTCATGATTGTATGTATGTATGTACGTATGTAAACTCTTGATTTTACAAAAGAAAAGAAACAAAACACAATTGGCAAACTTTGAGATACTTGTACAAAGGCGGATTTATCTCTTTAAGGGATCTCTACCAGTCAACCTTTGAGTAGATGAGAGGAGTAACCAGTTAGAGTCCGACAGAGTGAGTTTAAGAGTCAAAAATAGTGGAAGCTAATATACAGTATTTCAAACAATCCCTACTAATATTATAAATGCGAAAGTAACTCTGTCTGTCTGTCTGTCTGTCTCTCTGTTACGCTTTCACGTCGAAACCACTGGACCGATTTTGATGAAATTTGGTACATAGGTAGTTTGAACCTCAAGGATCAACATAGGATACCTTTTATTCCGGTAGAGGGCGCCACCACACGATAACCTAAATCCACGCAGATGAAGTCGCGGGCATAAGCTAGTATAATATATAAACTAAAGTACAATAAATAAATCAATAAACTACAAATTAAATGAATTTATTTTCTGAGAAATTTTCCTGATTTAATACACAAACAAGTTAACGAATCTTTCTAGTTTTCTTCAAAACAAATTAAGATATATTTTTACATTATGTTTCCACCTGTAATGACTTTGAGTGATAAGTTTGGTTTTGTACATCTTTTTTGTCGTGTAATTTTTCTGTATATACTACGAGTATGTGTCTATAATCAGATGTTGCTCGCAACTTCGCTGGGTCACTTGGGAATTTCACACGTACCCGAATTAAAATATAGCCTATGTAACTCGCTGATAATAATAAAACTTTCTTTAAGTTAAATAATTTTGTATTTTGTCGGTTCAGTCCTTTTTAAGTGTATCCATTGAGAAAAAACGTACAAAACAAGCAGAAACAAACAAGATGAAATCTTTTCTCTTGTCATATTTAAAAGTTTACATTTAGATAAATAGTTTTACTACTCGTATAAGTATATATCTACATATTATGCTGTTGCTATAATGCTAATATAAGATGTAGACTCTCACTCGCTACGTAAAGCTTTTATCGTATAAAGATCTACAAGCGCTACGTAGCTATCGTAGCCTGTGTAGACGCTAATTGAAAAAATAACTAGGCGTCAAGTAGGTAATTAGTAATAGAGCAAAATATATTGCAACTAATATAATTTCGTTTTGTAGCATGAAATTATTTGACAGTGAAATCATGTCGTGTTATACCGGTGCAAAAATACGATCTTACTAGCTACTCGACGTGTACGTGTACCTAAACACGGTGATTTTTAATCAGTGATCAGGAATAACAAAAAGTGATAAAGACAGTCATCCTAAAAACATAAAATATCTCCACACGAGAATAGGCTTGAGTAATATTTTTTTAATATTTTACTATTTTATTTTTTAGGAAATCAAGTATGTACTTGTAAAACTTTGTGAAGTCAGTACCTAGGTAAACAAAAGCTAACTAGCAATATTTCTTAACACAAAGTTTCACTATCATCACTTTGGCGATAAAAATAAATAAATTATGTAGCAAATCACTTTGAGCGTCTATACGAGTTTGGGCTAGAGGCTTTTATACGAAACGGCCCCAATTATTTATGTTGGGAGTCAAAAATGTGCGAGACCATGTGCAACTCAAATACATGGGTACTTACTTGATTAATAAGTAAACTATTCTATTCCTACATACGTACCTAACTAAATAAACTTCTACGTGATGGTCTAATGATTTAAACAATAATAATATTTATTTATTGCAGATTTAAATCCATAGTTTTGTTAGGAAATGAAAAATAGTAAATGAAGTACTTACGAGTAATTATGTATATGTTATCAAAAATTAAAACCATAGGTTAACCCTCCCTGAAAAACAGTTTGAAATCGGTTGGTGTCTTAATTTCGTCTCGCTGATAGGTAGCTAGTGGGATTTGTCCATGGAAATAGGTAAAGAAGAGAATTTACTTGTCTTCAGTTATTTTTACACAATAGCGTAGGTTGAAGTTATCATTGTGGATATTTTTTATACCTTACTCGTGCAAATTATATGCTGTAAAAGCGTAGTCACATCTTAGTAAATAATCCAAGCGCTGGTACGCGCGTTGATGTCTTTTCAGCCGGTATAGGTTATGTTCAAACATCTCGAGAGATAGAGCGAGTGGTGACAGGTACCAATGTGCAGGTGAAGATATGGAAGGTACTCACTGCGGAGCTTGGGGCGAAGGTGGAGATGAGCAAGAACGCGAAGGGCGCGAGATGCAGAACTCGGAGTCGCGCACGCGCCGGGCCCGACATGGCTGCGCCGCACTACTGGCCCGGGGCCTCGCGGGCGCGGGCCGGGCCGGGCTCCGCGGGGCGGGGCTCCGGGGTGCAGGCGCCGCGCCGCGGCCGCCCGACGCCCGATCCTCTCTCCTTAGTATCCCGTCCCGGCACTAACTGCGCGCGCGCACGGGACTCTGGCGCAGCGCGCTCCGGGCCATGGCGGTCCGCTTGTTATGGTAAGCTCAACTTTAAAAATATAGATTCCAAGATTTAAACTTTAATCTAGAATTTTATTTCGATTAAAAAAAATAAACAATATTTTTTTATTTATTAAACTATAATCATACAATTATATTAAATATCGTGTTTCTATTATGTAACAAGTATATTAAACTAAAAAGATAAAGTTTTTATTATTTCCCTTCATAGTTTGGTGTCCGCGCTGTTGTCTCTCATTGGAGTTCAAACAGTAAGTAGAAATTTCTTTTTCAATTATGTAAATGTAATTTACTACGAATTTTGGTGAAAGTGATTAAATTCGCATTAGATAAAAAGTCCTGTGGAACGAGAATGCGGCGGCGGGCGGGCCGACGCGACCGGCCGGTCCGCTTCGTTCTTTCTTTTGCAATTTCTTCAAAATGCGAACATATATTTTGGTGAAACGGCGACCGCAGTTGCCCGATAGAGATTTACATACAATGTCTAATTTTTAATTTTAAAATGCTGCTAAAGTTTTAAAAGTCGTTTAATATTATTTATTGCATAATTTTGCAATAGTTATTTTATAGGTAGTTTAATCAATTCTTTATATGCTAAAAATATAAATGAAGACGATACAATAGACCGACAAAGTTTATCAAGTCGGATGTAACGCGTCGGCATTGCGCAAACCTAAGCACGGTTTCCATTTTCAACTATATAGCGCGCATATGCCATATTAAAATATGTTTTTTTTTATAATATTAATTAATATTCTAGTTATTTTTTTTTTCAACTGCCGGAATATGTTTTTATGTTATTATTATGTATTTGATCAATTATTCCAATTTCTTAAATTTGACATAGTGATTTTTCCTAATTTAAAATTTGATTACCCTTGTTTGTTACTGTTATTATTAATTTTAAATTTAATTTTAATTTTATTTTTGGCCGACATTTTATTGTAATTTACCACTATAATATATAGTACCTATTATTTATTTTTAATTTGTATACAATTTGACGATCCTTTTGTGAATGTCTTATAATTACCGTACATGTATTTTTTTCATTAGGTACCTAATAAATAAATTTAATCTAATATATGTATTTAGATAGATTGCAGCCGTAAAGCGACAGCGACATTTATGTACTTACGAATATTGTCGGGAAAATTACATAAGTAGTAGTGCTGGTTAGCCTAACCCACAAAGTTGCGGGCCAAAATGACTAGGTTATTAACCGTCTTCATTAAACATTTAAATTCAAAGTTAAATGACATTGTAACGGATAAATCACGTCTTAAATTGAGTTTAGCATGTTTCGGGCTATTTCGTAGCCCTTCTTCTTCTTTTTCTTCTTTTTTTTTCAGGGTTGAGTCTCAGTGTAGTTTCATGTTCAAACTGTGTTTTATTTATATTTTTATTTAGCTCATTATGAAAGACGAATACTTATATATAAGTGATTAGTTGCTAGGCAATAAAAACGCTAGATGACCACCTAACCAACAATAATAAAACATGTCAGAGAACTATCGCTGGAAACCCTGCATTCAAATAAAAGAAACCGCATTAAAATCGGTCCACTCGTTGAAAAGCTTCGGTGCCACAGACAGACAGACAGACAGACACACATAGCGGTCAAACTTATAACACCCCTCTTTTTGCGTCGGGGGTTAAAAAGCGAACCCAGAAGAGTGAATGATAACGATACCCACTCAATTTATAGTTACGTAAGTATCATTTTTGACTCGATTGAGCATTTTTTTTCCAATAACAATATTGAACAATCGTACACTTGCTTGTAAGTATTTATTCAGCTTAGAAACTAGGCAGTCATTATGAGTTATTCTTGAAACTTATATCTAGTAACGATTAGATGTAAGTTTGTATGTAGACTCGTGAGGTCAAACTTGAAGTTCGACCAAAGTGATTGCGTGCTCGTGGCATGCAACGTTTGAAGTTGCTTACTACTCGTATTCTATAAAATTCACAAGCGTGTTTTTCTAACAGTGTCTCTGTTAATGTTTTTTTTTTCTATTTATTTCATGACCATGGGTACAAAGTCATAATGTTAAAATATCACAATGTTGTCAGCATTGTTGGCGCCATCATCTAATGTACCTTAAAACAGGAAAAAATTGCGTTATGTACACTCACATGCAAAATACAAATTAACAACCGCAACAACAAATGAGTGTATTTTTTGCTGTATGTAGGTACTTGCAATGTCTTTTAAGGACATATCCGTATCAAATTTTAAGTCCGTGTCGATTAACCGTTGAAGAGTTCCATCCTGCGAAGATGACCCTGGTCGGATCACTAGAATTTCTCTACGAAGTTATTTTATTGTCAACGAACTTTTACACCGTGTTTTTTTTTTCATATCCGTTAACTTCGGCAGACGACTCAGTTTATTTATATGAAATACCTGGTACTTAATGAAATACTTCGCAAAATTGAAAAAATATTTTTTTTCGGTAGTAAAAGTCCTTATTTCTTTCAGTTAATGGCTTCACATTCATTGTTAATAGTTAAATTATAACCTAACCAACAAAAAGTTGGCAACCCCTGATTTTGTCACTTCAAAGTTCAATATCTCAAAAACGGCTTAACCAATTTTGATGAAACATGTAAGAAACATCGCTAGAAAACCTGATTTGAAAAAAAGAAAACCTCATTCAAATCGGTCTAGCCGTTTAAGAGCTACGGTGCCACAGATAGACAGACACACATAGCGGTCAAACTTATATATAACACCCCTTTTTTTGCGTCGGGGGTTAAAAATAAACAAATTAATACTTAAAATGCAAAAATAAGTACTTCCTTTTTTTATAGTCCGTTATTCAACTTAACAACAAAATAAACAAACTTAACAAGTGATATTGACATGACACATAAGATAGGCATCAAAAAAATCCTCATTTAAAACTTTCTTTTGCTTAATTGAATATGTATGCCGACTTGGGAATTGCCTACTTTCCGCACTTGTATCATAAATAACTATTATTGTACACCAGAAATAGTAAGCGATACAAAAAACAGGTACACAGAGAAAATTACAAGGTAAGGTAAGGTAGGTTATACTCGTAGTATAACGGCTAAGTTTAGAATTATTAGGATACTGACCAGAATAAATTTAAAAAAATCAAAAACTCGACTGCTTTAAAAAATACTAAAAAGAAGAAAGCAAGTCTAGTGGGCTAGAACTTTGTTAAGTAGCTAACTTACGTAAAGTTTAACAGTCGGGACCCATTAGCTAAGAAATTTTGAGCGTCACGATTTAAATGGGTCCCGACTGTTGAACTTTAAGTTAGCTACTTAACAAAGTTTTATTCTAGCCCACTAGACTTGTTTTCTTCTTTTTAGTATTTTTTAAAGCAGTCGGGTTTTTGATTTTTTAATTTATTTGGGAATACTTGTTATACAGGTGTATTGACGTACATTCTAATTTATATCACACATCACATCACGCTCTACCAACGATGTCATACCGCAAGGTCCGCAAGTGCCCACCTAGTTAGTACCTACTTAAGTGTCCGATTACGTCCCTTAAAAAGCACACCTAGCAACGGATCATGTGTCATGTGCAGAATGCAAACATACATAATATCTAAATAAATTATATAATAATTTTACATACACAATCAACATTAGTTGCTTAGTAAACTCTGAAATTTAATGAATAGCTTTTTTGCCCTCGACTTCCTCCTCGCTAAGATGAAACTTATGGTAAACTCCCGTTCTCTATCCTTCGGGATATTCAAAAAATCTTGTCCCAAATCTAAATACCAAGTATCAAGTACTTATCTATAAAGGCTGCGGCATTTCAGTTGGTTAAAAATTATATTCTAAATGCCAATTCCAATTTGAAATTATGTATGTGCAATAGTGGCATGAAATATTAAAGATAATTTAAAGCAATAAACATATAAGGCACATATATGGTGTTAACTAAATGACTGAAAACCTGAATGTGGTTTGTTCAGAATGGAGAGCAAATCGAATACATTAATACTTTATAATGGGTGTGTTATTTTTATCCTTCTTTTAATGTGCCCAGTCTAAAAGTTACGAATGCATACGCCAGTTAAATATCTTTGCGACGTGTTGCATTGCATACTATTTCGATGATTTATACTGGCCGTTTTCTGTCACTTTGATTTTCCTCTAAAATTGGCGAAGAGAAACTGGCAGTTCCAAATTACGATTAAATAACAAAAAAAAAACGGGCAAGAGCGTGTCGGACAATATAGGGTTCCGTAGCCATTACTTGCTACAGAGTAATAAAAAATCACGTTCTTTAGAAGTTAGTAGAAGTATGAGAGCATACCGAAAAAAAAAAAAAAACAATAAATGGCACCCACTACAAAACCCTTGAAAATATTTTTCTAGGTACCTACTAGTTCGAAGTCTGTGACTCAGCACGACCCAAAAAAATGTTTAAAATAAAGCATTGAATAAAAGTATTATTATTTTTATTGCAGCAAGAAAATAGGTATCGGGATGGGTACAACATCAACAATGTAGACTCGAGGCCGTACAACAACGAATACACACGATACAACAATCGTTACAACGACTGGGAAAGAAGGAGTGACTCACGGCCGGGCTACCCATACCAGTCGCAGCAATGGCCGCCGCAGCCTGCGCCGACACCGTTTCGGGGTCCGTCGGCAAGACCCGACTACACGCAGTACACGGAGGCACAGCCACTACCGGAACGTGAAGAGCCGACAGTGCCAACACCAGAAAACATCTACCCTAACTACGCTATTTACGATCCAGTGACCAAACAGCGCACAACCTTGTCCAGTAATTGCACGTCTCGAAGCTCCTGCGTGCCAAAATGTTTCGCTGAAAGGGGTCCCAGGGTATGTTACTATAATTATAGTTGTACTTACTCCTTGCCTACTTTCCTATACAGAAAATTAGACTGATATGTACCGGCGCGCGCACGAGGCTACTTTTAAATGAGTGCTAAACCGACCGCAGCGCCAACTAACGGCTTAAAGTTTTTTTAATACTTCTATTCAGGCAGCAGGTTATTTATTTTTTCGATAGTCCTAGATAGATTTACAGTTGATATCCCATTTTTTTAAGTGTCAAAGCTTAATAATTTGTCTACCATTACCTAGGTACATATACCTACCACCGCAAATGTCATTCCGATCACAATAGAAAAAAAACTCTGGTACGGAAAAAAATTAAAGAGCTGGCGTTCCTCGCTCTTTAGAACGAGGTCGTATTGCCTAACGATTCTGACGCTTGCGATCGCAATCAAATGACAGTTTTAGTATACGAAATCTGTCATTTGATTGCGATTGCGAGCGTCAGAAACGTTACGCAATAGACCCTGACTATCTACAAAAAGATGTAAGTAATCTGCACCTCGTCACAAAACTTTACTTTTGCAATTAGGTATATAAATCTAAAGCATCCAGTAAACTCATTCAAACACGAAAAGTTAAATTCATACAAATCAATCCAGCCGCTTTGAGTAAGTACACGCATATCCATAAATAAAACTTGATTGCAGGCCGGGTCCATAGATTGTTGTTAGTACCTAATACATGACAAAAATCTTATTTTCTAGGGATTAGTAACTAACGCACTTTTTTCTAATCTAACATACCTATGTCATCAATTAAGCAATAAAACAGTCAAACAAATTCCATAGATTAAACAATTATAAATATAAAAAAACCGCATTCAAATCGGTCCACCCGTTTATGAGCTACGATGGCACAGACAGATACACAAATACACAGACAGACACACATAGCGGTCAAACTTATAACACCCCTCTTTTTGCGTCGGGGGTTAAAAATAAACAGATTAATACTTAAAATACAAAAATAAGTACTTCCTTTTTTTATAGTCCGTTATTCAACTTGTGCCATTTCCATGAGAGGCAGTTGTTGCTTACCATCATCAGCCGTCTGATCGTGTCATGTAAAAAATATGTCCACCTCATCTAGAAGCACATTAAATCCGTAAATCGTTCTAAATGTAACTCTTATACTAATTTCAGGGACCTCCAGGTCCGAGGGGTAACCCTGGGGCTCCAGGTTTGCGTGGCCACGAAGGAGCAGAGGGTCCACAAGGTCCAAAGGGTCAGAAAGGTCAAATCGGGCCACAAGGTCCAGTAGGTCCTAAAGGTGACAGGGGTAAACCTGGACAACAAGGATTTACTGGTCCAACTGGCCCTCCTGGTCTTCAGGGTGAACAAGGGAGAATGGGAGAGCGTGGTGTCGATGGCTGCAATGGTACTGACGTAAGTACATTTTAGTCTAGTTGTGTCTTTAGTGGAATGCAAGGGTATGAGACCAAGAAATTGCTTATTTATAATAGGTATTACTAGCTTATATTTAACTTTTAGTGCAAGTTGCACCAGGTTATTTATTACTTATAATGATGACCAAGGGTAAACCAACCGTCATCCCCTAGTTTTGATGGATGTGCCATTGGTTATAGTTATTGCAACTCTCAATGTTCGTATATGTAAGCTGTCTTCATAATTTAATTTTACTTATCTACATATCAATAAGAAGTGTTTGGAGATTTTATCAAAACTAGGTTGGTTAATAAATTAAATAAATAAATTGTTTGGAATAAATTTGCTGCATAAATCTGTCTTGCCGTTAAATTTATATTAGATAATAATGCACTATATCAAGTTTTATTTGTAGGGCGAACCTGGACCATTTGGACCAAAAGGATCACAGGGTCCCCGTGGATTTCCGGGTAGCAAAGGAGATAAAGGTGACAAAGGAGAGGCAGCATCTGTGGGAAGTTATCCGAAGGGTGTAAAAGGAGAGCCTGGTCTTGAAGGGTTGCCAGGGAAGGTCGGTCCTGTCGGGCCTCCTGGCCCGCCTGGCACCCCTGGACTTTTGGGAAGAACTGGACCCATGGTAAATTGAATTTAAGTATTAATTACCGTGACGAAACAAATAAACTTCTTCAAAGAACAAGTTCTCCATGTTCTGCGACCCCAGTCTGTGATTTGCTCTTTAATTCGCACTTCTTCTAGTTACAAGGGATTATTGTGTAATTACAAGACAAACA
This sequence comes from Choristoneura rosaceana, assembly GCA_037349165.1. Classification (NCBI taxonomy): domain Eukaryota; kingdom Metazoa; phylum Arthropoda; class Insecta; order Lepidoptera; family Tortricidae; genus Choristoneura; species Choristoneura rosaceana. The sequence continues at coordinate 2,544,243 of JAZBNJ010000030.1, read as the reverse complement.
AAAATACCTATCTATGATTGTTAAAAACCTGATTTTTGAAAATTATAATTGAAGAGTAATTCAGTGATAAATATCGGTGCATTTTGCCAACGGACATCCGGGCGGGGGGAGCGCCTTCCTTTACCCCTTAGTGTTAGTGTTACATTGGTGAAATAGGGGTCAATCACGGGTCTGTGTTAGGTTAAAACATAGTTTCATTAATAGTGTCCTGGCAAGTCTGATAATAAACATAGTGTTGGGACTTTATATGGGCTTTTCCTATTACAGAAATTAAGCAAGAATTATTTTTAAATTATTTTTTCGCCCTTGTTCCTTTGGAAGTACTGAAGGTGCTGCTACAAAAGGATTGTTCGCGCACTTCGCAACTCGGAAAACCAGTCAGCACATCGGCCAAAAGTACCTAACTTGCCCATACTTGCCATTGTTCTTGTCCGAGGAATATTGTAAAATGTTGTTACTGTATAGTGGTGATAATTTATCACAGGGTTTGCTTTATCATAATATTATTAGGGACCAGTAGCGGATTTATTAAATACAAGTACACCAAATAGCTAACACAATTTAATATTAAAAAATATAGGCAACAAGATAATTAAGCAGGTAGCACACACAATATACGCAGGTTTTAACTAAAGGTACGTCCTCACTCTCCGATGGTCGCCGATGAACGAAGAGTATTAGTACCTATCCGATGAAAGAGGCCGCCAAAGGAAAGCAATCTCCCCTCCACTACTGTCCTGACACCCTGATTGAGTATTGCCAGCGCGACGTCATCAAATACCCGACAATATCTTATAAGCCAACCCTGTATGGTGTAGGTCCTCTCTATGACAATACTCAATTTATATTTAAAAAAAACCGGCCAAGAGGTGTCGGACACGCCCAAAATAGGGTTCCGTAGCCATTACGAAAAAATAAGTAATATTTGTCTAAGGATTTCATATTTTATACGGAATCTTCCAAGTTTAGGTATATTTTATACCTTAATTCTCAAGCAAATTTAGCCGTTATAGTTTTCCTTGAAAGTTTGATATGCTTACTACCATCTTGAATTTTTTCAATTTTTTTTAGACTAGAGGGGGGGGGGACGCTCGATTTTAAGGAAAATTTGCACTTTAAAGTTTAATATTTCGCTAACAAATCACTAAATCGAAAAATCATTTTAGCAACCAAAATAATGATTTTAAAAACCTATCCCGCACTACAAGATTGGACGAGAAAAAAAAATCACCCCCACTTTTTAATTTTTTTATTGTACCATTTTGTCAGCATACTTAGTTAACATATATGTATATATTCGTGCAAAATTATAGCTTTCTAGCATATATAAAGCCGCGGACGGACAGACAGACATGTCGAAACTATAAGGGTTCCGTTTTTGCCATTTTGGCTCCGGAACCCTAAAAAATGGTCTTACAGTTATACTATAACTGAGTTACTATAACTTGAGTATGTAGATACTATAACTGTTATAGTAGGTAATAGAAGATACTCAATAGATGGATACGTGTGATTTTTGTTGGAATAGTGGACCGTTCAATGAAGACTATTTATATTTTCAGGGTCCGCCAGGGGTACCAGGACAAAAGGGTGCTAAGGGTTCGGAAGGTTTATCCACACCAGGTGATAAAGGAGAGAGAGGTGATAAAGGCGACAGAGGACCAGCCTGCTCAGGTCCGCCGCCTACCGTAATTGGGCCAGAAAATAAAGGCTTCATCAAAGGGATTCCAGGAGAAAGGGGCGACCCAGGGGATAAAGGTGAACCGGGTCGTTTTGGTGACAAGGGTGAAATGGGATCTATGGGTGAACCAGGGCGCGCAGGTCAAGCTGGAATGAAAGGAGAAAAGGGCATACGAGGAAATCCTGGTGACCGAGTATGTTTCGTTAATTTTAGTAAGCAAAATATACAAGCATGCGTAACACGAATACTTAAAATTACTTAGCAATCAACCAATAACATCAGATCACCTATTTTTTCTGGCTTTTAGAGTATACCGAAATTATTTGACACCGATCGAACATCTTTTACAAATTATTTTTTAATTAAAGACGTGTAAAAATGTTTACAAAAATAATTTGAGCTAATGACAAAACACTGATATTTACCGTCCGTTTGTTTATAGGGTCGAGATGGTAGTTATGGTGCGTCTGGACCACGAGGACAGAAAGGTGATAGAGGCAATGATGGCTTACTGGGTCTTGACGGCAACCCCGGCAGAAAGGGAGAACCCGGAAGGGATGGATCACCTGGTGCTAGAGGAATAAAAGGAATTCGCGGTCCTCCCGGCGGCAGCACGGGATCTATGACCGGCCCTCCTGGCCCAGTGGGACCACGAGGGTACCAGGGCCCACCGGGTCCAAAGGGAACTGACGGAAGACGTGGAGAGAAAGGGGAGGCCGGCCCAATGGGCCCAGTAGGTGGACAGGGTATACCCGGTACACCAGGGCGAGAGGGTCCTGCTGGAACTAAGGGAGAAAAAGGTGAACAAGGGGTGGAAGGCCTACCAGGAAGCATTGGACCACAGGGATACCCAGGAACAACAGGGCCAACAGGCTTGAGGGGGCAAAAGGGCGAAAGTGGCTTATCAATCCCTGTGAGTGTTTAACACAGTACTCAATGCAACGGTTAAATTATTATTGTTTTTTTTTGTAATACTGTCACTGTCACTGTTGTAATATGTATTAGCAGCCCCCATGACAAAACGTAATTGATTAAGTCATTAGTTAATCGACGGTTAATTTAACTAATAGTGTTATTTAATTCGATTAGTTAACTAGGGAAGCTATTTTAATCGTTAATCAACATAAATACCTAACCTAACAAGGGATCAGTTAACTCGGAAAGCTATTTAAATCTTTAATTAACATAAAAACCCAACCTAAAATAAAATTTTAACAATTGGACCATTGAAAGAGTATAGATTGACTTGTAAGATTTGTTTGCATTGTTATTTAGTCACAAGTAAAGGTAAGGGTGTTAAAACTTAATTTTAGTTACGTAGATAATAAATTTGTGTTTGTTAATTTTAGGGTGAAAGAGGACAAAATGGCTTACCCGGGCTATATGGCCAGAAAGGTGAAAAGGGCGAAAGAGGATACGATGGTTTAAGAGGAGCTCCTGGAAATTCAACATTTGGAACTCCAGGAATCCCAGGAGAAGTAGGACCACAGGGAAGAAAAGGTGATAAAGGTAACCCGGGTTACAACGGCTCGCCGGGCACACCGGGAGCTAAAGGAGACATAGGTGGACGTTGCAACGACTGTATGCCTGGGGCAGCGGGTGACAAGGGCGACCGAGGATCTGATGGCTTACCCGGAGCTCGCGGGGACAGAGGCCCGGAAGGACCTGCTGGAATGCCTGGCGAACGTGGCAGTGATGGACTTGACGGCCTGCCAGGAACACCTGGAGAACAGGTAAGTTTGAGATGTGGATTTATTTACCTATGCAGTAGACCGTTCCATTCCTACTACTTAATAGAAGGCTGATTGGCAAAAATTACTTGATATCCTGGAAATAATAAATAAATCCGTTTAAGTGCGAGTCGGACTCGCGCACCCAGGGGTCCATACATACTTAAGGCAGGTAAATAGTTCTATTACTGAACTGAGTCTGGGAGATTTTTCACGATTTTGTTAATTTTGTTATAAATCTCTCCACCAAAATTAATTCCCCGAAAGTGTAATTACAATATTAGTATTTATAAAAGGGAAATAAAATTCAGCAAAATAAGAGAATGCCAAAGGCCCTCACCAAAATAGTATTTTATGCAAGTGTATCATAAATAATCATAATAAGTGTCATTGAGACACGAGTGCGAGTTTATGCTAGCGATTATTATTGATTATTTGATCGTGATTTTAATTGTGATTTTTAATTTTAACCTTTTAACCGCCAATACGTTTTCGTTCGTACATGCCCGAGTCGCTGTGAAATAAGATGGATAAGTAATGTCTTATAATGCAGACAATGGCGGTTAATTTTTAACGTTAAATTGGATGGGTTTTAAAAAAAGGCCTAAATAAAGTAATTGATTGTTGTTATTCTTATTATAATTAATAATTGTTAATGAGGTGAAGCCGAATGTCGTAATAGACGCATGAGTGTCTTAATGGCTGATTATGAATAGTTGCATTTGCATACACGAAATAATGGTGGTTGCATACATTACTGTTCTCCTATGAGCTCAAACATAAACAAGTATTAAATAATAAATACTTACGTAACGGACAAAAATAGTAGATTGTGCAACAGTCGATTTAACAATAATTAAATCAAGATTACGATTTGGAGTCTTTTTGTATTTTTTTATTTCAACTCCAAATTTTTGTTTCTTTTACGGTCATCCCGTGAAAGTTTATATAAATTTCACACGAAAACACAAGCCGAAACATGAATGCACAGAAAAACCAGAAAAAATAGACCAGCGCTGGGAATCGAACCCAGGTCCTCAGCATTCCGTGCTGCGTGCTATTCCCCTACACCACCACTGGACAGGAGACTAGACACGAATTTTTCCTATGCACCCATATTTCAACTTGGATTCTTATTAGTCACTTTAGCAGCGACACTAACGCCATCTATGATCTACGTTCTCAACGAGAAACATTTTTCACTCCCATCGAAACTATCCGTTCACCAGGGACAAGAGATGTCGCTATTAAGCAATCAAATCAAGATTACGATTTGGAGTCTTTTTGTATTTTTTTATTTCAACTCCAAATTTTTATTTAATTTTTATTTTTTTTTAGCGACATCTCTTGTCCCTGGTGAACGGATAGTTTCGATGGGAGTGAAAAATGTTTCTCGTTGAGAACGTAGATCATAGATGGCGTTAGTGTCGCTGCTAAAGTGACTAATAAGAATCCAAGTTGAAATATGGGTGCATAGGAAAAATTCGTGTCTAGTCTCCTGTCCAGTGGTGGTGTAGGGGAATAGCACGCAGCACGGAATGCTGAGGACCTGGGTTCGATTCCCAGCGCTGGTCTATTTTTTCTGGTTTTTCTGTGCATTCATGTTTCGGCTTGTGTTTTCGTGTGAAATTTATATAAACTTTCACGGGATGACCGTAAAAGAAACAAAAATTTGGAGTTGAAATAAAAAAATACAAAAAGACTCCAAATCGTAATCTTGATTTGATTGCTTAATAGCGACATCTCTTGTCCCTGGTGAACGGATAGTTTCGATGGGAGTGAAAAATGTTTCTCGTTGAGAACGTAGATCATAGATGGCGTTAGTGTCGCTGCTAAAGTGACTAATAAGAATCCAAGTTGAAATATGGGTGCATAGGAAAAATTCGTGTCTAGTCTCCTGTCCAGTGGTGGTGTAGGGGAATAGCACGCAGCACGGAATGCTGAGGACCTGGGTTCGATTCCCAGCGCTGGTCTATTTTTTCTGGTTTTTCTGTGCATTCATGTTTCGGCTTGTGTTTTCGTGTGAAATTTATATAAACAATAATTAAGTAAATAAAAAAGAACGGCTGTTGGCCATTTGATAATATACCGGTAAATTATTATTTTTAATTCCCGCCATTTGCAGCGCGAAAAATAACATTGTGAAACGTTTCATAATGAAATGTCAATGCTATGATCACACAATGCGCCTCATTGGATTACCGATAGCGATATCGTTACTAGGACATATTGTACTACGCGAGTAGAAAAATATTATTTATCTACTCTCGCATCGTAATATTCGAATTATAAAATTCAAAACGAGTTTATATTTACATACTTTTTAAACACAATACCGAAATATTAAAAAAAAATCACATTATAACACTTCTCTCCTAACGAAATAATGTTATAATATAATTTTTTAAATCATTACGATACAGGGCAAATCCAAAAAGTTTATATCAACAAGTTTTGATTCCAATATTCACTTGTCTGTGGCAGTGCCCGCTTTAGCGCATGCGCGCACATGCCATACATGCGCAGTGATGTACTGGGTTTTACCGCCATTCCGTTCATAGCACGTTCATAGGTTGTTATTTTGTTGTACGAATTTTCGTGAGAAAATTTTGTTTTTGCTTAAAAATATCTGATATCAGTGAATGCGAAGAAGATTTGACTCCGCCCGATATTTTAGATGCGGCGAAGGAAATGACTCATAATTTACTAGCAAAGTGAAGGTCCTAGTATAAGTTCTGGTTGCAATGCAGGTAATTCTTCACCAGCAGGTAATGGTTCTTGAACACATGATAGAGGATTTAATATATGAACGTAGATAAAATATTGTATGCAACTGTACGCAATTAGGCCTTATAACACTCGTGTGACCCTTTTATGAAACTCGGCTACGCCTCGTTTCATGAAACCACACTCGTGTTATATGGACCCCTATTGCGATACAGTTGCATAAATAGCTATTTCGTTTTTTTTTTGTCTTGTTTTTTAGAGTTACCTGAATTGGAATTTATGTAATCGGGCTGAAGTCAAGGGATTTAAATCTGGTGCCACAAATAAATTATATTCATTAAGTTTTTTTTTTTACCTATATTAACTCTTACTTTCCTATTATGCACAGGGAGAGCGAGGTGACGACGGCCCAACAGGACCTCCAGGAAGTCGCGGAAGTGACGCAATTATACCATCAAATTTGGTCAAAGGATCTCAAGGAGAGAAGGGAGTTCGAGGGTACCCGGGGCCAAGAGGTCCAAAGGGTGACCGAGGTCGTGATGGCCTTACAGGCGAGCGAGGTCATATGGGTATGCCAGGCCATAAAGGTGATCAAGGCTTTATGGGCCTGCCCGGAGTTGATGGCACACCCGGAATGAATGGAAATCCCGGATTACCCGGAGAAAAAGGAATTTCTATTAAAGGTGAAAAAGGCACACCGGGAGACAGAGGCTTTCTAGGAGATAAAGGCTTTCCAGGATTTAAAGGAGAAAAAGGTGATCCTGGAAAATGTCCACTCTCTCTAAAGCAACTAACACAAGGAGAGCGAGGAGCTCCGGGACCAGATGGACCACAGGGACCTCCGGGTAAATATAATATACTAGCTTTTGCCCCCAACTTCGTCCGCGTGTACTTTAGTTATCAGGCCATAATGTTTTATTTAATTAACCTCCATATTGTATGAAAAACCCACTCCCCTATTGGAGTCGCCAACACCATACGGATCATTTTAAATTGTGACCAGCCATATTTTTAGTGTAGAAATAAGGAAGTCTCATAAAAACTCTCCCCAAATAAGTCGAAAGCTAACTTCTTCTTTCTTTATCTTTGCCTACGCCGATCATTTTTAGGGTTCCGTAGCCAAAGGGTGCCAACGGGACCCTATTACTGAGACTGCGCTGTCTGTCTGTCTGTCTGTTCGTCCGTCTGTCACAGGGCTCTATCTCTTAAGCTGTAAAAGTTAGACACTTGAAATTTTCACAGATTTTATATTACTGTGGCCGCTATAACAACAATTACTAAAAATAAAATAAAGTTAAAAATTAAAGGGGGTCGTCATACAAGAAACGTGTTTTTTTTAGCGTTTTTGGTTGCTAGGCGTTATTAGCCGTTGCTAAGGCGACCGAATCGCCTAGCAACGGCTAGCTATGTCGTTTGAATATTTACCTTTAGGTTTGCGATTTTAATGATTTTAAAGTTTCAATAATATAATTAGTGACTGTCTGATTTATTCGTTTTTGTACAAAATTAATGAAGCAATTTATGAACCACAAACCTCAATGAAGCCAACTTTGATAACGCGCTCGTCAAATCCGCACTGTACTAATCACTATGTTTACCTATTGTTTTTTACACAAAAAAAAACATACTAAGTATTTAACACTATTTACAAGGTTTATAATACAGTTTAAAGTTTCTTCACACCAAGTCGAGCTTATTATTATATAATTACACAACATACGAAGTCCGCAGAATTTCCCGCGAATGAACTGCGCTGACAGGCAAATTTTTTTCTGGCGCGGCGCATTCCTAGAGTCTAAAGCGCTATTCAGCCTCCGACAGGATATTATTTATTCAAAATACTTGCACCTAGTGCTTACATTTTGGTGATGTTTTTATTAACTTGTAATGTAACTAGTTATGTTTGTTCGGGTGGAATTAGTATTTCAACTTAAATTTGAAGTGGATATCTTTAACTGATTGAGCTGAAATTTTGCATGCATGTATAAATTCGATGACAATGCAATATTATTATGACGTAGAACTGATCTGATGATGAAGTTAGATGTTGGCCATAGGAACTCTGTAATAAAACGACACGACCGCATCGATTTTGGTATCATTTGATTCGTCTACCTACTTAAGTAACTAGGGACAAACAGTACCGCCAACAAAAAAGCTTGTATTTGATTTTTTTAGAAAAAATATTACTGAACTATTTGTTTTTAAAACATTGTACGGAGGTGCGGAACCCTTCATGCGCGAATCGCTCGCACTCGCACTTGACCGATTATTTTTTCATTCCGTAATTAGACCCCTGAAGAACCGCGAAGAACCGCAATACCATACTGGTACAAATGACCAAAATATTTTGTGTCACCGTCTTCCGGTCTAGAATTTTAGACATATTTTTCCGTTTTAAAGGTGGAATTAAAAAAAAAGTTTATTAAGGCTGTGTCTATATCACCAGAGCATATAAATATTCACTTTTGTACTTCTGTTTGTCCTGTAATCTCTTAGGTATCTATTAATTTCATGTGATTTATGCAACTACAATAAATATTCATACACATACTCGTACCTACATTCAGATACTTTTTAACGCAGTCAACTCAGATCAGAAAACATTTACAGAATACTTATTTATATTTTTCAGGAGAAACTGGTGACAAGGGTGATCGAGGTTACCCAGGTCAACCTGGGGATAAAGGTGAAATGGGTATTCCAGGCAGACAAGGACCGGTTGGACCACGAGGGCTTACTGGGATGCGAGGCGACAAAGGAGAAATGGGACATATGGGCTTTCCAGGCACATCAGGCGAAAAAGGACAAAGAGGTTTTTCAGGTGTTCCAGGCGCTAAAGGCGATAAAGGAGAAATCGGACCATCCATGCCAGGTCCCCCGGGGCCACCAGGATTGAGGGGGTCAAAGGGAGACCAAGGCCCAAGAGGCTTTAATGGAATCGATGGGAAAGATGGAGCTCAAGGAAGTATAGGTTTCCAGGGTGAAAAAGGAGATCAGGGATTACCAGGATTTACCGGCCCACAAGGTCCAGAAGGACCGAAAGGAGAGCCTGGTCCTGTGGGACCTGCTGGAATACCAGGATACCCTGGAACACCTGGTAAAGATGGGCCTAAAGGACAAACCGGATATCCGGGATTACCTGGTAAACCCGGAGATATTGGACTGCCTGGTCGTAAAGGTGAAATAGGAATACAAGGAATTGATGGGCTCAGAGGATTTCCTGGTAATCGAGGCCGACCTGGAGCTCCGGGTAATCCTGGTATTGGTGGATCTCCAGGAGAAAAGGGAGACAAAGGAGAACTTGGTTTTACTGGTCCCCCAGGACCGCCGGGTTTAGACGGTAACATGGGACCTCCTGGTTTTCCTGGACAAAAAGGAGAGCAAGGTTATCAAGGGCCACAAGGACCACCGGGATATCAGGGTTTGCCAGGAGACAAGGGAGACATGGGTTTTACTGGTGCAACAGGTCCCAAAGGATCACCTGGTCGAGCGTCTGAAAAAGGACAAAAAGGAGAGCCCGGTGTGCCTGGTTTAAAAGGATTTGATGGAGCTCAAGGCAGAGATGGAGCTAAAGGTGATAAAGGTAACGCAGGCATTCCTGGACGTGGATTACCTGGACTCCCAGGACCAAAGGGAGATGCCGGTGAAAGTGGTATTGACGGATATCCCGGAGAGCCAGGCACAAAAGGTGATCGTGGATACTCTGGACGTCCAGGGCTTAAAGGCGATAGAGGCTTACCTGGTCAGACAGGCCTACCAGGCATGGATGGTGTCGACGGATTGCCAGGAGGACCCGGTGATAGTGGATTACCAGGACCAGAAGGTAACAAAGGGGACAAAGGCGATACTGGATTACCTGGACAAGATGGCTTAGATGGACCAAAAGGAGATAGAGGTCCACAAGGTCCGCCTGGTTTACCAGGAGTTAGAGGTTACGTTGGTGAAAAAGGAGATAGAGGTCTTCCGGGTGTATCACTAGATATAAAAGGAGAAAAAGGAGATAGCGGTCCACAAGGTATAACAGGCAGGCCAGGAGACAAAGGTGACAGAGGTGTTGAAGGGCTTCCTGGCTTAGCTGGCGACAAAGGAGAACGTGGTTATCAAGGACAAAAGGGATCAGTGGGTCAAATGGGAGACTTCGGAGAAAAAGGTAGGTTATATCGTATCTTACCTATTCAAATAACAATAACAATTCAAGCATATGGTTAGACACACAGATAAAAAATATTATTTCAAATTAGTTCTAAAGGAAAAACAATGCCGCATTGATGAATCTTCTCTTTTTCTTGATGTCGGTTCGAAATAAAAAAGCTCAAAATGTGTATATCATGCGTGTACCTAAAATAAAATATTTTTTTAGGTGATCAAGGCCCAGCCGGGCCCGCCGGAAATCCTGGAGTAACAATAAAGGGAGAGAAGGGTTTACCTGGTATACCAGGCAAACATGGTACTCCAGGAAGACAAGGCGCGCGCGGAGAAAAAGGTGACCAAGGATTAACGGGTCTTCCTGGTCCATCAGGTCGGCCTGGGATTCCTGGTGCTATTGGACCTCAGGGTGAAAAGGGCGATCAGGGTGATGACGGTATCGCAGGACCACCAGGTTTTGATGGAACTCCAGGCTCACCGGGTGCACCTGGTCAACCAGGCGCTAAAGGTGATAAAGGTGATAGAGGCCCTACAGGATTTGGTTTGCCCGGTGAAAGGGGTGAGCCAGGTCGACCCGGAATGCAAGGAGTTCAAGGATTACCTGGTGATAAAGGTGATCGAGGTTTGCCAGGATTCAATGGACAAGAGGGACCAATGGGACTACGTGGTGAAAAAGGTGATCTAGGATTTCCTGGAAGAATTGGTTTACAAGGAATGGAAGGTATGAAAGGTGATAAAGGAGAACCAGCATCTATTGTATATGGACCTAGAGGAGAGACTGGACCGCCGGGTCCTCCAGGACTTGATGGTTTGCCTGGTAAAGATGGGGCCACAGGACCGCCAGGCATGGATGGCTTACCAGGACTCAAGGGTGATCGTGGTCCACCTGGTCCACAAGGAGTCATGGGGCCGCCCGGTCCCGAAGGACTTCAAGGACAGGAAGGTGAAAAAGGAGACATAGGTCTGACGGGACGAGAGGGAGCACCGGGTATTCCTGGAGCACCGTGTACAACTACTGACTATTTGACTGGAATTCTTTTGGTGAAACACAGTCAAAGTGAACAAATTCCTACATGTGAACCAGGACACACGGAACTTTGGCATGGATATTCTCTTGTTTACATAGACGGTAACGAAAAAGCCCATAATCAAGATTTAGGGTTTGCTGGGTCATGCGTAAGAAAATTCAGTACCATGCCATTCCTGTTTTGTGACATGTATGATACTTGTAATTATGCCAGTCGAAACGACCGCAGCTATTGGCTATCAACTGGGGAGCCAATTTTAATGATGCCTACTACTGGAAGAAATATTGAAAGATATATTTCAAGATGTGTGGTCTGCGAAGTGCCTACGAATGTCATAGCTGTCCATAGCCAGTCATTGAATAATCCAGACTGTCCATCAGGATGGAGCACACTCTGGTGGGGATACAGTTTTGTTATGGTAAGTGAACGCTTTTTTATTTGGATACCTAGCTATTATTATATCGCACCTTTGCGACAAAACTGTGACATCTGGCAATTCGCGACATGTCGTATTTATTTCATCATTAGTCAAATTAGGAAATTTCCTGGTACAATTTGACCATTATAGTACATTACTGCAGAGACCAATAAGTAAGCCATCCTGGACGAGTAGAAGTTTGATGGCCGAACCGCCAGGTGAGGGCATCAATGAAACGAGCCCAGGATGGCGATTACTGGTCGAAGCTTGTATAGTGATTTTCTCAAAAATAAAACAAAAAATTGTTTCCATTTGATAAATTTCTAATAAATATTCATATACTTATCTCTCTGGATTTGGGCAGCAGCAAGTTGTTTTTTGCTAATTCGGTCTCCGCTTTTATATCAGGAGGTGTGCCGCACATACAATATCAGAATCTTCAGATCTCATACTTGGACAATTCACTGGATAAGATTTTTACTTAATAAGAAATTCAATTGATAAGAAATATTTCCAAAATGTCACAAAAAGAACGTAATGAACGAAATTCTAGTCTAGACATGTTCTTTCCGTGGACCCTTCATCTATTCCTATGTCCTCTCGTAACTACTCGACGGCTGAGCCGATTTTAATAAATCATACGTCATTGACAATGGACAGTGACACTGGATACATGGAATTCTTGAAAAATCTAAATGGCGGATTTTTGGCGCCAAATTGTGAGTTTTCAATTTTTTTTTTATTCAACCCTATCGAGTGGTATCAAATGAAAGCTTAATTAGTCCATTAAGATATATATGGGTTAAAGTAATAGTTTAAGGGGCTAATTCACCACCCTCTTCTTCTTCTCTTTTAAAATATGGCTTTCTGTCCTAATTAAAAGGACAATTTCGCCAGTGTCAAAGTACTTATTCTCTTTCGAGAGGCAACGTTGTACGGTGATTGTAGTTTTTGCAACTTGATAGTAAAATTCCAGAAACCACGTGGAAACAGCTTGCGCATTAAAAAATGTCAGACACGAGAGCAATATAGAATTTTGTGATCACTGTTCACTGTTAAGTAAGGTTAATAATCGCCGCATAAAACACTATCAAAATTATACTTCAACTAGCCAAAGAAACAGAAATAGCAAAATTAGATATTGGCTTCATGCGCCATGTTCGAATGCTACAAACCGAATCAAAATTCACCACCCATTGACTGATTTTATTTGACGGATAACTATGATGCCATCTCCGTCTACTTAAACAAAACAAACAGAGACGGCATCACATTCATCCGTCAAATAAATTTAATCAATGCATGGTGAAACAGAGGGTTAATCTTCCATTTTCACAGAAAAATCAAAAATATCCATACTAATATTATAAATGCGAAAGTGTGTTTGTATGTTTGTCCCTCTTTCACGCCGTAACGGAGCGACGGATCGACGTGATTTTTAGCATAGCATAGTTTATGGGCCCGAGAGTGACATAGGCTACTTTTTATCCCGGAAAAATGCACAGTTCCCGAGGGAACAGCGCGCGATAACCGAATACTGCGCGGGCGGAGCCGCGGGCAAAGGCTAGTATGAAATAAAACAATAAATTTGAATACTAAAAAGAAGAAAACAAGCATAGTGGGCCAGAACTCTGTTATGTAGCTAACTTAAAGTTCAACAGTCGGTGCCCATTCTAATCGTGACCAGCTCAAAAATTCTTAGTAACTAATGGATCCTTAGTTACTCAACAGTTCTAACCCACTAGCGTTGTTTTTTTCTTTTTAGTATGTCTTAAGGCAGAGGCTTTTTTATTTATTTATTGTTTTTTGGTCCTACTTACTTATATGTACCATTTAACACTAAGGGGCTGTTTCACCATCCATTTATTACATTTATTTGAGGGATAAATGTGATGCCGTCTCCGTCTATTCGAACAAAACAAACGGAGATGGCATCACATTTATCCGTCAAATAAATTTAATCAATGGAATGTAAATTTAGTAAACACGTAATAAAAACATAACACTAAGATTTATATTGCAGTATGGTCTGGTCAATTGTACGTGGTGTTTATTACTTCCAGCACACTGGCGCAGGTGCTCAGGGAGGCGGGCAAGCTCTGGCCAGCCCCGGCTCGTGTCTGCAAGACTTCCGTGCCACTCCTCTCATCGAATGCAACGGGGCGGGTGGCGCTTGCCAGCACTTCGCCAATTTACTCAGCTTCTGGCTCACGCCCATCGAAGAACAATTCGGGGAGCCAACGAAACAGACGCTCAAAAAAAATAGCCCGAATCCCCCGAGACAATTTGTCTCTCGGTGCGCCGTGTGTATTAAGAACAACACGTAATTCTACTTAAATTAGTTCTCATTGGTGGACAGTATACTTACTTTAGGAAACCTTATTTGTGAAACCACAGACATAATATTATTGACAGAATTAAAACTAGTAGAGTTAACTGAGTGAGCGCATCAAAGTTTTCGAGAATATTTTTCATACTTTTGCAAAGTCACGAGAGTGATTAGTATGATGGAAATAAATTAAAACATGCCTCGCAAAATTGCTTTTTATGCGCCTTGTCTAAGATAAGTCGATTCGAAATACCGATTTATTGAACCAGCAGGGTAAATATTTATTTTGATATGTATTCGACACGCGAAGTAGGTTCCCTTAAATTTTCTGTTTAAATAGATGTCTGTGCCTAAATCGCTGCTAAATATTAACTATAATCTAATGATAACCAAATTATGTTGAAACAAAAATGTTTGCGAAATAAGTAAATTCTGTGTAAAATATTACCTCTAAAAATTAGGAAGGAACCGTCGACCCTTAAGTTCTTAAACTTGAATCATGGAAAAGTTTGAAGTAAAAAAAAAAATTTACATTTACATCCTAAAAGCGCTATACATGAAGTAGAGAGGGTTGTGCGTGACAGCAAGCAATAAGTATAACTATAAGGGTGGAGCTAGAAGGGCTACTCCGAAACACAATGTTCGAAGTTCGTGTCGTGCGGTCCCTCTCACACTTATACTATTTAATACGAGAGCGAGAGGGATCGCACGACACGAACTTCGAACGTTGTATTTCGGAGTAGCCCTTTTGACGAGCGTAATTTTTTTAGTCGTGAGCCGCGTATTTTCAGTCGCGTAATGTTTGCTGCATTCGACACAAAAAATTACGCTCGTCTGGCTATGATTTTTTACATTATATTCGTCATAATTTCAATTTTTTTATTTATGATGAATTTTATTCTTTATCAAGTAAAAGTAGGCTGAAACAACAATATGATTTGTTTAACATTAGGAATATATAACTTAGCCGCATTTTAAAAATGTATTTAATTAATTATTTCTACAGTTCGAATTTCTGAAGTTATAGGTATTCTGAGGTCTTAGCTGGAAGCTTTTCCTGATTCCGTACGTACCCATAATACTATAACGTTCCTTTTTCTTTAAGGTAGGGTAACATTCGCCAAAAACACCAAAGCTCGCTTACTTAATAGTTAAGAATTGATATCGTAAGTAGAGTTTATAATGTAAATGTTTTAAATCATTATTTAATTTTATTTAAAATTGATCTGTACCATTTTTTTAAATATTTTCGCATGATATTCCTGATATATTTTTACGTGATTTTATCTAACTAAATCACACAGTTTTAAAATCGACTAAGTACCTAAACCTTGGTGAAATGTTTCTAAGCATACCTACAATACAAGTGCCATAGTATATAACTAGTTACATTTACCCATTGTAATATTTTAATACGTTTGTGATATTCTAGATGTGCCTTACTTTGTATATACCTTCAATACACAAAGCATTTTATGTTCCTTTTAAACTTTTCAAAATAATAAACTAAGTGTGTATTTTGAAAATAAATAACTTAATTCATAAGAAATGACGACTACCTAGGATTTTTATATTGTGGTAGAAATTATGTAATCTGCAAAATTATGAGTTGTAATGGATGATGCGAGCACTGCCATTGTAGATAATGTTTTATATTTATAATTTAAGTGCTTATGCGTAAATAAATAACAAACGAAATGTTTACACGTGGTTTAGCCAAATGCACTCTCCTACTCCCATCTCTTTCTCGAATTTCAAATTACAATGACTTATAAGTTATAATAAATTAAAAAAATACACTAAACACTTGGTTTAAGGCATGCAGCGTTTCCACCAATAATGTGCGAAGATGTAATAATAATAATAATAATTTATTTCAGTTTACAACAAAATAGTGTAGGTACAAAACAATCATTGAGACCTTCTAGTAAGCATACATAATGCCTGTAACAGAAGACCCCGCTCTTCCGAAGTATAGATGTTGTTACATTTTGATGTTAAACAATACTAAATCTTAAGAATAAACTTAAAATTAACGTACAAAAAAATATTATGATTTAGTAGATTGATAACCAAGGGTGGAAAGCATTGATGTATACTATATGGATACGCACGTTCATGTCAACAATATGTTCAAATACCGGCCTGTAACAAGACGTCATCGCTATATAGATTATACACCGCAGAAGTGACACAGCTATTTTACCTACAAAACGTAATTATAATGCTCAGATGCAAAATAGATAATTTCGAAAAAAAAAATTTTGATATTATTTAGACCAAAAAGAAAGAACATTAAATAAATATTCAAAATATCAAACTGGGTATAAATAAAGCAATTAAACGAATTGTCATTCATGTTCAGTCACAATTTTTTACCTACAACCAATTCTGAATGGGAACGGAACGTCTGCACGTTTTTAGTCTATGATTGTAAGATGGCGTGACGTCTTATTTAAAAAAATGTTTTTATTGTGGTATTACAATATTATTATAGGCAAACCGCGTAACTGAGTCCTCGCCTGCGCGGTACAGGGGCGCGGGGGTAAGACGACAAAGGGGACTGAAGGAGGGGCTTCTTAGCACAGCTCATTCCGGTAGCCGCCCGCACCTCCTTCAGTCCCCTTTGTCGTCCTACCCCCGCGCCCCTGTACCGCGCAGGCGAGGACTCAGTTAGGCGGTTTGCCTATAGTTGCGTACCTAATCACTTGAACGAGATGTAATTTTACTTACTTGAGTAGTGAATTGTTACTTACGTGCAGGTTCACGCCTACATTCGGAGTCTCAATCAAAAACTAGTTCGTCCGCCGCTCATGAATGTCAAAGTCATACTAAAGTCCTTTGCACAGTGCAAGGTGCAAAGCAGTGGAACACAATGAATGAGTGTTCGGATCGCGATATCTAGTAAGTACATATATATCGATGGTGGAAAGTGACCAAATTCACCCGAGATATTTCTGGCGCTCGAAGGCGAATATTCAGCGTTTTTGCAGCGTTTTTTTTTCGTCTTTAGTATCTTCACAGGTGTTATTAAAAAGAGCTAATGCTCAGGGTTGTTTTTTTATGAAAACTTAAGATAACGCCGATGCTGAATTTAGCATGATTAAAATTCTTGTGACTTATCTTTCCGTTGTGCTATAATAAACGTGGGACGCTAATTAATGACGTTTGACCGCGCGGTCAAAACGCTCGAATATTCGTCCTCTAACGAAGTGAGAGCGCCAATAGTTCGAGGGGAAATGGGTCATTTCACCCGAGTTAGACACACTTCTTTTCATTTCAACTGCGAGGAAAGTAAAATACTACAAAAAAAGAGACGTTGCGGCTGTGAGTGCTTTATTGAAGGCGAATTTTGTGAAGTGTGTGTAGTGTGTGTCGGAGGTTGGTGGATCATAAATTTAGTCTTAATGCTGCACAAAAAAATAAACCACGGTCTTAGAAATTATTATTATATATCGAAGGTTTTTTTTTAAAATAGCACTAATAAAATCGCAAATTAATAAGTAGTTAAACGGGTCGCTCGCGTTGCCCCTAGCAACTGACTGCCGTCATCTTCGCAGTCTAGCAAGCAAAAACCGCTGAATGAAACACGTTTCTTGTATGAGGACCCCCTTTAATTTGTAGCTTTATTTTATTTTTAGTATTTGTTGTTGTAGCGGCCACTGTAATACATATCCTGTGAAAATTTCAAGTGCCTAGCTATTACGGCTCAAGAGATAGAGCCCTGTGACAGACGGACGGACAGACAGACAGACAGACAGACAGACAGACAGCAGAATCTCAGTAATAGGGTCCCGTTGGCACCCTTTGGGTACGGAACCCTAAAAAGTGTCATTGACAGTGTCAATTATCTTCGACTCCGTGGCTACCTAATCGTAAAAATAAAAAAAATACTTTCCACCCTAGAGATGAAAACGCAATTTTCCACCCGGCTATCTACGAGGGCGACACTGAAAGTTTTTAGAACTGGCCACTTGTAAACAATATAATAAAAAAGTAAGTTTAAATTTTGAAAATGGAACTCTTTGCCAATATTATTGAGTATGTATTTCATTCATTTGTCATTAGTTTTACGATTTGGCGGCAAATTGAAAATTGTCTGTGTCACGTCAACATGAATTTAACTCGCGAAAATTTTCGTGCAATGATTTTTTATGACTTTCGATGTCATTTAAGTCAACAAGAAAGCTATGATAGACTTCGATTGGCCTTTCATGATGAAGCTCCATCTCGTGCGACCATTTACAACTGGTTTAATGAGTTTAAACGTGGTCGCACTAATCTCACCGACGATCTGCGTGAGGGACGGCCTTCTACGGCGACGACTGAAAATAACATCAGTGTTGTGCAGCTTATGATAGAGACTGACAAAAGAGTGACGTATCAGCAGATTCGGACAAGCTTAGGCATCGGTATGAGTCAAGTGCATAAAATCCTCCATGAACATTTAGCGGTCAGGAAGCTTTGTGCGAGGTGGATACCTCATAATTTGACCGAGGCCCAAAAACTCCGTCGGGTTGATTGGTGCCGTGAAATGATTGAAAGATTTAACGGAGGTGACTCAAATGCTGTTTTCGACATACTTACGGGTGACGAAAGCTGGGTTTACTGTTATGATCCAGAAACCAAGAGACAGTCTGCTCAATGGGTGTTTCCTTTCGAGGAGTTGCCAACTAAAGTGAAGAGAGGTCGAAGCGTGGGAAAAAAGATGGTGGCCTCGTTCTTCGGAAGGACAGGTCGCTATGCGACAATTGCTTTAGAGGATCAAAAAACAGTTACTGCAGAGTGGTACACTAACAATTGTTTGCCACTTGTATTGGAAAAAGTTCGGGAGAAGCGACCTCGAAGTAGGATCCTTCTTCACCACGACAACGCCTCGTCGCACACCGCCAGGCGAACGATCGACTATTTAGTGACGTCAAACGTGGAATTACTGGGTCACCCGCCGTATAGCCCCGACCTCGCACCTTGCGATTTTTATTTATTCCCGAAAATAAAAGAAAAACTTCGAGGAAAACTTTTTATGAACACCGAGGAAGCAGTGGGTGCGTTTCAAAAGGCCGTCGAAGAGACCCCTAAGGACGACTGGGCTAAGTGCTTTTCTCAGTGGTTCCATCGGATGCAGCGGTGTATTGATGTGAATGGACACTATTTTGAAAAGATATAATAAAACTAATAACTTGCTAGTTTGCTCAGTTTTTGATTTTCTAAGAACTTTCAGTTTGACCCTCGTATCCATGAAAATTAAACTTTGCCCTGTTTTTTGTGTACACGCAAATAGAAACTGACAGGAGCTTCTATGGGCGTGTACATGAAAAACGGGTTCGGTATTTCCATGTCGATACTATCCGGGCCGGGACATAGTGTCACCTACCCTCCTGAGCCCCGGCGTAAAATTTCTGTTTTTACATTTTTGAACCGAACATCAATCAAGTAAAGTTCAAATTATTATTTTTTTATGTCCTCAATTGAGGACCCAGGGACCCACAAGGCTACATAATTTGAGACAAGATCAATCGTGCAATCTTCCTTTTAATTGTTTATCATAAACACTGAAGTTTTTCAGTGTTTAATACTTTATGGAGTACAACATAATAATATGTACTTTAGTTTCCTGTTAACCTTAGCGGTCCCCCGACACCGATGACGCTTAGATAAAAAAAAATATTACTACGTAGTTATACTAAATTTACTTTAAAAAAAAATATTACTACGTACTTATAAGTACTAATTTTGCGGGAAATCATCATAGTCCCCGCGGGATAGGGATAAACGAATTCTTCGCAGATGAACTCGCGGGCGACAGCTAGGTAGTGCATAATTATTTTTTACTTTTTAGATGTCCTTTTTAGGCGCCTTTCTTTAGTTTTTTTTTTTTTATTATTATTTTTGCTGGCGTTTTTTTGCCGGGGGTTTCTAAAATTTTTAATTTTAGTAATTTTTTTATTTCATGTTTTTTAAACTTTGGTACAACCTATATTTTTTTTTTAATTATACTAGTGTGTTAAATATCCTGGCTGCAGCTCAGCTCGTGTTGCCACCATTGCCTTGTATATGCTTGTATGTAGAATCAAATACTTGATCAAAAGGAATCAAACACGACATGTCTGCTATTTTTTTCAAGAGTAGGCATACTGGTGTGCTGGATATCCTGGCTGCAGCATCAGCTCGTCGTGTTGTCACCACTGCATTGTATGTAGAATCAATTACTTACTGATCAAAACGAATCCAAACACTACATATGTGCTATTATTTTTTATAGTGTTCTAGTGTGCTGGATATCCTGGCTGCAGCATCAGTTCATCCTGTTGCCACCATTGTATTGTATGTAGAATCAAAAACTGATCGAAACGAATCCAAACACGATATATCTGCTATGGTTTTATTAAGAGTGTACCTACTGGTGTTTTGGATATTCTGGCTGCAGTATCAGGCCGAGAATTGCATAATCTTGCAGAGTTATGTAGCATACAATATGGATGTTTCAAATTTTACGTCCCAAATTATGCTTGAAAGTAAAGTAAATACCCACTATGCGTCTAAGATTCTTACCGCAGCGAACAAAAGAGCTGATGATCTTGAAACGGCTGAACCGATTTTGATAAAACATGTCTAAGAACCATCGCTAGAAAACCAGCTTTCAAATAAAAAAAACCGCATTCAAATCGGTCCACCCGCTTAAGAGCTACGGTGCCACAGACACACACATACAGACACACATAGCGGTCAAATTTATAATACCCCTTTTTTGCGTCGGGGGTTAAAAACATGATTCATAAAAACGTCTGTTGGCGCTAATCAGCCGATCAAGGCTCTGCTAAAGTTAGAGTACCGTAGACCCTCCTTTATTTCCCTGCTTAATCACAAAATGGCCGTCACAAGTTTGAACAGTTGACTTTGACCAGTGCTGCCACCTCTTTGAGGAGAATAAGCGCTGAAAGCGCTTGAAAATAGCGTTAGATTCCGCTAGACTGAATAATCAAAAAATAGCGCTAGAATTCGCTAGCTTGCATGATTACAAAAAAAAGAAAAAAGACAAAAGAAGTTTTTATTTATTTTACTACAAATCTCTTATTAGTTGTATGTGACAAATTGTATATAAATACTTATCATAAATCTAAAATAATAATGGTTAATCGATTTCGATGTCAAAACGTCGAGTAATCTGAATTCCTGAAGATCCAGGTTGCGGTGCTTGAGGATTTTGAAATTTCCACTTAAATTTTTGGTTTGATTTGCTTATTTTCTACTTTTTGCCAAAACGCGCTATATTTTCCGCTAGGAGTTAATTATAAAATTTTAGCGCTAAGTGACCCAAAAAAGCGCTAGATCTGACTCCGAAAGCGCTAAGGTGGCAGCACTGACTTTGACAAGAGCAAAAAAAAACCATAGCGAAGATATTTATCTGGAGGTTTACACAAAGATTAAAAAAAAATCAGGAATTTGTATTTAAAAATCCTCTAATAATATGAAAAAAATAAAATTAGGATGATTTGCACTTGTTTAGGTCTACTAATACACGCGGATCGGAAATGGCGGGAAAACAAATATCTCTTCTGTCACTGCTGTCAATTTTTTTAAAATTCTCGATAAGGCCATTTTTTTGTCTTTGATTTGTCAAGAGTGCCAACATAACGCGTCTAATCAGTATAAGTCTATCAGCAGCTCAACAACTAGCAGGCAGACTGCTAGGCAAACGTTTATGAATCATACTTCTTAATCAGTCTGTTAACTAACAGACCGATCAAACCTCAATTAAGGATTTTTTATGAATAAAGCTGTTATAATACACTAAGTTTGTTTACGCCTCCGTTATTGTTATCCCTCTCGCCGTAGATGAGCCTCTGTGTAAGGCGCAACAGAGAAGGATACTTTCTTACCTTGTGATATGGTTGATTTTCATAAATACATAACTCTCACAGGAGACTCTAATTTTTTTTCGGTTCATATGACTGCTTTAAATACGTGCAAAATGGCTAGCGCTTAAGGACCTACTACATAGTGATCATAGAAGGATGATGTCTGAAATGTAATTGAACCATATCTAGTGGCTATATACCTATGGATTATTTTGTGCGACTGCCAGCAATACTGGTGTAAGCACAATCTAAACGCCGGAGCTCTACAATGTGGAAGACGCATCGAAATAGTAAGTACTACGTACACGTAGTACTACGTACACGTAGTACTTACTATTTCGATGGGAAGACGCTTAGCTTCATCGCCTAAAAATTTTGTACATTAGTTAGTGTCATTCAACATTTAAATACTATAGTTATAAAGTAAATTCTAGTATTTTTTTTAAATAGTGAGACGATTCGGGTGCAATGGTCGAAAGCACAAAATGAATTGGCAACTCTACTGCGGTTTTTTGCTGTCATCTGTCATCGCGGGAATTGATTGAATGTTGAGTTGAGTTGAATTATTTACAGACAGAGAACCAGAGAACGCGTATTTTCATATATTTTATTTAATACTTTGAAATTTACCGTGGAAAATGTGCTAACTAGAACAGTAAATCGAATAGACAGTTACTAAATTAAATCAGTATTAGTAGATTAATTTCATTTGACAATGTTCGAATGGGCCTATAGTGGTGCTAATAAAGCTGTTCCCCGAAATGTGGGCCCCGAGTGCGCTTATTTTTTATCGTATCCTAGGCAAATAATTGAAACTATAATAGTAACCGCGGCATGCTCATATATTTTAGTAAGTATCAGGGTTTTTAATTGAATTATGCCTTGAGGTTACTATAGTATAATTAAATTATGTCGGACGAAGTACAAAACTGTTTTTCCGGCTGATTTGTTATGTAAAACACAGCTTGGACTTAGCATCGACTATATAAGGATGTATTTTGAGCTTAAATGATGAAATAAAATAATTTAATTATAATGATCATAATCATCATCCCAGCCTATGTATACATCCTACTTTAGGCACAGGCCTCGCAGAATGAGATTTTATTTATACTACCTAATTAAAAAAAGGTAAAAAGTTACGCAAGGACCAAATTACTTGTTATAGTTGAACACATTCTTTAAATTAGATTTCATGAGAACAAACATTATGCTTTTCTCCAACTCAATGAATTGTTTCATTATTTGTAAAATGTATGCATGATTACAGGTAGAGACCTATCCAAAATTAAAACTTCCACAAGAAAAATGTTATGTTAAAAGTGACCGAGGAGGCAAGAGGCTTTTGCTAATTTTACTGGCTCTGCTATGGGGAATGGAAATTGGGTTCAAGTTTGCATCACGCACAGTTATATATTTGTTGAACCCATGTCATGTTACCACCTTAATGCAAGTGAGTACATCAGCTTTACCTGTAGTGTAACACAAGAAAAAAGCATAAAAAATAATTATAAAATTTTTTCAACTATAATGTCTATCTGGTTATAGCAATAGACAGACAAAATTGTGGAAAAATAAATTAGGTGTCCATTTTTTTATTTGACTATTCAAATACTTTGATTTTATTCAATGTTAATTATTTGTTTTGTTCCTGCCTCGACAGGTGAACTATCTTAAATGTGTAACATATCATAATCATTGCAATGATGTGATATGTTTACTGTACATTTATACATAGTCATGAAATGATCCAGTTAAACAGGTCAAATGTTACAGATCACCTACCTATTTATACAACTCATTAATATTTAAAGGGCTTACAATTAAACAATATATAGTATAAAAACTGGCTAAAATCGTGTTGGACATGCCCATAATAGGGTTCCATAACCATTACGAAAAAATTTAGGAATGTTTTTTTAAGGATTTCGTATTTTGTACGGAATGTTCCAAGTTTAGGTATATTTTATAGGTACCTTAGGCTGCTACATGCTCTTAAACTACTAATTCTCAACAAAAACTTAACCGTTATAGTTTTTCTTGTAAGTTTTATATATTTAATACCAACCTGAATTTTTTCAAATTTTTCCACCCACCGGTTTAGATTTTAGAGGGGGAGGGGGATGTACAATTTTAATGAAAATTGACAGTTAAGTTAAATATTTTGCAAACAGAGAGAGACCTATCCAACGATACCCCACACTACAAGGTTGGATGAGAAAAAAAAAATCAGTCCCACTTTTGGAATTTTTGGAATTTTTTACTGTATCTGAGCAAAGCCGCGGACAGACAGACAGACAGACATGGCGAAACTATAACGGTTCCGTTTTTGCCATTTTAGCTACGAAACCCTAAAAAGTAAATGGAAGGTTCAATGATCTAAATCTTTGCTATTTAAATTGTATGCATTTTCATTAGATTGACTTGTGATGCATAATTTATTGTGAAACGAAACTTATATAGCACGATGTATATCCATCTTAATATCTGTTGTTGTCTTTTAGATTTACCTGTTAGCAGCACCACCTAGTAGGACAGTAACAGCAGTTTTTCGCATACATTTGAATCTCTTGAATGGACCTCTTCTAGCATTTTTATTCCCTGAAACGGCTTCTCGTCAGGTAACTAATCTTAGATAATCTTGTAAATAGAGGCTGCCCGTTAATTACGTGAGCCTCAAAATGGGGGCAGAGTGCAGGGACATTTATTTATTTTGCCCGATGGATGCCTTCTCTTAGCCAGTCTCCAAAGATTTAGTGCGAAAAAATACACGTGATTTTGGGTTTTTGTATTCCCTGAAACCTCACCAGCAGGGAAAGGGAAGGGGTTCAAAATTGGCTATAAAAACCTCGTGTGATTAATGGATGAGCCTAAAACGAAAGTTTATAAAGTTTTAATGGCCTACAAGTTATTGCAGGGGTACAATTTTCAAAAAGGTCTCTAATCAAAGGTATAGTACATTATTCACCTCTATTTCCCAGAAACCTGCCATAGTAGATTGTACAACAAGAGCATAAAACGGCACATTTACATAGCTATCAGAGCCGGTACGGCGAGGGTGGATAGACACGTCGAGGGGAAAATGGGTTTAATGCTCGAGTTTTACACTGCCTTCAATTTCCATTTCGAGAGAATGAAACAGTGGCAACAATTGTTCATTTACTAGGTACCTTTTATATTTCATTTTATTTTATAAAATTATAAATTTTTAGGTTCATTGATTTACTAGCTTTTGCCCGTGGCTCCGCCCGCGTGGTATTCGGTTATCGCGCGCTGTTCCCTCGGGAACTGTGCATTTTTCTGGGATAAAAAGTAGCCTATGTCACACTCTCTCCATAAACTATCTCTATGCTAAAAATCACATCGATCCGTCGCTCCGTTACGGCGTGAAAGACTGACAAAGACACAAACACTTTCGCATTTATAATATTAGCACAGAATAAGTAATAGTACAAGTACAGAAGGTTCTTTCTTTTGATGTTGACGAAAGCCGCCCTTTTATATGCCTACGTAATTTTTATTTGCAAAATCACCGCGCACCCACCAAGCAACATTAAACTCTAGTGCTGCGCGCGAAGGTCTTTATTATTCAGCACCAATGTTTTGGCTTAGGATAGGGTTGAAAATCAACAAAAAAATAATACTCACATATATAACTTAAAGAGTTAATTCGGACCATATTCAGACAAATACTTAGTTTTCTAGCATTTTTAAATTGACGCGTCTACGATCTCCGACGGTCACAAAATGGATAATTGTACAAGGTCGCGTGCCGAATGCGTCGTCGGCTGCCTCAAAGGTTTTGTACGCCCGCAGTGGGCATTGGTAAATCGCGATTTACCTATCTGTTCTTTTGTCACAATCGCACTTAATATGGTTTCGATCAGAATTGGGTTAGTTAGTGAACTGATGGTTAACATTACATTTAAATCAATTGCTAAGTTTAAAAAATCTAAGCATACAGATATTGGGAAATGATTTTATTTTACACTAGCTTATGCCCGCGACCTAGGTTATCGCGCGATGGCGCCCTCTACTGGAATAAAAGGTATTCTATGTTGATCCTTGGGGCTTAAACTATCTCTATACCAAATTTCGTGAAAATCGGTTCAGCGGTTTCGACGTGAAAGCGTTACAGACGGACAGACCGACAGGCAGACAGACAGTGTTACATTCGCATTTATAATATTAGTAAGGATTATGTAAAGATTACTGTAAAGCGTAAATTACAGACATGATATTGATGCATACCTAATGTGAATGACCTAATGGTGTGGTAGTGAGGGTTGGCAGCAGCAACTACGCTATTTAAGCAGCAGCACTAGCGACATCTATGTTTCGCTCTCATTGAGTGGCGTCACATTCTTTCGGAACTAACCGCTCACCCAGACGAGAGATGTCGCTACTAAGCAATCAAATTATGATCGGTTTTTTGGAGTTTGGTAGAGTAGTATAAAAAAGCAACCTGAAGTAGCATAGGAGAAACTTGTATCTAGACTCCTGTCCAGCGGTGGTGTAGGGGTTATAGCATGCAGCACGGATTGTTGAGGAGCTGGGTTCGTATCCCAGCGCTGATCTCTTTCCTGGTTATTCTGTGCATACATGTCTCAGTTTGTATTTTCGACAAAAAAAAATTATTCTAATACATAAATATAACTTAAACTTTTTAGCCCCATGTTCTAGCAATAAACATAAGTTTCAATTTAGTTTTTAAATTTATTTTCACTTCTCATGCTCGTAAAGTTCGTGTTTATGCTGTATCTAGGCGACATAAAATGACTTTATGCTCTAGTGTATAAAATAAAATCTTCGACTAAGACCAATTTAAGACCAAGGCACAACAAGGAACCGCCACAAACAAAAAAGATTCTACATATTTATTAATAATTTTTAACTTAAATAAAGTTAAAAATCAATCAAACCAATCATAATGAAATGAATCAATAAAATAAAAAAATAATGCACAAAAAATAAAAGGTACATAGAAAGTGAATAGTTATTTCCACTGTTGCTATTTCATTTCCTCGAAATCGAAGTGAAAAGCAGTGTAAAACTTTTCCCCTTGACGAGTCTATTTATATATGAACGTCTTGGCTAAAATGACTCGTTTTATGCTTTTGATGTACAATCTACTATTTTAATATATAACAATATTAATGTAAGCATTTATCTGCTCTTAGATTCCGGCAGAGGCAGCCTTATATTGGATACAACATGGAATGATGTTTATAATCCCTTATTACCTCTTAAGAATTGGAGGTATGTTGAACTAATTAATTTATATGCTGTATTTCCAATATTTTTGATTTGAAGTTTTATTTTTTTATATATTTAGTTAAACTATTTTTAACTAGCTATTGCCTGCGACTCCGTCAGCGTAAAATTTGCTTATGCCACCCGCGGGAACTATGCAATTTTCCGAGATGAAAAGTATCATATGTTTTTCCCTAAACTATCTGTGCCTATTCCGAATTTAATCTAAATTGGTTCATCGGTTTAGACATGAAGACGTAAAAAAAAACAAACATACTTAGAAACTTTCGCATTTATAATATTAGTGGAAAGGGGAAGTACCAAAGTCTTACAAGGAATCCCAAATATTTTACAAACGGATCCCTAAATCGAAAAATGGTCAGGGAAAATTTATATTTTTTTGAAAAGTTATCTATACCCATTATTACCTATCCATAGATCAAAAGATACATTATTGGTTTAAAAGAGAAAAAAATATTTACCTCTTCATTGGTGTGGTTACATGCAAAATTGCATACTTTTACCATTGACGGTCTCTAAGCTAAGCCACGGAAGGAAGGACGGACATACTGAAACTATAAGGGTTCCTTGTAGGATTATGGAACCTTAAAAAAATATATAATCTTATGTTTTTTTTTCAGGTGTGTACAACATTGAGCCACTTTGGGATTTCAATTGGGCCATTGTTAGTTATTGCCTGAATCTATTATACCATTTTATTATTCTTCAAGCTATAGCAATAGTGAGTATAAATAATGATCCTAAATCAATATATCTAATAATATGAATTTAATACATTTAAACGAGCAATTCTATAGGTATATGCGTTATCTCGCTTTGATTTCATACAGTTCGAATTTTTCTAATAATTAATTTTCATGTCGTATGGATAAAACAGTGGTTGTACTATTACAGCCCGCGCAAGTTAACCTGAACCACATGATTTGCCCGGCGCTGCTCGACCCTTTCGACGGCGCTTGGTACCGCGCGGCAGCCGTCCTGCACCAGGCTTTACTTTGCCCACTCCTCTGCAAGGGGTATTGTCTACTCGCCGAGTTCTGCCTTACCAAGTTCCCCCCTACAAAGGTGAAACCGCAACTTAAGGACTTATTGCAAGACAATATGCAAGAGGAATCAGGGGACAAATTGAGAGACTAGTAGTTGACGCGTTTGATAACTCTTTGGCTGTAATTGTACCTCACAACACAGCTAGTACGACTTGCCGCTCCCTGTGTTTGTAGCGGTTGACGATATTAGTCCTAGTGATTGAATTTTCCTGGCTAGAGTAAACAATTAAGAATCTCTCCTACGAATTTACTCCTGGTAATTTAATTAGCAGTGGGTACATGCGATAGGTACAGGTCTCGCTACGGAAGTGAACTGTTTGTGTGACTAGCTTTGTGTAGATATTTGCGACGGCCATTAATGTGCCCGAGTAGCACCTACCTTCTTAACCGTGTAACCGTTTTGTAAAGAAAGAACATACTTAAGTAAAGTCGGCCTAACTATTTGAGCGAATAAACTATAGGTATATTTCTTAATTTGGATACTTTTTAAGTTATGTTCGTCTGTCAGTGCGACTAATTCGACATAGGTTTCGGGTGCCGTATTTAAGATATGCAAAGAAAATTGAAGTAGGTTTAATAATACATACTTTCGGTATAAATATTAAGTGGGAATGGGTGCTTAATTTACGTTCTGAATCTAATAGGGTCAATTGCAAAAAAAATTGTACATACTTACCTAATTAAGGGATTTATTTAGGAAAACTTAACTAATTCCTTTGTGTTACAAAAGATAGTCATACAAACTACATATATGGGCAATCGTAACACAAAGGAATCAATTAAGTTTTCTTAACTAAAGCCCTTTACTATGTACATTTTTTTTGCAATTCACCCTAATACCGTCTATTTAGTATAAAACGAAGTAGTTTCATTCGTCGTGGCGAGACATGTACGGCACTAAGGTTGTATATAAATTGACAGATTATAGTGGTGGTGTTCACCCCCGTCAAGTTTTAGGGCCAGCAGGGCCACCACGAAATTCGAAGTACGTATCGTACCGTCCCTCTCACTCTCTTATTAAATAATATATGTGTCGGCGGGACGGTGCGATCCGAACCTCGATTTTTGAATTTCGTAGTAGCCCTGCAGGACAGATGGACTATATTCTAACTTTAACGTAACCGCAACTGCCAACTACTCATACCATACATTTCAATTGCAGCCAATGTGCAGTTGGTGTTTGGTTGTGCCGACTGCATTGAAACTGCAGTGAAAGATATATCGGCAGTTAGCAAGCGGCAGTTAAGTTACGGTTGGAATGCAGGCCGTCTGTACTGGCCTAAGGCCCGGCAACTCGTGCTTGCAGTGAAGGGTAGTTAGAATCTCTATTAAATTGCCTGTTGTAGTACCTAAAATACAATATTTCATCGCGTCCATTTTGTTTGGGTGATTATTGTTGATAATAAGCTAAAATAATTATTAGATCATGATCTCTAACTAAATATTTTATAATGATAACATAGTTCACTGACTAGAAATTGCTGATTCTGTTATTAGTTAAAGTTTAAATAATCAGTGGCTCTGGCACGCATTTTTTTTATCACGGTTGTGAATCTCGTGTTCTTTAACACAAGTTTTTTAGTGTCAAAGAATAAAGAGCTTTATGTCCGCGATGAGCGCTAAAGCTAAGGCCTCAGGTAACGTAAGTCAAATTATAAAGGTAGTGATGGTTGAAACTAAGATAACAATAGTATTTAACGTAACTGCACGTACAGTGCATTGCTTTTGCTGATGGTCGGCTACAATTAAAAAGTACCTAACCGTTAGAATGACAAATAGTATAGGACGCGGTATATACCTATGTCTAACTGGGAAACACTCGTTAACCATCACTTTGCTATGGCAGAAAGGTAAACGCTTTTTGCGGCTGCAAGTCAATTTGCATTGTTTTTGTTTCACATGTAAAAAAACGTTTTCAGTGATATGATCTTAACTCCTTTACCTTTACATTGTATTAAATAAAATCACTTCCCGCCGTCTGTACGCTTAGATCTTTTAAAATAAGCGACAGATTTAAATGTGGTGTTCACTATCAGTTAGATCAACGCATCTGCAGTACTCCTGGTGTTGCAGATGTTTATGGGTGGTGGTGATCTCTTACTATCAGGAGACCTACTTGCTCGTTTGCCATCCAGTCGAATAAAAAAAAAGTTTTATATTGATACATACTTACAGTGGCGACGCACCCCAGTTTCGCGTGAGTGTAGATAGTTTTTGGGAAATGTAGCCGAAAACTGTGAAGTTTTTTGACTAGAGACCTTTATTTAAAATCGCACCCTTGCGAAGCCGGAGCGGGTCGCTACTTTATTTATAAAAATATGTAAGAACTTACCTACAGAAAAACCTCAAATCTTCAGTGCATTGTAAATCTTGCTCGTTTGCCATGCAGTCGAATAAAAAAAAACTTCTTTTCCGCAGCTACATAACATCTAAAGCCACAAATAAACTTTAATTCACCTTTATTTGTAACCAAAGTAAAATGCAATTCAGTGTCACGTTGGCAAAGTAAAAAACGTCAGAATCAATGATGACGAATATCGCTAATTAACACGATGATTGATACAGGTGCCTAATATAACTACATAATATGTATTATAAAAGCGAAACTTTGTGTGTATGTTTGTTACTGCTTTACGCTAAAACGGCTGGACGGACAACTGCGTTATTCCTATTCCGTGGAAATATCGGGATGAAGACTCGGACGTGCAGCTATCTACATACCAAATTCCATTAAAATCTATTCAGCCGTTCTTGAGTTATAAATGATGCTACTAACCCGACCTTGTTTTATTTATATAGATATATAATGTCGATTAGAACCACGGTGTAGTTCGAGAATTTAGTAAAATCCCGGAATTTTACTTAAACAGATATTATTATATTATTAAGTATATAAATCACGCGGGCGAAGATAAGTACTTGACTAGAAAACCGGCCAGTAAAACTAGTTGAATTTCCATGGCGGTGCAGTTAAAGTCATGAGCTTTACCTCCTGTAGGTACAGATCGAAGAGCTGCTACGATTGAATTGAACGAGTGAATGATATGTGTGCATCACAAATTGATTAGGTAGTTACAGATATACAGATTGATTGAAAAACTAATATCGTGTTATAAGAAATATGTATTTGTTTACAAAATATTAGGTCCTGTGTAAGGACGGTACTCACAGTGACAACACTTTCGTTCAATATATTTATTCGTGCTAGCTTTAGCGAATTGACCTATACTGTGAACCAGTCTCGATTTTTGTGATTACGGGGTGTGCGTGTCCTAGGAATCAAATTAGTTGACTGTACCTACATTTATTTTGTATTTCTTGACAGTATTGGTGCCTAAGGTTCTCTTTTTTATATCTAAATAATTTCTAAGTCAATGCGGGATTTGTCGCAAATACAAAATACGTTCATCCGGATGCAATTTCTCTGAAAACGTTTTGTATTAAGTATAATCATCCGCCCAATGACGTGTTCGTAGGTAACTGTTTCGTTTCATCTCTTATTAAGTTTACCACAGTCATGTATCCGGTTCAATGTCTAATCCGATTCTACTTTCCCGACGTTACATTGAACGTTCGATACTTAATATATATAAGTCTTATTGTACGATAAAAAAAAAACAGCTAAATCAATAAGTACCTACCTACCTACACTTTTTAGCGTTGTCTACAGCTTCATCGTATAAATGTCTATCCTATTAAAAGCATTTAACTAATGTACCTATTTTTATGTATAGGTAATATTATTGTAATGCCCTTAGTCACCTACGTTACGTATCAATATAAGTATCTCATGTTATATTAATCATTAGTCAAAGCTTGATAAAAAATCCAAAATGTGTTTGAATACCGAAATAGCTGCCTTTAAAATGTAATTATAAATGTTAGATCCTTGCATTGACACTGATGCACGGTCAAGAGCATAAATATCTATACAGTCATGGCCTCAAATATTATCCTCACGGACCCGGTGAGCCGCATACATTGTACGGTTGTACCTATAGATCGGCCACACCGACCGCTGCTCTAAAAACGGTGACGGAAAGATTGAAAATAGTGTTTATTCCTGTGAAAATTATAAAGTACGTACGTGTGCAATCGAGCTTTGCCCGGCGTCTTTCGAGGTAGTTCAACTATCCGGCAAATAATATTCTGAGAGTTCAGCTATTTGGTAGCAGATACCTATCTAAAATGAAAAATGACGATCTCATATATTAGGTAGCATGTAATGTCCCACTGCTGGGCAAAGGCCTCTCCCCTGGATTTCCAACTGTCTGGCCAGTCGCTGGAAAACGGGTCTAGGTCATCCCGCCATCTCCGTCTTGGCGTGCCACGGCGCCGATAGCCATCGTGGGGCATCTACTATGTGGTGATCTGTGCCCACCTTTCTGGGCGCATGCGACAAATGTGGCTAGCCCAGTCCCATTTGAGCCTCGCGATGGCTTTACCTACGTCCGCGATGCATGTTTTGGAGCGCAGTGTGGTGTTGTCCGTACCTTATCCGAGGGAAATTCATTTTTGGTAGATATGTATTTTAATTGTTTGTTTGGCGAACTTGAAGGAGAAGAAAAACGTGAGAAAACCTACACTCATCTGTGTCTCGGCATCATGTGTGGGTGGGTGTGTGTACGAAATTCCCAATCTATACTGGGCCCACTGAGAGGAGACCTGTGCTTAGCAGTGGACGTACATAGATATTTTTTTAATTATTTGGTAGCACCTTCTATCTTTGATCTATCTTATGTCGAGTAGAAGCCTCGATACATAGGTAGGTACCTCGAAAGACGGTAGCAAAGCACAGTCGCCCAAGTTTTGTTTAGCATTTAAATGAGCAATTTTTGTATATGTATTTATTTCGGATATCTGAAACGGCTCTAATGATTTCGATGAAATTTTAAGTGTATTAGTTACCTAACCAATAAAATTGGGAAGTAGATAAACATGAATATAACAAATAAGTAGTCTTTTTTGTATGATTTGGGATATGAACCAACTATCCTAATTACTAGAATATTGCCTGCCATTTGCCTTCGCTATGATTGTCGGTAGGTACCTATTATTTATACTACCGAGACTAATCTACATAGTTATTTCCTGGAATATGATAGATATATAATATGGCATTATCTATAATTGAACAGCAAATGTTTATTTCGAGAGTTTAATAATGATGACATGATAGAATAAGCATGTAGTTACGGCATTGTCGAAGAAACTGAGTCACGTACCGTACATTCCATACATCTGCCAAATAAACATCGCGAAATAGATTATGAAAAGGTTCCATTCATCCTGGTACGTGATTTATTTTCCCCGACTGTACGCATATTATTGATCTGTGGACAACGATATTAAGAGTATTTGGACGTATTTGAAATGCATGTCTGGTTACTTCCTGTTACGTAGGTATGTATGGTATGTACTGGAGAATAGGCTGGACAATGGGACAGTTTTGTCCCAAGACGGTAGACCGTGAGTTTTTGCTACCACGAGCCAGTTTTGAAATCACGTGCCTACTTATGTAAAAATATCGCTCGTAAGTTGTAACATTTTTGTGTTAAATTGGAAATATGCATAGACTACCTATATAGCTCTATATTATTTTATCCAATGCTCCAAAAACTCGATTCGAGCGGTAATCTTGTAGGAATTCATCGTATTTTACAACTTTTGGGTAGTATTTTTCAAGATCTGACTATAAACACTGCACTTAGTTTCTTATTATAAAAACACTATAGGTATGGAAATAGTATTGTACCGTAACATGGTTCTTTATTATCTATTTATCTAATTTTAAATAGTTTGTAAGGTTTGTACGGGTGTTGGTTATCTATCATTAGTAGTTATTATATTTTTAAATATTTGAATCTTGAAAATTAATACAAATCTCTTAAAAAGTAGCACATTTTCAAAACTTTCCTTGGGAAGAATATGTCACAGTCGAATGCAATATTAAAATTATGCATAAGGCCATCAATAGGCAAATAATAAATAGGTAGGTACACATCTCAAATCGTTTGGATTACATTTTTAAATCACATCACACTGTATAAAAACCTGTGGTTTGACCTCTGGTTTTTACTAAGTATTTATATTTACTAGACGACCACTACGAACAGGGCCCTAATAGTACCTATTAGCGATTTTGTATTGAAATTCACTAATACTCTTTGCTTTTAATTTGCTATGCAATTATTTGGCCCTGATGTAGGTATTAGTGGTACCTTTGCAAAATACTTTCATGGTTATTCCAAAGTAAGTACTTACATACAAGGCAACTTTAAAATATGAAACTCTAAATTATTCAAACCTGCTAATTAAATTAAGTACGCTGAAACCTCATTCTACGGTAATATTTTTTTTTACGGTTACTTTCATCTTTCATTGTAACCACAATTTGCGCATCGTGAATAGAGACGATTATATTTTTAACTTAAATTGAGTAAAGGGCGTCGAGTCTGTTGCTACGCTAAAATATTCTGATGGAAAAACCCAAAGAATTTAAGTCCTCTAGGTAGACGTTACTAGGGTAAATATTTGTTATTTATATTTTTGTCTCTGTAGGTATTCAAAATAAAACTGTTCTGATCTGTTTTACTAAGTATATTTTTAACAATTATTTTACCACTCCACTAGTCTCACTACGTTTCACGTGTTTATAGAATCAATCCGACAGGTGGCAGGATCTAGAGAATTATTCCACGCTGAAATATTTTAGTGATGTTAAGAAAAAGAAAGAACATAAATACAGCGTTATATATGTTCCCATGGAACATTATACTCGTAAGCCTGTGATTGAACAAAGCAAATGTCTAGATATTGTAAGGGTTCACTTTGGTTTGTTAAATAAAGTATTGACTCAAAACATTATTTTAATTGCCAACCCGTTACAAGTTCCTTCGTCCTACCTACAAACCACATCACTTTTCACATAGATCATACATCTTCGCTTATGCAAAATATGCGTGTTCATGCAGTTCCTCCACATCCAACAAAAACACACAAATCATACAAACCCATCTATCACCACCCCACACCACACTGACCGTTTCGAACTCAACCAGAGCTCATCTTCAGAGTAACACCACCGTATACACCATGCTAACAGTTGTCTAACAAGCATCAAAATAAGCATAAATTTACATTCGGAAAGTACCTAGTAAACTCTACGAATATTATTTGTTCGTAGGGTAAATAAAACGACTTAGATGCCTATAATGTGGGATGGCGGGAGTTCGCCTTTGATAGGCAGGAGTGGAGCAAGAGAGGAGAGGCCTTTGCACAGCAGTGGGACACAAAAATAGGCTAAAAAAAAAGGGTAAACTGGACCTGCAGAAGAAGACCGTAGATGACCAATAGAACTCGTCAAAGCTAAGTAATGCTCGCTCGTCTATAAACGATTTTAGTGATTCTTATATCTCACAACGATTCCATCAAGCCCAAACACGGCTTAGTTACGTTGTTTTATAACAGAGTTCCGTTGCCTACCTTTCGCCTTCAGCATCAGATCAGTTCGAAAGAATCATTAATCTTCCTCTTAATCTTAGCTGTATATGTGTGCCTTCTGTGTTAGTGAATAAATGTATTCTTTCTTTCTTAGTCGCTATCTTGGTAGTTATATTAATCATGATCGTTTATAGACGCGCGAGTATTACTTAGCTTTGACGAGTTCCATTGGACATCTACGGTCTTCTTCTTCAGGTCCAGTTTACCAAATGATAGGTACTTTCTGAATGTAATTGCTTATCTTAAGGCTAAAAATGCCAAAATCGCCGTAGGTGTGGCTATAAAATTTGAAGTTTGCCCTCGATTTTCCCAGGATTCCATCATCAGATCTTGACTTGGTGACAATGGGACCACCTCAGAAGAGTACTCTTTCGAATAAAAAAGAATTTTGAAAATCGGTCCACAACTGACGTTGAAAAATGAAAAACAAAAATACAAACATTGGAAAATAGAACCTCCTCCTTTTTTGAAGTCAGTTAAAAAAAGTTAAAATGTTCTTGTACGTAACAATACTCAATGACATTATCAGCAGGTTCAGTGTAGAAAATAAATTCAAGGCAACCATAAAAAAGTTTATTGCGAAATTTTGTTAACAAAGGTTGTTCCATGGTCGGCGTTACCGTGTTGGTTGTGCGTGTCTACACACTGCAAATGGATTAGGTACATTACAATACCACTTTTTATGAGTGGACTAAGCAAAGCAGTAGGTACAATAAGTACGAAATAAAACAAATTTTCCTTTACGATGATACATAATAATATTGTTTTCACGGAACTATATAATTATTAGCAGATAAGCTGTTGTGGTGCTCAAAATTATATACACATACACACACACCCTCTCCATCTTGATAGTAGGTCGAGTCGTGTGTAGATAATATTGAGCAAAATTAGTGCACTATCACTTGCTGCTGACTGTACAACCAAGATACTAGTAAGTAAGCTTCGGCCCTAGCCTTAGATCGGGTAGAGCGAGGTTGTCTTCTGGCGCCCCTTGCCACTAGCGCTGCGCCTAGGGCCGATCCTGCTCGAATTACATGTATTGTATACCTAACCTCGAATTCACTGTATAATATTGTAGCATTTGTCAGAAATACAGCCGGTTGCATTGCAAACTGAAAGCCGGCTCGGCAGTTAGCGAACGCACACCATGCACGCACGTATATGTGATATCTAATGTAGATATGGATTTACACAATAAATCAAACAAACTAAACTATAATACCTGCTTTGCTTTGTTTGATTCGCATAGATAAACTCAAATAAATAAATTCGATCGAATACATTATCTTTTTGCACTGATCTTATGTTATGGTATGGTATAGGTATACATGCAACACTAGCACTATTTTTGTCTCTGGTAGCCTTTCTTGCTCTTCCATCTTACATTTCTGTCATGGTCTGCTGCGTCCATTACATGTGTAACTTAACTTCATAGTTATTTAATCAGAGTTTATTTCATCAAAATAATTGTATTTATTATATTTTGAAAAATACTATAAGTTTACAATTGGATGTTCATCTCTTATTATTTACGAGAAACGCCACACAGAAGCTGCCTGCGCAATACGCTCTAACAGGTTATTTAGTCCCAGCAAAATACGACAGTATTATTTACGGCTGTTTATACAAGACTAGCTTTTGCCCGCGACTTCGTCCGCGTATACTTTAGTTATCAGGCTATATGTTTTATTTGATTAACCTCTATATTGTATGAAAAACCCCCTCCCTTATTGAAGTCGTCAACACCATACGGATCATTTTAAATGGTGACCAGCCATATTTTTAGTGTAGAAATAAGGAAGTCTCATAAAAACTACCCCCTAATAAGTCGAAAACTACTTCTTCTCTCTTTATATTTGCCTACGGAGATAATTTTTATTTGTTATCAGGACCCTTAATACCAATAGGTATATGTATACTTATAGCAATTTTCATACTCCTAAGTCCAGAAATCAGAAAATTTCAATACAAACTTCACCCCCCATTTTACCCCTTTAGGGGTAATTTTATCCATTTCACCTACATAGATAGTTTTTAATTGTAATCGAAAACTTGTATACCTATATTTTTCATATATCTAAATCCAGAAATGAGACAATTTCCATATAATCTTTACCCCCCATTTTACACCTTTAGGGGATAATTTTATCTATTTCACCTACACAGATAATTTTAAATTGTAATCGAGAACTTGTATACCTATTTTCATACTTCTAAGTCCAGGTATGAGAAAATTTCCATATAATCTTTACCCTTCATTTTATCCCTTTAGGGGGGGAATTTTATCCATTTCACCTGGATAGATAATTTTTAATTGTAATCGAGAACTTATACACCTATTTCATAGTTCTAAGTCCAGAAATGGGTAATTTCCATACAAACTTTACCCCCCCATTTTACCCCATTAGGAGAGAATTTTATCCATTTCATATACTCAGATAATTTTTGATTGTAATCGAGAACCTATATACTTTCATAGATCTAATTCCAGAAATGAGAAAATTTCCATACTAACTTTACCCCCCCCCCATTTTACACTTTTAGGGGAAATTTTATCCATTTTGCTTACACAGATAATTTTTAATTGTAATCAAGAACTTATATACCTATTTTCAAACTTCTAAGTCCAGAAATGAGAAAATTTCCATACAAACTTTACCCCCCCATTTTACCCCTTTAGGGGGGTATTTTATCCATTTCACCTAGACAGATCATTTTTGATTGTAATTAAGAACTTATACACCTATTTTCATACTTCTAAGTCCAAAAATGACAAAATTGCATATGAGCTTCACCCCCCCATTTCACCCCCTTAGGGGATGAATTTCTAAAAATCATTTCTTAGTGCTCACTTACATCATAAAAGGAACCTCTGTACCAAATTTCAAGTTTCTAGGCCCAGCGGTTTGGGCTGTGCGTTGATATATAACCCAGTGAGTCAGGTTTGCCTTTTATATATATAGATAAGAACAATATGCCGGAAGAAGCGGCAGTTGGTGGCGGCCGACAAGAAGCAGGCCCGATGCAAAATTCGCAAGTTGGCCGAACGCCTACCGTTTTGGACGGGATGCACATCGACAAGTTGGACGGTGTGTCTAACTATGTATGTAACACGAAATTTTCACTGAAGATGTCTTTAATAATGGAATGACTGTGAGATTGCGTTGAAGCGGACGACGGCGATCCACATAGGAACCAACACGCACTCGGACGCATATGTTTATCACTTAAACCGGCGTGTTATAAATATTCACTCACATGTACTACGGCTAAGAAAACATGCATACAATTACAGAAGATTTTTGAAGACAAAAGTCTCTACAGATGCATGGCTTTACTACGTCAACTTCACAGGTGTAACTTTAGCAATTTTAGTAACATGTCTGATTACATATACACCACGTAACCACCTTTGTTCAACAACTTGTAGAAATGGGGAAAAAAGGTCGAAGATGAAAAAGTTGCCGAGCTTTTGCTTGGTGGATTATCTAATGAATACGACACCCTTGATACCAGCCTGGAAACTACACTACATACATCACAAAAACACTATCAAGTGAACTGGTAAGGACGCGGCTTATCCAAAAAGAACACAGGAAGATGATGTCAGACTCAACACCATGTCATTCAGCTTTCAGCTCACAAGAAAAGAGGCATGTGGTTTGCAGCTTTTGTAAGAAGAAAGGTCCCATCAAATCAACAAAATGAAATACTAAGAAGAAGTGTAAACTTTAACAGCGTCGACTTTTACAGCTACGGGCATAGCTGTGGACTGGGTTCTAAGAACTATGCAAACAGTTCTACGTTAGTAGAGACCAGCGGTATTAGTAAGTATCAGTTTTTAGTTTAGTCGAATAAGCATACGCATACGCTCTGTCTAACAAATTGAACACATATTAAGTAATCGCACAAGCCATCAAAATTTTTATTTCTTCCATGACTAATTACATAGAGGCAGTTATGAATCTCGTTCATCAACTAGAAAGTATTGGAAAAACTGTGGATGATGAGAAAGCAGCTAATTTTTGCTTAGTGGATAGCTTTTTTCATCACACTTGTGTTAAAGAATGCCATTCTTTACAATTGGACATGATGGATATAGCATCACTGGTTTCGCTTTTCTTAATATTGCAACACCTGTTTTTAATCTGTATCTCTTATGTCGAACCTCTTGAACCTCTGTCCGGTCCGTAGTGTCGGGTACGCTGTATGTATATTTTATTTCTGAGCCCTGCCACACTCCAAATGCTCGGTTTAATAACCATCACCTCCACAGATTATTATCGGCTCAGAT
The DNA here is from genome assembly GCA_037349165.1 of Choristoneura rosaceana. Taxonomy (NCBI): domain Eukaryota; kingdom Metazoa; phylum Arthropoda; class Insecta; order Lepidoptera; family Tortricidae; genus Choristoneura; species Choristoneura rosaceana. Next base: position 2,504,202 of record JAZBNJ010000030.1, on the reverse strand, counting down.
CACTTTTTCTTGTTTTTTAAACCTTGCGTTTTATTATTGCGCATTCCTCAAGTATTTCAACATTAGTGGCAGGGTGGCGGATTTGTCGTACGATCCACTTGGCGCTGCACGCCAGCACGTGGTCGTGGTGCCTCATTTGATCGGGACGGCGATAATCCTTTCGCTATGGACGGCATTCACAATTCGAATGGAAACACATAATGAAAGGCTTGGCAGTGGATACGGCAACGTGGGCGGAGCAATTCGTCAAGATGCGGTGAACAAATTTGATACTTATAGTCATGAAAAGCTCGAAGGAGCGGCCAAATTATCATAACTGGAAATTTGCGATGAAAATGATTCTTATCATGGAGGGTTTGTGGTCTTGCGCTTGCGTGCATGACACTGAAACAAATAATAATAAGATAGACACTGGCTCGTATTTACATGGGGTGAAGTCCACCTGTGATTGACAAGCAAACAGCCAAGGAAGCTTGGGACGCTCTGGCAAATGTCTTCGAAGATGACAATATGACTGTCTATATAAATACTATTATGACACTGGTGCAGCAGCTAGCAGATATAGGACAGCATAGAGGATGAGGAAATAGCCGAGATTCTTCTATTTGGGTTACCCCAGGAGTATGACAACCTTGTATCCAATCTTGGGACAGCGACAACAGCGGCTAAGTCGACCAGCGAATTGGTTAGAACCCGCTTATTACAAGAAGAACTGCGAAGGCAAAACGGCGATTCTACTACTGGTGAACTTGCATTTACATCAAGAAGAAAGAAATTGGTCGTCTGTCAACTAAAGTCAAAGTCACTTTTAGAATTGATAATGTTAAGATAACTCTAACTGATGTTATGTTTATACCTAAACTCTCAACTAATTAGATCAGTATTACTGTTAAATTAGATATGGCATGCCTTATGAACACCATGGGTTGTCCTCTTTTCTCGTCTTCCGCATGTCGATTCACTGCTTGCTTTGCTGCTGTAAATTAATGAAGTAATCCTAATTAATCTAAGATATCATCAGTCCTCATAATACTCACTGTATCCACGGATAACCTCTGAAGAGACACCGACGGGTGTTCTTACAGGTTTGTATGCTCGGTTGAAGAAAAACGTGGATGGATGAGGATAAGTAAGCGCAAATATTTATTTTTGGAGTGATATGTCTGTTAACGGTGATGCTGATGTGTTGGCTCTTCGTGGCAACGTGCCTGCTGCGAACTAGCAAGCGACAGTGATGCATGCCGCAAGCTGTCATGCCAATATTGAGAAACTGGAAGGCGTTCGCAATTATCATTCTTGGAAATTCGCTGTAAAAATGTCATAGATGCATGATGGATTGTGGGACATTGTGGATATTGGTACAAGTGCTGAGAGAGATGTCATGCTGCGTGACCAGCGCGCCCCAGCAAGAATATGCTTGCCTACTAAATCGAACCTATACCAATATGTAAAAAATACCAAAACCGCCAAGGAGGCGTGGAAATGCCTTGCTGACGTCTTGGAGGATTCAGGTTTGGTGCGCAGAGTACTCTTGTTGAGGCAATTACACAGAATAAGAGTTCTGCGATTTCAAGTTCCGCCAACTTCATCGCCGAATTAAGTTTCCTACTCGACCTCCGGTTACCACGTGGAGAAACTCGATGGCTACACAAATTTCACCGCATGGAAATTCAACATGAAGAAGACTCATCATCGAAAGCTTATGGAAATGCGTGACCGGTGAGGATGTGGATACTGCGCGTGACGAGCGTGCTTTGGCCCGAATTTGTTTATCGGTAAAATCCACGTGTCACCAGTATGTGTCAAAGGCTAAGACCAGCAAAGAAGCGTGGACGAGCCTTGCTCAAGTGTTCGAAAATTCTGGCCTGGCAAGAAAGGTTATGCTGCTCAGAAAACTTCACAGGATAGAGTTAGTAGCGTACAGTTCTATGTCAGAGTATATCGAGGCCGCCATGATGCTAGTCGAGCAGTTGGCAGACATAAATAAAGTCATAGAAGATGAGGAGGTTGCGGAAATTCTACTATCAGGATTACCGAAAGAGTTCGAGGCGCTTGTATCCAATTTAGAGACACTCTGTATGACTACAACTTTATCAAGCAAAGTAGTTCGCTTTCGACTTCTTCAAGAAGAAAGCCGTAAGAGCGGTGACTCATCAGCACGGGGAAACCGCATTTATTTCAAAAACAAGAAATGTCAAAAAGTGTTGTTTTCGCCTGAAGAAGAAGAGGAATGAAGAACGGGCATCGTCTCCTGGGCAGGGCCTGCTTGCTTCAGCATTCCTAGCAACGAGTGGTGACTGGTTCGTTGACAGCGGCTGCAGTCAAAATATGTGCACAGTGCAACACAAAATAGGCGTTTTCTAGTTTCAAAGTAAGTCGAAGTCATGTGATGATATCAAATAACAGTAAAATAAATTGCATAGGCTCTGTTACAGTAAAATTAAAAGTAGGTAATTTTACTTTAGCATTGACCAATGTTCTATTAGTGCCAGAACCTTTTGCCAATCTTTTATCTGTAAGTTGTCTTGTCTCAGAAGGATACAATGTAATTTCCTCATAAAGCAGCTGTCTTATTTGTTTGAATAAAGGTGAGGAAACTCATGGCAAACCAGTTTGTACTGCACCTAGTATAAAAGGTTTATACAGGTTAAAAACTTTGGATGAGTGATGACACGATGGTGTGCAGTGGCGCATTCTTCGATAAATAATACTCGCAAGCGGTGTCGACAGGAACCAGTGGGTCGGACTTAAAGGCGTCGTCGGTTGTAAGCCATGATGGCAATCCAAGCGTTCCGCAAATTCCACAATCATCTTTGGCATTTTATATTAGCGCAGTGGAAAAATTAGAAGGTGCATCTAATTTTTATTCCTGGAAGTTCTGTGGAACTACGTGATCGGTGCTGTGATGGACGGACGGACTGACGCTGGCACGTATCGCACTTAGTCTGCAGCCTAATCTCTACCAATATATCAAGAATTGCTCCAGCGCTAAATCCGCCAGTACGAAGCTTAGCGACAAATTCGAAGATAGGGGGCTATACAGAAGAATCCTCCTATTGAGACAGTTGCATAAAACAGAATATGCACAACATAGTAGCATGACTGCATTTATTGACAATACAATGAAAATTGTACAACAGTCAGCTGATATCGGCAAGGTCATAGATGGCAGTGAAGTGGCAGAGCATTGCTCAGTGGTCTGTGTCTAAATAAAAATAATTCAGGAAATAAAGAACAACCCTGAACTGGAAATAAAATAAAATACATCCCATCAGAAATTAAACCTGCTGATGTAGGGACGAGATCCGCCTGTTCGAAAGAGAATACAGAGAGATGGCTGAACGGCTCAGAATTCCTACATATTCCTACATACTATCGGCAAAACATAATGCTGCATGCCAAACTTTTCCACCACTATTATCAGTCCTACATATGTTTACAAATAAATCACTTTGAATGACTTTGAGGGTCCTACGGAACAAAAAAAATCAAAGGATGTCAATAACCTGGACGTGAGTGAGTGTTCAACTAGACATTAGTATCAATATACAAGACTCCGACTCTGCAGTTATCAACGAGGATAAAGGAAAATAACAACAACATGATTTTCTTCAAGACACCAAAATTCAAGAACTAAAGATCATACAATCAGAATATTTTCCCTTTGAATTAGAGGGTAAAGAGACAAGTATGTGTCGAAATCTAGGATTATTCAAAGACATAGAAGATATATTACGGTGTAACGGACGCTTGAAAAAAGCCGATTGGTCCTTTGACAAATTTTATTTACTTACATTCATTTGTATCCCATACTCATAAATACCAAGGAATACAGAATTCACAAACAAACTAATTATGAAGACGCACTACAAAAATAAACACGTGGGTGTTAATCATACATTAAGTATTATTCGACTCGACAGTCGTACTGGAACCCACAAGTTAAAAGTCCAGTTCAGCAGATTCTGGAGAAATACCTATTAGATGGAGCAACATTGCCCTCCCTCTCTCGCATCATGGCCGCCGCTTAGGCATGCACGATAAACTATGTAAGTTCCTAAATAAATCTTTAATAATAAATAGAGCCTCGTCATTCACTCTTACGAACCCAGCCTAACATGGTGTCAGAAGACGAAGATCGTGAAGACAAGGAACAGTCAAAAACGCAGAAAATGCATGCCGGGTGCACGCAACCACCACGTGTTTCAACACCGGGTCAGTTGTCCATCGCATCGGGACTGGGGCCGCTAGACCTTCGAAATACAAATATGCCCGTGACATGGAGGAATTGGATCACGCAATTAAAAATATATCTGCGCGCCAACGGCCTGGAACAGGAGGACAGCGGTCGAAGGGTCGCCATACTGCTGCATTGTATGGGCGCCGAGGCCTTAAATATTTTTTACTCTTTCGGTGTCGATCTCGATACCATAACATTCGACGAACTCGTGAAAAAATTTGAACATTATTTTACGCCGAAAATCAACGTCACCATGGAGCGGCACACACTCTTTAATAGAAGACAAGGAGCGGACGAGTCAATTGACGACTACGCCACGGACCTGATAAACATAGGAAGACAGTGCGAATTCGACAGCCTTGAAGACAGTTTAATCAGAGACATCTTTAGCCTAAACCTGAACCAAAAAAATCACCACATCAAAGAGAGTATCCTGATTAAGAAACCGAAAACTCTAGAGGAAGCCATAGAATTAGCAAAATCTATAGAAACCACAAGAAATCAGGCCAAGACATTAGAAGAAACCTCATCATTCGTAGGAAGAACCCAGCCTAACAATACCCCGATTGTGTTAAACATGAAGGAGGTTCAAATAAACAACCACCAACACCAGCTTTACCTAAGGTAAGAGTAAATTACAGTTCTACGTTTACATATTTAAGAATGGGTTAAGTTGTCAACCTGTCGGATGATCGGTAAAGGTTGAACTAAAGTAGGTAAAAGTAATGATTTTAACTTAAATAGCTGGTTCACGGTGGATGCAGGCCGCTTCACACCGAATATACTGGAGGTCTATGGGGGAGGCCCATGTCCAAAAGTATTTTCATTAAAATTATTAACCGTTTCTAATGTTATAGTTGTTGGAAATATTAATCTATGGTATGACATCTAAGGCAACACTGGCTCTATTGATTGTCTCTGGTAGTTGCCTCTTCCTTCCCTTCTGTCTCGATCGCCTGCCGTGTAGCGTGTGTAATTTTGTTATGAGCTTAATCCGAGTTTATTTAAGTATAAAAACTACATCAAAATAATTGTATATTATATTGTGAATAATATAAAGGTGCAATTGGCTGTTCATCTTTTATTTATAACAAGAAACGCCGCCACACCAGCCGTATAAGCTGCCTGCGCGTACGCTCTGTCTAACAGGTTGTACGATACTATCGTATTTGCTGGGACGTACAACCTGTTAGACAGAGCGTACGCGCAGGCAGCTTATACGGCTGGTGTGGCGGCGTTTCTTGTTATAAATAAAAGATGAACAGCCAATTGTGTAGTAAAACGACATGTTTAGTTTGGGATTTGTATTGAAGTAAAGTCAACAAAAGTATAAACAATTATGTCAATCAAGTTTAAATATATAAAAGAATAGAAATTTGATTAGAAAAGCTCATAAAAATAGCCAGTACTTATGTATCACAATAAAGTACCTATTTTAACATCCGCCCATAATCAAAATTCTCTGTATTTACATAAAACTTGCTCATAACAGTATACTTTCAAACCTTAAATGTAACATCACAAACCAAACAGTAGATAAAACCAACGAACTATAAAACATAAAATTCAAAAAATTCTAGGTATCAACTAAATTAACTAAACCTAACCCTTGAATACATCTTTGATGTGCAGTTTTACCCAGACATTTGGTGAGCACATCAGCAGACATATCGCTTGAACCAATGAATTTTATTTTTATAATATCATCTGACACCTTTTCTCGAATAAAATGAAATTTCGTGTCAATGTGCTTAGTTCTACTATGATGTACAGGATTGTACGCCAAGTTTTGCGCACTCTGACTATCGCTGTATAAAGTTATAGCAGGATATTGATCGTTATTGCTACATACCTGGGCAATGAATCTACGAAGATACGTAGCCTCTTTTGCAGCTTCTGTTAATGCCATATATTCTGCTTCAGTAGACGACAATGCCACTGTAGGCTGTTTCTTTGACGCCCATGATACCGGCCCATCTGCAAGTTTAAAGCAGTAACCGGTGTAGGATCGCCGATCACTGGTACAATTTGCCCAGTCGGCATCCGAATAACCCATAAGAGGTATTCCGGTTTTCCTGTAGATTATAGAATAATCTATAGTGCGCTTTAAATACTGAAGCACCCGTTTTGCCGCCAACCAATGAGTTTTGCTACATTTAGTATTAAATTGGCTCAAATAACTGGCAGCAAACGCAATATCTGGCCGTGTATTCACAGCAAGATACATAAGACAGCCAATTATCTGCTGATAATCATAAGTTGACTCCTTACCTTCAGAATCAGCAGCTAGCTTGCTATTAGCTAATGGCGTGTCAAACTCCTTAGCATTCTGTAATGCGTACTTCTTCAGTAGCGAGGTAATGTACGTCTTTTGATTTATGGTAACTTTTCCATCGTTACAATCAATATTTATTCCTAAATAATATTTTAACGGCCCCAAGTCTTTGAGTGAAAAGTATTTTTGTAAATCACTTTTGACTTTGACATACGAAATGTCGTTCTTGTAAAATATAATTAGGTCATCGACGAATATGGCCAGTAATATTATTTCAGAACCAATGAGTTTCTTATACACACATGGTTCAGTAGGCAGCCTATTAAAACCTATTTTAGACAAGGTTTCGTTAAGCTTAATGTTCCACGCACGAGGGGCTTGCTTTAGCCCATATAAGGACTTTTGCAGTAGACATACCTTATCTTCATGGCCCTTCTTCACAAAACCTTGAGGCTGGTCCATGTAGACCTCCTCGTCTAGGTCGCCATTTAAAAAGGCAGTGTCAATATCCAAGTGATGCATTTTAAGGTCCATTTCGGCGGCTAAGGCAAATAAAGTACGCAGAGATGAATGTCTGATCACCGGCGAAAAAATCTCGTGGTAATCAACTCCCGCGACTTGATTATAGCCCTTTATTACTAGTCTAGCTTTATACCTAGTAATATTACCGTGTGTATCAGTCTTCAACTTGTACACCCATTTACAGGGAATTATTTTTCGTTCAGGCCTGTCCACCAGCTTCCAAGTATTCATTTTCATTAACGAATCATACTCATCTTGCATAGCTGACTTCCATTTATCCGCGTCATCGTCTCGCATAGCTTGAGAGTAGGTGTGAGGTTCTCTGTCCTCAGCTAATGTGTGATAGGAGAAATAATCTGGAGGTTTCCTATCTCTAGTTGGATATCTCCGATCTTCTACCACAGGATAGTCCTCCAATACCTCAGCCTCAGGTGGACAAGACGTTTCAGGAAGTGGATCAGCAGAAGCATCATGAAACTCTTCCTGTAACATATCATTTGCCTCATGAACAGTACTAGGACAGATATTCGACTCCCTAGATACATGGGGCAATACATGTTCCTCGCATACAGGAGCAGGGGACTCTACCAACCTATCTTCTCGTTCTTGTACCGGTCTCACGCTGTCTAACAATATGACAGGACCAGGTACTGGAACGTTTTTGGACGTACTTGGCTCTTCATCCGATTTATTGTTCTTCAAGCTTGTGAAGCAACCTTCGAAGAATGTAACGTCACGTGACTTAGTAAACCTTCTTGGATATTGAGGGTCTCTGAATATGTAACTATTTGGATCATCTGAATATCCAACAAAGATACATTCAATAGCTTTCATATCAAATTTCTTCCGTTGACAATCAGGTACATGAATTAAAGCTCGACAGCCGAAAACCCTAAGATTACTTAGATTCGGTTTACGCTCATACAATTTCTCAAAAGGAGTTAAGTTGTTAAGCGCGCGATGGGGGGACCTATTCTTTAAATAAACCGAAGTTTGTACCGCGTCTTCCCAATACGCTTTGGAGAGAGAACACTGTGCCAACATAGAACGAGCTTTCTCGATTACTGAGCGTATAGTTCGTTCAGCTATCCCATTTTGTTGCGGACTGTACTTTACCGTCGTTTGATGCACAATACCATTAGTGCGAAAATGATCTGACAATTCTTTGTTGACATATTCACCTCCATTATCAGTCCTAACAGCTTTTATTTGAGCTCCAGTTTGCCGTTCCACTAATTTTTGGAAATGGCAGAACTTTTCTTTCACCTCTGTCTTCGAAGAAATAAAATATATAAAAATAAAGCGTGTATAATCATCTACAAATAATAAGGCATACTTGTTACCTTGTAGAGAGGTTTCTGACATCGGTCCACAGATGTCGCTGTGTATCAACTCAAGTAAAGACGTAGCTGGTTTATAGGCTATTTTCTTAAATGGTTTGCGAGCTTGCTTGCCTTCGATACAGGCTACACAACTCTCTTTGTCAATTTCTGTAAACTCTACACCTACATGACTATTTCTTAAATGGTTCATACCGATGCGACACAGATGACCCAAACGCTTATGCCATAACTGGTACCTAGTAGCGGAGTCAGAGTGCACATCACAAGCCACATCGCGAGGCATATTGACAGTACAGTCTAATTTGTACAGACCTCTATAGGGCGAACCGTGAAGAATAGAGTCACCTACAAAAGAAAAAGTATCAGAATCATAGAAATTACAACCATTTTTATCAAAAAGTACACTAAAACCTTTTTCTACAGCCTTATAAACAGATATCAAATTACTATTTAAAGAAGGTACATAAATTACATCTTTTATTTTATTAATAGTAGAAGAACCAGAGTGGATTGGTATATCACCAATACCGCCGCTGTCTATCTTGGTACCATCTGCAATAGTAATCTTTGTATTAGATTCTGGTGATCTTAAATTTTCAAACCATTCCAATCTCGATGTCATATGCCGGGTCGCTCCTGAGTCTATAGTCCAGTAGTCTTCACTGGCATTAGAACTAGTACCGAGAGCTACCACTGAAGCCGCTTCCTGTGCCTTCTTCTTTGTCTTCCGTAAAGGACAATCTGGGCGCTTATGACCAGGTTTGTTACAGTCATAACAAACAATAGGTTTCTTAACCTTTTTGGGCTTGACATCTCGCGAACGTAGAGCAGAATCAAGTTTGGTCGAATCTTCGCTTTTCGACACTTCGTTGAGAAGTTTAGACTTTACTAACTCTGTTGTCACGTTCTGGTTGCTATTCTCAAGTGCCATAATCAAGGGATCAAACCTGGATGTAAGTCCTCCGAGTAAGATAGCAGCAACAGACGAATCTTCTATAGTTTTCCCTATGTCAGATAAATCATGCACAGTCGACATCACTGCATTGATATAAGACTCTATATTAGGGAAATCTGACAAGCAAAGTCTATATAGTCTTCGTTCTAAATAAAGGCGACGACCCATACCTTTATCCTCATATGCATTCTGTAATGCAGTCCAGGCTTCCGACGCTGTTTTCGCACTTCTTACTTGCGTTATAGCCGAGCCTTCGAGTGTGAGGCATATCTTCGTCAAGGCCTTTTTATCAATTTTTGACATCGTATCTGCAGGAATATTATGGCTTTCAGGATACCCTTCTATAGCTTCCCACAAATCTTCATGCATCAAATAGTTATGCATTCTGAATTTCCAAGTGCTATAGCCGTCTCTATTAATTAGACTAAAGTTGGGCAGTGAGGAAGAGCTAGAACCTCTTACCCCATTCTCTCCTCGATTATGAGCCATTGTATACTAATTGTATCCTCAGATCACAGTTGTCACAGTATGTATCGAAAAAATCTGAACTATTATTTTTCAGTTTTCGATAAACTATCACTTCGCAAAACACATTTAAACATTCATTTTATAATTGAAAATGTTTTTCTTCAACAAAGCTTCGTGCTGATAACGTTTTTGTAGTAAAACGACATGTTTAGTTTGGGATTTGTATTGAAGTAAAGTCAACAAAAGTATAAACAATTATGTCAATCAAGTTTAAATATATAAAAGAATAGAAATTTGATTAGAAAAGCTCATAAAAATAGCCAGTACTTATGTATCACAATAAAGTACCTATTTTAACAAATTGCACCTTTATATTATTCACAATATAATATACAATTATTTTGATGTAGTTTTTATACTTAAATAAACTCGGATTAAGCTCATAACAAAATTACACACGCTACACGGCAGGCGATCGAGACAGAAGGGAAGGAAGAGGCAACTACCAGAGACAATCAATAGAGCCAGTGTTGCCTTAGATGTCATACCATAGATTAATATTTCCAACAACTATAACATTAGAAACGGTTAATAATTTTAATGAAAATACTTTTGGACATGGGCCTCCCCCATAGACCTCCAGTATATTCGGTGTGAAGCGGCCTGCATCCACCGTGAACCAGCTATTTAAGTTAAAATCATTACTTTTACCTACTTTAGTTCAACCTTTACCGATCATCCGACAGGTTGACAACTTAACCCATTCTTAAATATGTAAACGTAGAACTGTAATTTACTCTTACCTTAGGTAAAGCTGGTGTTGGTGGTTGTTTATTTGAACCTCCTTCATGTTTAACACAATCGGGGTATTGTTAGGCTGGGTTCTTCCTACGAATGATGAGGTTTCTTCTAATGTCTTGGCCTGATTTCTTGTGGTTTCTATAGATTTTGCTAATTCTATGGCTTCCTCTAGAGTTTTCGGTTTCTTAATCAGGATACTCTCTTTGATGTGGTGATTTTTTTGGTTCAGGTTTAGGCTAAAGATGTCTCTGATTAAACTGTCTTCAAGGCTGTCGAATTCGCACTGTCTTCCTATGTTTATCAGGTCCGTGGCGTAGTCGTCAATTGACTCGTCCGCTCCTTGTCTTCTATTAAAGAGTGTGTGCCGCTCCATGGTGACGTTGATTTTCGGCGTAAAATAATGTTCAAATTTTTTCACGAGTTCGTCGAATGTTATGGTATCGAGATCGACACCGAAAGAGTAAAAAATATTTAAGGCCTCGGCGCCCATACAATGCAGCAGTATGGCGACCCTTCGACCGCTGTCCTCCTGTTCCAGGCCGTTGGCGCGCAGATATATTTTTAATTGCGTGATCCAATTCCTCCATGTCACGGGCATATTTGTATTTCGAAGGTCTAGCGGCCCCAGTCCCGATGCGATGGACAACTGACCCGGTGTTGAAACACGTGGTGGTTGCGTGCACCCGGCATGCATTTTCTGCGTTTTTGACTGTTCCTTGTCTTCACGATCTTCGTCTTCTGACACCATGTTAGGCTGGGTTCGTAAGAGTGAATGACGAGGCTCTATTTATTATTAAAGATTTATTTAGGAACTTACATAGTTTATCGTGCATGCCTAAGCGGCGGCCATGATGCGAGAGAGGGAGGGCAATGTTGCTCCATCTAATAGGTATTTCTCCAGAATCTGCTGAACTGGACTTTTAACTTGTGGGTTCCAGTACGACTGTCGAGTCGAATAATACTTAATGTATGATTAACACCCACGTGTTTATTTTTGTAGTGCGTCTTCATAATTAGTTTGTTTGTGAATTCTGTATTCCTTGGTATTTATGAGTATGGGATACAAATGAATGTAAGTAAATAAAATTTGTCAAAGGACCAATCGGCTTTTTTCAAGCGTCCGTTACACCGTAATATATCTTCTATGTCTTTGAATAATCCTAGATTTCGACACATACTTGTCTCTTTACCCTCTAATTCAAAGGGAAAATATTCTGATTGTATGATCTTTAGTTCTTGAATTTTGGTGTCTTGAAGAAAATCATGTTGTTGTTATTTTCCTTTATCCTCGTTGATAACTGCAGAGTCGGAGTCTTGTATATTGATACTAATGTCTAGTTGAACACTCACTCACGTCCAGGTTATTGACATCCTTTGATTTTTTTTGTTCCGTAGGACCCTCAAAGTCATTCATAGTGATTTATTTGTCAGTTAGCAAAATGACAGAGAAGGGCATGACTACCAAATTGCCACAAACTCAGTTTGATATGTCACGCATGGTGTTTCCTACCAACTACAAGCTAGCGAATGAAAGCTTCACAATAAGCCGGGTGATGTGCATTTGTTGCTTGGAGCTGATGTGTTCTTCCAGGTCCTGCTACCGCAGCCACAGTTTGATCGTGGCGGCGCACCCTGCAGCCAGAGCCTCGCAGCTACCAACCAGAGCTCTCCAGCATCAGGCACCACAAACCCTGGAAGTCCATCGCTAGTACACACATCATTCGGCCTGGTCGTCGCCGGCCGCACGCAGCTGCCTGCAGAAAAATTTGATCAGGTTGTGTCTTTATTTTGTAGAGAATGTGACAACACTATTTCTAATCAAATGAGTGCATTTTGGGAAGTTGAGAAAGTGCCTGAAATCTTCCCAGAAAAACTACCAGAGCATGAGTACTGTGAAAAATTCTTTAAGGAAACTACTAAACTTGAGAACAATAAATACCAAGTTTCAATGCCTATAAAAGTTCCTTTAGAGCAAATTAACTCTGTTAGGGGAATCTTTCAACATAGCACTAAATAGATTTCTAAACCTAGAAAAGAAACCACACAAAACAGTCCACCGTTCAACCTAAAATAAATCTCAGCGTTGAGCGTCATAAATTTTTTAGTCATCAACAAGGTCAAGACTCGCTAGATACATTTCTAACTAAGTTAAAGAAACCGCCATCATCGTGTGATTCCGGTGATTTAAAGGATTCCCTTACACGGGATATGTTTATTTGCAATATCGACAAACAACACTCGAACATTCGTCAAAAACTACTATCTGAAAACAACATTGAATTAGATAAAATGGTCAATATGTACAAATCAATGGAACTGTCGTTAAACAATACATCATTCCTAGAAAAGGATGTACAAGTTGCTGCGGTACTGCGCCAGTCAGGGTCAGTGATCAAGAAAACCACATTTCAAAAGCCGGCTTCTGCATCACATAAAAGACCAGCCAGACAGACAACAACAGGGACCAAAATGTGACCGATGTGGTCAAGTTCATCGCTTCAAGTGTCCTGCTCATAACAAGCAATGCATGATCAGTCATTGCCAAATATATTGTTAAAAGAAGGACAAGTGTCAGATTCGTTGGTAAATTATTTTGATCCGGGGTCTGAAGCATTGGTCTTTTTATTCGATTCATCTTCAAGTGAGGCGTCATATAAATCTGTTGGATCATATAAACAGTTAGAGGTTCTGTTTCCATATCTGTTTTTGCAATGACTGATGAATTTTTAACTTGTCAGGGGGTATGAAATAGGTCAAGATCAGTGCCATGCCATTTCAAAAAGGTTGTCGAGTATATTTGAGACGAAATACCAACACAAGCGGTACTTATGAGACGCGTGTGAGTGTGACTCATGCACAGGTATCACATCACATAATACTAAAAAGTAAGAAGTGTGCTACCCGCATCTAGCTAGAGTAACATAGGTAGGTCCTATAAGACGCATGCCGGGCCTTTGGATTCCAGGCATCATCGAATACGGGGCTCCGTTGGAACGTAAAAAAATTGAATGAGTTGAATGAAGTTTACCTACACCAAAAAACTTTTTGTTCGTGTATTTAAACGAATACGTATATCGTACTTTCTGGGCCAAACCGCCTTGAGATCCCTCATGACAGAGACGGTAATGTCCTATATTGCGGTCTACGCATCGGACTGTGCGAACTGCCGAGCCGTCATCGCATTATGTTTGCATTGGGCTGTAACAAGTTTCATTTAACTGACCATTCAAGATGGATCAAACTAAATAGAAATAAACTATATTTCATCGAAAGAGATGAATATTTTATTTAAAAAAAATTATCACGTTAGGTTCAGATGTAGTGATCAATGTTTTGCCATCGTATTTTGTGGGAAAAGTCCGTATTTATCTTTTTTTCTCATTAGCTTCAGTAAGATAGTTGAGAAAACAAGATAAATACGAACTTTTCCGACAAAATATGGAAAAACATTATTCAATAGATCTGTATATGGAACATGTTTAATACCTAAAACATGGATCTCTTTCAACAAATTACTTATTCATTCTCTGTTAATGTTTATCGTCATTTGGACATAATTGCGAGAGTCATGCCAAAAGAAACTAAATACCATCTTGGTACATAGTTAATAATATAATATAGTGTTGTAACATAACAATGCCGTATATTATGGCTCAGCAACTGACGTTACTTAATACAAAAGTAAAAATCAGATACCTCTTCTGTTCTGTCGGGTTTCGAAAGCCCAATATTTGAGCTACATGGACAAAAAGAGGTCTATTTTACTTAGAATATTTTAGTCCTGTGACTACAACTAAAACATCTTCAAATTTATTATTAAATCTAAATTCAATTTTATAGAAGTGCCTCTCTGCCCTCAATTTAAAGATTATCCACTATTTATTGAGCACCCGGGCCCTTACATATATAACTAAGTATAGTCAAGGATGAATATTTTCAAAATATAAAATTATACAAAAAATGCGACTTTTTTATAGGCTCTAATTTCTTTTGGCACAGTTCTCGTGGTTTTAAGTATTTATCAATTAAACATTTTAATATTATAATAAGTCATACATAATTCAGTTTCTTATTATTCAGAGATTTTGGTCAAAAAATATATCTACATGAACTTAATATCTCACTAAATCAAGTTTTTTAAATAATAATATTGCATCAGTGTATTTTGTATTTGATAATGTATCTAGTAGATAATATGTATTTCTAATACTTTATGAGTTTAATCAATCAACATCAATATTTCATTATATTACTATATTTTTCATTATCCTTAGGGTGTTGGATAGACATGGGTAATCTTGACTCTCGAGATTGTGAGGTGATTACCTACCAAATCTAGCTCCGATATCGGAGCCACTCTCTCTCACTCTCCACTTATCATGTCCGACTCCTTCATTGAATGCGGTTCTTTCGAGCGATCATTAATTTGTCTGTGTAGTAAATTCTACGCGGTTTCGTTCCGAGTCGACTCAGTCTGGTCCGGATCCGTCCGTTACTGAAGTACCGATTCGTCGGAATGATTTTTGAATGTGTGAGTCACTTCGGATCGGCTTTACTACTAGCGCATCGGGCTTGGACTCAAAGGGGCTACTACGAAATTCGAAAATCGTACCGTTACTTAGTACCGTTCCTCTCACTCTCGTTTTAAATAATACAAGCGTTAGTGGGACGGCAAGACACGAAGTTCGAAGTTTGCACTTCGTAGTAAAGGGCCTGAAGGGCTACTCCGAAACACAAAATTCGAAGTTCGTGTCGTGCGGTCCCTCTGTCACTTATACTATTTAATACGAGAGCGAGAGGGATCGCACGACACGAACTTCGAATTTTGTGTTTCGGAGTAGCCCTTCAGCACTCGACTGAACCCAATAGAAAGTGTCCACCTCGATCCGACGTAATTGAACGAAAACCGGCCTCTAGAAAGGAGCCGTTAGAGAATTCGGAACGGAAACGTTTGAAGATCGGATTTATTTGAATCCGGATTACCCATCTCTAGTGTTACATGAATTAGAGAGTCCACATTTGAGTCATTTTAGCGTATTGTATTTTCGTCGTGTAGCACCGACCAGTATCATGCAACATTGTTAGTTTGGGAAAAGATCATGCAACAGGCTGTATCAGATACGTCACGATCCACGTGCACCGCGTATCTTGAATACCGCACACACTGATAAATCGGATACTACGGGTATCACGATAGAAGTAAAGACGTTTTTAGGGTTCCATAGTCAGTTACGATTTGATTTTGAAACGTGCGTGATACACAGCAAACCGTCTAGTCGGATTTTCCTTGATTATTAAATGATATACGGTATTATTATACAATAGGTACCTACTACGCTGAATACGGCAAAATATGATTGTATTTTAAACACGATAATGCTACCGAAAGTGAGCGACCTTACTTAGGCCGCGTGTCCTCAATACTCCTGGTCTTAGTGCACTATAATCGGTAAACATAGATAAAAAAAAATACAAATATTGGAACATAGAACCTCCTTCTTTTTGAAGTCAGTTAAAAAATGATACAAATGTGGACCCACCTTTAGTGCTTGGAGTTAATGCTTAACAAAAACCAAAAAAAACAGATAGCAAAAAGTAGTAGGTATAAATTATTGTAGTATATAACATATAACGCTCAGACCGAATAAAATATAAAGAGTTTTGTCATTTGGACAATAAAGAAACTGGTAAAACTATGCCCATGTGCAGGAGGCAAAGCGTAATTCAGACTAGCTTTTTGCTTTGTTTTATGCAGAAGAATTCTGTCTTTACTTCTTATTTGGTCTGATATCTCGTCTAAGTAATTTCTTGAATGAAACTTACTTTGCCTGTGCTGGCATTTAAATGCAAATACCACTATTTGTGTTTTGACTAGAAATTAATTATGTACTTATCTTAGAGTATCATTGACACATTTCCTAAATGTAGAGGTAACTATTTATCAGCCATCCACTGGTGGGCCTAGGTATACCATGGATACTTCGGTATTACCATAAACAGCAGACACAGTTGGGTACAACCTTTTGTTAGGCAGACCTAAAAGATAAAAAATAAGTTAAATAAGTCTAAATTAATCTTTTAATAACATTTCTTTATTATATTCCAAAAGCTTAGAAATAAACACTATTAAAGTCTTAGAATGAACTTAATGCATTTGAGATCAAAAATTGAAGAAAAAAAAGAAGAAATTGAACTGTGATGTGACCCAAAATATCGAGTTTTATTCAATGTTCTTACCTTTAAATGCAACTCCTAAAAATTCATAATTTCTTTCAAATGAGAGAGTATTATCTTCGCAATCTAATATCACCCTTATGCGCTCACCTACCTAGAAAGACAATCAGAGGTAATGTTAATAAAGACAAGGACTGTAAAGAGCAGGGCTCCATCTTTGAGTGTGAATGACGTCAAATCACACAAAGGATGATTTTGTATAGTCTTTTTAAATTCAACTCCAAATTCAAATATTTTTATATTCTCGTAATACCCACATCAAATTTTTGATTTGTGAACATCAAACTTTATGTCATATATGATAGTTTGATTTAAAATTACAATAAATCCTTTATAAAGAACTCTGGGCGTTAGGAGGATAAGCAGTTGCCAAATTAATTTAGTAAACAATTACCGCCTATCTACCTCTTTAACTAAATAATATCGCTGCTTGAAATGAGCAGCAGTATATAACAAAATTGCCATTCAGATACTTACAATAAGTTGACATTGTGATTTTTAGTAGTTGTTTTTTCACAATTATGTGTATGATTGCCATCATAGATTCTTAACTTTATGGCATGACTGAGTAAAAACTAATAATAAGCACATGTATTTGATGCTAAGTGACATGCCCAGATTTTTGTAGCATGCCACAACTTGCACGCATGCCATTAGTTTGCCATCCTACTTTACACTGTCTTGACTGTAGGTTGTATTTTTTTGGTTGTTATCAAAAAATCTGACACTAGTTTCCAAACTACTTACACAAAATTAAGCAAATCAGCCATATGTTTATGTTGACTGTTGAATCCTATGTACATTAACATTTCTAATATACAAGCACATTTTACCATAACTATTTGGCAGATAAAGCAAACAATTCAAGCAAATATAAATAATGTAAAAAACATAAAATGTTTTCAGATCTTACTTGATATTTTGGACAGTTGTTAAGAAGTGGATAATGTCCTTGAGTATCACCATTATGCAGTAAATGGTTGTCAACCAAATTCCATCCCCAACTTTGGTTGTCAGCCCCCAACAAACCTACATATCCTTGGCATTGTAATGGTGCATCTTTAGTTGAAATACCCACAACAGCCACAGTGCCCAATGGTCCTTCCCATATCACCTCCCACGCGTGACGACCAAAATTGAAGCCCATTTTTCCACGACACGCATCTGTGCTTTGCGCCACTGGGTTCCTGAGAAAAATGAAGACATATATCAATTAAAATAAATACATTCAGAAAAATAAGCATACTTCCTCAATACCATGATTACCTGTGCAACGTGAATCCATTAGCCTTAACATATATATTTCTTGAGCAATCGTGTGGGTTCCACGCGTGACACAAAGCCTTAAGTTTTGACTTGTACGTTGATAACGTAGACAGCAGATCCGACTTCATTACCTCCTCCGCCAATCTTTTAAGACAATGTGTTCTCCAGACATCGTTGTTTTCATCACTGAGGATTCTGTACCAACTCTTACAAACCAACGAACAATTTCGTAGATCTTTTAAATTTAAATATGAAAATATATTTTCTAAAACAATGTCTGGGACTAATTCAGCGATTGAGTAACCTTCACAAAGATGTATATCGTTCAAATTATATGATAGTGGTTCCATTTCTTTAGACGAATTACCAGCACCAAACAGATTTGTTATCATCCTCCCTTTTTTAGGCTTACTGATTCATTCAAGTATTAAACTGATTGACCAAAATTATTATCAATACATACGTACGTCACATCGACATTCTTTATCTGTCACCCTACCACAGAGCACCTTAAAGAACGTTATAATCTGTGGTATAATGGCCGGTTCACATTATTCCAGTAAAATCATTCCAGTAGCATGATACTGCGGTTCTGTGTACAATAAAAGTGCTCGTGCCGTGCTCGCACCGCACCGTAGTATCTCTAAGTAGTCTGTGCACCGCACGCATGCACTCACAACAAAACACAATATTCACGCTCGCTAAGCTAAGGTGATCGCAGAAGCATATCGGTGTGTCTTGCCTTGAAATATCGGGAGTTCATCAAAAGTAATTACGGTCTATAACAAATACCGACTATATTTTGATAAGAAAAGTTAAATTGTTAGCACAGAATATATAATAGTATAAAATGTACGATTTCAAGAAAAAAAATTAGTAAATATGACATAGAAGCCAAGACTAATTTAATTATAGATGCAGTCCAAGAATTTTCCGAAACTGTGTAGTAGTTCAGTAAGGCGAAAAAAAAAAGCGTAATTTAGGGTAATTTCGCGTAGCGCTAGGGTAAAAAAACACTGTGGCAACATTGGCCTTGGTTTTTTTTCTTTGTTTTTTTTTATCCTGATGTTATCATTATATTTTAATTTAATTTTTGTGAAATGAAATGAAATGAAAATTGTGAATCTGTCTGTTTTTGTGTGAGGCTGGGCTGAGGCTTTATTTGAGAGAAGAAGAGGTCTCGGTTATTTTTAAACATTAAAATTCATAAACAGCAAGTAAAACATTATAAACATGCCAGCAATTGAAGCGGCTTTAAGTGATGAGGACTACATTATCACAAAAGCTAAAGAAGCTCAAAAGTATAACATACATTCGGCTAAAGCATGGATGCTGACGGCCAAAACTTTATTCCCAACCAACTTCAAAATACAATTCGAAGCATATTTGATGGAGAAACAATCCGGGAATGTGCAAGAAGCTGCTGAATGTTTCACATCATTGATGTTGTCGAGGCAAAATCTTTCTGATCTTTTGCCAGAAATCTCTGCAATCGCAAATGCTCTCAAATCTTCAGATTCAAGTTTTTTGAGCCTAATGTTCGACAAAATATGCCCTGACATACAACTAACAATACTGAAAACTAGCCTGGAACACAGTGATGACACAATGGAACATTGCCGGTTATTAGTATTATTGTTGAAGAAATTCCCTCAGCTTGGTGTGGACAGTCTTGTAAAAACATTAATTAATGCAGACAAGTTCTTCAGTGACAATCGTTATGCTAGATTGTTGGTTGTTGAAACTTTGCCCCTTCTCAGCTCTTTAGAGTCTCCAAGACTTCTGCAGCGCTTACTAGTCAAAGCCATAGATTTCTATAATTCTTATGTTTATGATGAAACAGAACATGATATATCAGATCCATGGCAGAGACTTTATGGTGTGTTAGATCTACTTGGAAGACAGCTTGGGTGGGACTCTTATCTTATAAACTACAACAACAGCTTGAACAAAGAATCTTATTTTCAAAAGCTTATGACGTTAAGGAACTGTGAAGACTGCCGTCAGCTACTGTACTGTGGTACTACTTTTTTTTTGAGGTCTCTTTATGAACAAAAGTCTCAAAAAGGGAACCATATTTTGATTGAAGCACTCTCAGATCCTGATGCAGTGCCAGTTAAGAGAAGGAAGGTCGATATTGAGGTCACAGGAGTGTCATCACACCAATTCCAAGCAGCTGCAAACTGTTGGGAACTCCTACACAGCAATGAGGTTATATCTCGGGAGTTCATGAAGTTAACGAACCAGTTACAAGTTAAACCATGGGCTGAAAGCTTTTCTGATGAGCTTGCTCTGTATCAAGGAAGGTATGAAGAGACTAAGACAATGCAGGCTAATAATCTTGCTGCTAATATAATGAGGGTATCTGTTAACTTTTTCCTTAAAAAGTATGCTTTGTGTGTAGAGAGTATATTGGCAGCTTTGCCGCAGCTGCCATCAGTGGAGGGAATGTTGGAGACAGAGCTCATTGTTGGAGGCACCCACAGGCACCTTCATTTTCTACCCCTAACTAAAGTCGCTATTATGCATTATTTCTGCACATTACTCATAAGGATTCTGCTTAGTACAGGAAATAGTTCAGACTTGGTCTATGGTCACATATTAGTATTAATGCAGTTTGGGTGGCCTCAAGAGGAAGCTGTTTTTATCAATATAATGGACATAATAAAGCAGAAGGGTGTCTTCCACTATCATTTGTTCACAGCATATATTATCCACATAGACATGTTAGAGGAGCTAAGTTTCATGTGGAATGATCAAGCTAATAATATTGCTTTAGACATTTTACCAAATTCACAACAACATCTGGGCCAAAGGAGGATTGGAACACGGGGTGCTGACAAAGGAGTGAAAGAAGATTTCAAGCAGGCCATGAAAGCCCAAGTTGCAAGAAGTAATGAGTCTGTCTTAAATCTTATGATACAGTTTATAACTTCAGAGCGGTCATATCTTCTTCAAATATTATTATAATTTTTATATGGGAGGGGGGTTAAATAAAAGATAGTTTCATAATAAGACATTTTTATTGTAAGAGAGTAATTAAAATAATGCTAAAATATTACTTTTATTATTTTTACTATGTACTTCCTTCATAAGTGCCAACAGCAAGCAAAAGATTGCGCCGTGTGAAATGTAAACTGGTGATAGGAGAATTTTTCGTAGCAAATGAACGCAATAAAAGCTTATCTTCTTTTTGTACACTATTATTTGCTGTATCTTCTACAGAGACTTCATCAGTAATTGCAGTAAAATCCCAAAGTTTGATGGTGCAGTCCAATGAACCTGTGTACAAAATGTTTGATATTATTTTTGCATCTTTTAAAAGGAAGCTATTAATGCAGATTTTAATGCAGTTTACACCATCAGTTAAGAGTTTTTCACAGAATGTTTATATTTGCGCTTGTTTTTATCGATACTAACGCAAGTCGAACGCAAAGAAGCTGGCACGTTTTAACCTTATATACGATTCTTGCGTTTATATCGCGTCTGTCCTCCCCAGTTATCAAACGCTTTTATATACAAATGCGCGTTCGAAGTTCGTTCCAAATGCCACAAAGTAGATAATCAAATGCGTTTGTATCGATACAAACGTGCGCTTGCAATGAGTTTCATTTGCGACAAGAAAATGTGTTAAATCTGCCAAAAGGCACAAAGGACGCACGCATCAAAAACGCGCGTCGTCAGGGCGTAAAAAAAATGGTGCTGATAAAACATCAGTTTTCAATATTTCCAGCAAAACAATCAAAACATTCTAGCATAAAAAACAGTTATAGTATAGAAAAATTAACGATCTAGTAGCTTATATACACACTCGTAAATGTCTGAGATGGATATTCGCATTCCCGGATTTGAGAAATAGAATATTCGTTACGTCACGAATACGCACTTCAAGTCCATCCGTCTTCTGAAAGTAGATTCTACTTTCTAGATTTGACCTAATCATACTAACAACAGCAAGTTAATAAAACTCAAAAATAATTGCCTGAGGCCAAGATGGTCCCGTCGCGACTGAAAGCAAGCGAGTGGAGCGGTGCAGTGTGCGCGGGCGGCAACGCAGCCGCGGAGGCGCCCGTCGACAGGTCCCAGACCATCAGCTCGCCGCCTGCGCCGCCTCCGCCGCCTGACGCCAGCCATCGACCGCATATCGAGAATGCCAGCGTAAATATTGCAGACTGCAATAATAGTACATTATTATGCCTAAGTCTGCACTACAGACTGAATCGTTGAATGCGGGCAATGAAGGTTGCTATTAGTTCGCGCTGGTATCGTGAGATCTGTTTGACAACTTCGACATTCTCCCTTTGTTATTGGTTGGTTAAATAACTAAATAAGTCAATCGCAATCGCAATCGCAAGCAACAAACTTCAAACAGATCTCACAATACGACCATTCCATCCATCCCAGCCTATATACGTCCCACTACTGGGCACAGGCCTCCTCTCAGAACAAGAGGGCTTGGGCCATAGTTCCCACGTGGGCCCAGTGCGGATTGGGAACTTCACATGCACCACTGAATTGCTTCGCAGGTATGTGCAGGTTTCCTCACGATTTTTTCCTTCACCGCAAAGCTCGTGGTAAATTTGAAATGTAATTCCGCACATGAATTTTGAAAAACTCATGAGGTGCGAGCTGGGGTTTGAACTCACGACCCTCTGCTTGAGAGGCGATAGGTCAAACCACTAGGCTACCACGGCTTCAATATGACCGCTGAACTGATTTAGATGAAATTTGGTAATAAGGATAATAATATTTAAAGATATATGTATGAAAGTTTTTTTATCTCGAAAAATTGCGCAATTCCCGCGGGATAGTGCTAAACAAAATTCAACAGCACTAAGTACGTGCTTATAACGATCCACTGACCTTGTGTCCAGTCATAATCCGCACTTGGTTCCCTGTGAGGCAATCCCAGACACGAACCGTCCTGTCACTCGAGCCTGTAGCTATGTAGTTCGAGTTCGGGTGAAATTGTACACACTGAAAATTAAATGCGGTAAGTGTTGTTTAAAAACAATCATAATAATTATTATTATTATTATGTAACTCAAAAATAAAAATTTAAATAAAATATATTAAAATATCGAATGGGTCATAATATCGAAAGGTTTATTTTCTGAAACCGTAAACTTCTCATTATGTAACTTGATATGGCTGCATATCTATGCATATAATATGCTTCTAAACGTTGAGTCGTACAAGCTCATGCCACATGCGACGAAAATACTTTGGTATATCTATACTGCATGGCGGCATAGTACGGCTCAACGTTTGAAGCATATTATTATCTTGATCCCACTATCGTTACGATCCGACAGACTATAAAATCCCTACTAATATTATTAATATTATAAATTAATGTGGAAGTAACTTTGTCTGTCTGTTACCTTTTACGTTTCAAGTGCTGAATGGATTTAGACGAAATTCGGTATGGAGATAGTTAAAATCCCGAGAAAGGACTTGCTATGTTTTATCCCAAAAATGCATAGTATTTACCAACCCGAAATCGTTACCCTAATTCATAGCCGAATAAGCGACTTCTACGCAGACGGAGTCGCGTGCAACAGCTAGTTTCTTATACTTTTTATTTTACTAACTGTTACGAAAAATTAAAATTAAATTACATAAAATGTGATGGAGGGGAAAAGCGGAAAAGTATGAATCTATTTATTTCTTACATCAACGTCAGCGAGATGACCGGCGAATATCCTCAGAGGCTGGTGATGATCGGTGGCCCAGAGGCGAGCGGTGCGGTCGTGGCCGGACGTCGCGAAGTAATGTCCGTGGGGCGACCACCTCACGTCCCAAACGGGCCATACGTGGCCCCTGTACGCGACCAAACATGTCCAACATTGCAAGGACCACAACCTCACTGCAATATTCAACAATAAATAGGGCGTTTTTATGTTATTTAACTTTGCTGAATTGTATACAAAAACTTCATTCTTGAGAATCATTATTTTGATATTGAATTATGGCACAAAAAATATTAATTTAATTTCTTAGTTTAACTTTATAAAAAAGTATGTAATCCGTACCCGTTGCGTCTTCAGAGCAGGACAGCAGCATTGTCTTAAATGGATCAAACGAAACCTTGAACACGGGGCCCGAATGCCCAAACAAAGTACGACAAGCATCTCTATCCCTTTCCTCCATCATTCTCACTAGTACATCTCCTGCAATTTATAATATTCGTGTTACATGTTGAAAAAAAATAGAGCTAACTGAGGTACTAAACACAAAACCTTCCACCAGTATGTACTATATTTACCTGCTTCTCTGTCAATGTCTTGTAATTTGTCGGCTGATTTCATACCACGTAGCCTCACAGGTGTTAGAGTCCATACCTGAACAAAAATTTCCATGAATAACACCACGACAGTAAGAAATAAGTCACGTCTTAAATCGTGTTTAGCTCGACATGTTTTGGGCTAATTCGTAGGCCTTCTTCCCAGAAGCAAAGCGATTCGGCGGCTGCCGCAACACGCGCACTGCGCGCAAGCGCTCTGCTAGCGCGACTACCTGGTGAAAATAACACCGGCTCCTAGGAAGAAGGGCTATGAATTAGCCTGAAACATGTCGAACTATACTCTATTTAAGACATGAGCTACCGTTACAATATCATTTAATATGAGTGAGTCTCACGGTAGTTTCATGTTCAAAATTACAGTAACAAGTTTTAAAAGAGCTTACCTTTATAGTCGAGTTATTAAAGCCAACAGCCAATAAAGTAGAGTCGTCACAGATGTCGGCGCAAGTGGCGGTGTGACCGCTGTTCAGTAAGGTATAGAAGCATATGGACGGCAAACTTTCTGGTCCAAGTTGTACACGCTTGGCTGCCTCTCTCAGAGCTTTGCCTTTTTCAATTTTGTCTGCTTCCTTCCTGTGAATTCAAATATGTCATGTAAATACAGAGAGCACAAAATTTATAGAACGCAATCCAATTGAGCGTGTGGTTCGAAACAATAGCATTGGCTAGATAGAAAATGCCAAAAACTCAGCCAGAGTTGAATTTTAGGCATTTTTTTATATGATAGGGGGAAAACGAGCATGCTGGTCTTTGATAGAAAACAATCACCACCGCCCACGGACAACCATCATAACATAAGTTGAGTTATGGATGGTTTGCCAGCTCTTTGAGAGAGGAGTGGGTTTATAAAAACAATTTCAACCCCATCTTCAGCTATTACAATAGCTGTTATTTTATTACCAGCTATGCAGCTGGGCCACAACAGCCAACTATTGGTAGATGCAACATCACTGACATTTGTCTATGATTTCTTTGCAGAAATTGATGTGGAATAACTTACAGTTCAGGAAGGGGGAATCTGTCATTCGGAGGCGCATTAGGATCTGACTTGGGTTTTTTCATAAATATGTTGTCTTTTTTGGCTTTCTTCTTTTTTGGTTTGTCAGGAGTTTCTTCTGTTTCCTCTTCATCTTCGGTGGGAGCAGGAAGCACTTGTATATCTGGTTCTTTCAGGAGCCCATAGAAGACTTTTGCTCGGTTTTCTATATAATTAACAAAAAAAAGCAGGATTTTGCTATAATTTCTTAGATCATAAACATACAATTAACCTAACCTAACCAATAATTTATAAAACATATAGGTAAGTAATGAGTACTCATTGGAGAGTTTGTTTTTTAACAAGACATTTAAAACAAATAAGATGGTTTTAAATAGTTATAAAGCGCTTAATGGTGTTGTTTTTGCCGTCTTCCATAGCAATATTGCCACCCTTTTAACATTATGCCAAAAAGCTTGTAGTATGTAGAGAGAGAGGCCTTTAAATAGTCAAAACATATTTTCTTCCTTGGTGTCACAAACCACATTTATCATAAAATTGAAAACAAATTTACCATTTCTAGGGGCTTCTCCGAGAAGGCTGCCAGAGTTGGCTCTGACCTGAGCTAATGTTCTTCCTGGCCCGTCATGGATGTCAATTTGTACATGGTTGTTGATAATATTTATAATAACTGTAGAACTCTTCTGCTCTTGTAAGTAGCGCTTGAGTTGTGTTGATGCATCTCTTGACATTTGCACAACAAATTTGTTGGTGCTGCAATCACAAATGCATGGTAATTGATGTTTCTTAGAGACAAAAAAGTGGTACATTACACAGATTCATGCTTAACCTCCAAGTCTTGCCTTTTGTAAACATACACAGTTCTATAGATAATACTGCAATTTGGTGTCATGATTTTGAAAATCGTTTCAGTTCTTATTTCACTGAAAAATGTATACTACACATAGTAAATTCCACAGTTATTCTAACAATTGATTTGTACTTTATGACATGTAAATTGTGAAGACTTACTTTGGTTAATAGCAACCATCAATACAGTAAAATTCAATAGCAAAAGTTGTACTACTGTCTTATAATTTCATGAAATCATTACTAATAAATAAGTGTAAAAATTAAACTTGAAAAATGTTTTGTAAAAAAATATCAAAAATTATTACCTATAGATCTCAGCCAGCTCATTGCCTTTTATATTTTCTTTGCTCTTGATAAATGACAACTTTTTCAGGTCATCTTGATAATAGTCTTCCTGCTCAGGGCCAAACTTCTCCAAGAAATTGACAGCATGTTCATTATGGTCATACAAAATTAAGATCATATACATGTGAGCAAACACTGGATACAGAAGTGTTGAAAGCTCATGCTGGAATAAAAAGGTAATAATTATTCGACCATGGCAATTAACAGCGTCGGATCTACAATTTGGCCCTTTTAGGATTATAAAGTCAAAGTCAACTTATACCAGTATATTTGACTTTGGCACAATAATTGCAGATCAGACTCTGTTAATTGTCACGGTTGTATTATTTTTCATTGAATCAATTCAGTTCAGTGATAACAATGTAAGTACTATATTTGTTGTTATTGTGTTGACCTGACAATACCTACAAATATATATTTTTCTACCAAATAAGAGCAAAATAAAACTCCACACAAATAAAGAAATTTTTTCTTCTACCTCAACATCGAAAACTTGTCAGGTTCGCTTTCTTAAGCCACATTCACATTTATCTGTCATGTTGTTGTGATGATCTCTGTCTCTCTCTCTCTAATAGGTTGTGACACGACATAACACAACCCATCACAACACACTGCATCAGATAAATGTGAATGCAACCATATAAAATGTTTGAAACCAATACTATGTATGTATGTAATACTTTATTGTACATAAAACACAAAGTAATACAAAAAGAAAACAACAAATCAAAAGAGGCGAACTTATCCCTAAAAGGGATCTTTTCAAGCTAACCTAATATTGTTCTGATACCTCACAGAACAGCATGACAGATAAATGTGAATGCAGCTTTAAGGTCTAGGTTAGTAATTATAAAAGCAATTACTATGAAAACTTGTATTAATTAGTTTAATTACATTATAATAGGTGAACAGGTAAACATTTGCATTGATGGAATCATGTCACAAACAAAACCTGCAGTAGTCATACCCTCTTAAGGTAATATCACATAAAAAAACTCTTTGGTGTTATTTCAATCTTCTGGTGTAGAATGTACATGATGGTATAAATACCTCAAACTTAGATGGCAGCAAAGTAAAGCCTGTAACTGTGGAATTTATGAATAAGATAGACTTAGTATATTTGTTATCTACAGCTGAATTACCTTGTAAACATCCAAAGAAGTTTCTATAAACTTCTTTAAGCTGTCATAAGCAAACTCGTAACTGTATGGATCACTCTCAGTGTGATGCGCTGTGAGTATGCTGGCAAGTTCCACTTCAGGCAAGTCCAAATTTTCAATTTCTGCATCGCCTAAACTTGCCTCTTTTCGAAGTATCTCTTCAGTACCCTAAAATTTGTATAATAAAGATAATACTAAACACCAAGCAACATTAACTGTAAAAATGTCTACTGTAAAAATATCTTACCTTAAGATTATACTTTCGAAGCAGTTGTAATACTGCTAGGAGAGGTGTGGATTTTTCTCCCATTTTTGTATTCTTGTACTAGT
The DNA here is from genome assembly GCA_037349165.1 of Choristoneura rosaceana. Lineage (NCBI taxonomy): Eukaryota > Metazoa > Arthropoda > Insecta > Lepidoptera > Tortricidae > Choristoneura > Choristoneura rosaceana. Next base: position 2,476,107 of record JAZBNJ010000030.1, on the reverse strand, counting down.
TGCCTATAAGGTAATTAAATGTTTATAATATTACGGACTGCACTACATCAACACATCGCTACCAAATGAATACTCTTTGCTTTGACAGTTGGACAAGCAAAGTGTTGCCACCTCAGATATTTTTTTACCCTAACGCTATGCGAAATTACCCTGAATTAGGTTAGGCACTTACCTATATTTATTATTTACCCTAATTTTTTTTTTAATATTAAAAAAAGAAATAAATGCGATTTATTAATATAATAATAGCTGAACTACTACACAGTTTTGGAAAACTTTGGAATGGATCCATAATGAGTCTTTTGTCGTCTTCAGTAATTTTTTCTTGAAACCGTACATTTTATTCGAAAACTTTTACCCTAAATAATTTTCTACCCCAAAAAATACCCTAAACGCGTAATAATACCCAAATTTAGGGTAGGTAAATTACACTGGGAAACGACAGACATGACATGACAAGCACAGCACCACAAAACTTGTGACAGCACCTCTCACTCTCTCTCACTCTCGTATTAAACAGTGTAAGTGTCAGAGGAACGGCGAACAACACGAACTTCGAGTAGCCCTGCAGACCCGCATGCCACGAAATTCGAAAATCGAAGTTCGTGTCATGCGGTCCCTCTCACTCTCGTATTAAATAGAATAAGTGTCAGAGGGACCGCACGACACGAACTTCGAGTTTAGAAATTCGTAGTAGCCCTGCTGGCTCTAGGTACGAAGTGCAAGATTATAATTACTTAATACGAGGATGAGAGGGACGGCACGACACGAACTTAGATTTTTGAAATTTCGTAATAACCCCACTGAGCTAATTCGGGTCAGGATTTTAAAAATAAAATAAATTTTATAAGTTGCGACAAATTCAGCTTATTTTTAATAGATTTTCATCATTCAATCATCCCAGCCTATAATTATATGTCGAACTGCTGGACATAGGTCTCCTCTCACAAGGAGATGGTTTGCCCGTAGTTCCCCTGCGGGCCCAGTGCGGATTGGGAACTTCACACATACACCCACACATACACACACACTATTTCGTTTTCGTCAAACACAGTTTCGCTTGTTTGTGCAGGTTTCCTCACGATATTTTTCCTTGACTGTAAAGCTCGTGGTAAATTTCAAATATGATTTCGCACATGAATTCTGAAAAACTCAGAGGTGCGAGCTGGTTTTGGAGCCCACGATCCTCTGCTTGAGAAGCGATAGGTCAAACCACTAGGCCACTACGGCCTATACAGGGTGGCCCATTTATACCGGTCAGTAGGGGAAAGTCTGAAACTATACGACACAGTCCGTCCCCTTACTGCTAAAAGCGACTAACTGCATCAATAAAAACCTTAAACTTTGAACCTTAAAGTCAAACCTTTAAATGCGTTTTCCTCTAAACTCATTGATGCATTTAGTCGCTTTTAGCAGTAAGGGGGCGAACGAAAATTTCTTCTTAGAAACCATGACATCGATTTTACCAGCAAAGAGGTACAAACAGCAATAGAGACAATTTTACATGCCAGAATTTGTTGAATATTGGTAACGGTGGACACTTCGAACACCCACTAAAATAAATTAAAGTATGAGAAAACAATACATTTTATTCATTTTAGACATAATGTTTCATGGAGACATTTACTGCTTAAGAAGTACACTATCGATATCTAAATAGAAATAGTGTAAGTTTTTTTTTTTAAACAACCGGGTTCGATTTCCGAGCTGAGTACAGGTTTTTTTTAAATGCATGAATGCAGTTTTTCTTGTTATTAAAATCGATCTCATGGTTCCTAAGAAGAAATTTTCGTATGTCGTATAGTTTCAGACTTTCCCATACTGACCGATATAAATGGGCCACCCGTATGTGGCTCTCCAATAGATTTTAATTCTATTAATTTATTATTTTGTAGGTGGTAGGAAGGACCTTGTACAGTACTATCACTTACTTATTACCTGCTATTACTTATTCTGTGCCTTGTGCAAGGTCCGCTCGGATTACTACCACCATCTTGCTCGCTACAATCCTTCCATGAAGCAGCAGTGCTGGCACTGTTGTGTTTCGGCGTGGAGAGTAAGACAGCCGGTGAAATTACTAGCACTTGAGGTATCCCATCTTAGGCTTAGTGTAGCTTAGGTTGGTATGGTAACGCATCTGCAATACCCCTGGTGTTGCAGACGTTTATGGGCGGTGGTGATCTCTTGCCATGAGAAGACCCACTTGCTCGTTTTCCATCCAGTCGAATATTTTTTTTTCATGTGAATTAGGGAGTGTGATTATTAAAATAAATAAACACCGGATACTAGTTCTACATGAATTATTGAACTGAAGTAGATATGGGGAATTCCCCGAAAGGCGTAGATTCTGATAGACTTTCTATAGTCGAGTGCGTTGTGAAATGGAACGGAGAGAGGCACAGGCGTAAAGAAAATAAAGCGCTATGATTTCACTGTACTTTAATTAGTTGTAAAGGACTAATATAAAATACACAACACAAACACAAATTCATCCGTCCATGGCCGGGTCGTTTCGTAGGAAGAGAGCGGTGACAAGGAAGGTGTAGCCACACGTCAAAAGCTAGTGTTGCTATTCATCAAAAATATGTTACTTAAGGCAGACCTTCACTGTTCAACACTTCCCCTTATGCCTTACAGTAATACACTACACATGCTACATACGACAGTAGAGCATATCACAATATATAGTCAATATGTATCTACTATGAGACCATAGTCGTTACTCTTACAAAAAAAAATATCAATCTACCATGTAGAGACAAAAGTTAAGTTATACAATACAAATATGGTCAATGTCTACTTGCAAGATGTAGAGTCAACAGGAGTCACCCGAAGGTTCATACTACCAATGAAGTTGCAATGTTTCTGTGTACACAAAGGTTTAGTCAAAACATCAGCAATCATCTTGTCAGTGGAAAGATACTTTACTATGACAGAGTCATTCTTAATTAAATCCTTTACAAAGTGATATCTTATATCTATATGCTTTGTTCGTTTGTGACAGTATTCTCTACATTCTAAGAGCTTCTGTGCACTCTGATTGTCATTGTAAACTATACAGGAAGTCTTCTTATTTAATAATTCAGTAAGCAAATTCTTTACAAAGCAAATGTCTTTACAAACATCACCTATGGCTAGGTACTCTGCCTCTGTACTAGAAAGTGCGATACATCGTTGTTTGCGCGATTCCCAGTTTACTGTGTTATTACCTAACTTAATGACAAAACCTGTGAATGACTTACGATCATTCTGGTCATTTCCCCAGTCGGCATCGGTATATGCACTTAAATCAAAATTAATACTTTTTATATAATATAAAGAGTAGTTAATTGTACCAGCTAAATACCTAAGAATACGTTTGGCCGCAATCCAATGGGACTTGTCAAAGTTATTTGAAAACTGACTTAACTGGCTGCAAGCAAAAGTTATGTCTGGTCTAGTACATACAGATAAGTACATGAGACTACCTATAAGTTGTCTATAGTTATAGCTCTCATCCTGGATATAGGCACTTTCATTTTTAGGTACATTCAGCTTGCTATTTAGAACCATAGGTGTAGCTACAGGTTTACAATTTTGCATATTAAATCTTATTAATAATTTCTTAATGTACTCAGTCTGATCTAGGCACAAGATACCTTTGGACTTATCTCTAGTGACTCGAATGCCAAGACAGTTCTTCAGTGGACCCAAATTTTTAACATTAAATTCTTTTTCCAAAATATTTAGTAACTTTAATTTAATAGTACTGTTTTTGGAATAAAATAAATAGAAATCGTCCACATACAGAGCTATTATGACAAAATCATTATCAGACTTTTGAGTATATATACATGGTTCACACAAGGACTGCTTAAAACCATTGTTAATAAGCACTGTGTTTACTTTTTCGTTCCACATTTTACTTGCCTGCTTTAAGCCATAAATGCTCTTTTGTAGTAAACAAACCTTATCAGAATCTTTAGATAAAAAGCCTATAGGTTGTTCCATGTATATAACCTCATTAAGACTACCATTTAAGAATGCTGTCGCTACATCAAGATGATCTATCTCTAGGTCCATATCATTAGCCAATGAAAATAAAATGCGCATTGAAGAATGACGCACTACAGGAGAAAAAGTGTCATTGTAATCTATTCCCTGTTTTTGGGTGAAGCCCTTGGCGACTAGCCTAGCTTTATACTTGTCAAAATTTCCATCGACATCATGCTTTACCTTGTATACCCATTTACACTTAACAATGTTCGTGTTAGTAGGTCTATCCACCAATTTCCATACTTTATTCGAAACCAAAGAGTCATACTCGTCTTGCATTGCAGCGAGCCAATCTTCACGATATGGTGATGCAATGGCATCCTCATACGACAGTGGTTCCTCGAATGAAGCATGTTGAGTCAACATTGAATAATCATATTCACCATACCTTTTTGGTGGACATCTCACGCGAACAGGACGAACGGACTTTTGATTTGCAACCTCACTAACAGTTACTGCTTCCCCTTCAAGTGACGCCTGGCTAGACGATGTGAGACGCTCCCTGCGTCCATCATCAGCAGACTCGTCGCTAGAGGCGACCGCATCTTCGCTCAGTATGCTGTCACAGTCCTCTCTCCCTCCATCTGAAATGTCAGATAAAATATAATTATCATTTGTACAATTATTATTATCAGATTGACAGAAGCGCCGTGCAGTGAGTCTGTTCAATTTTTAGGTTATATTTCCTTTAGAATAATTTTCCTTCCTAATTAACTCTCTGGTGGAGGTTTAATCAATATTATAATATTGTTCTAACTTATTAATCCATCTGTCCGGTTGGCCAAAGGCCAAAGTTATGGAGGGGAACGAGGAGCCCCCGGATCCGGGCGGCGGTAGTTCCATGAACTCGATGGAGATGGATACGCAAATTATAACACGAAAGCGTAACCTTAGTTTCTTAGAACAATCGCCGTCCGTTACTTCTGAACCTAAGGGAAAAAAGGTGATGCAGGGAACGGATGCCGACAATGCATCTATAGCAAACTTTTACAAACACCCTGACTTAGACGAGGACTCCCGCAAATACGGCATTAATGACAGTGGCCCATTTGTCGTTCATATCTCCCGAGACGCAGAGTCTAGCAACTCGGGCATCTCATTACAACCTATAAAGGTTGGCCTCGCTTTTGTCAGAGATAACATACAAAATATAAAAAAAGATGGTATTAAGTCCGTAGGTAGAAACCGTGTCTCGGTAGAATTTATGACCGCTGTGGATGCTAATAACATTTTAGAAAACCCCTGCTTGTCCAAGCATAAATATAAAGCCCACATCCCAACATACAACGTTTCCCGTATGGGTTTGATTCGTGGAGTACCAGTTGACTGGTCGATGGAAGAATTTGTTGATGCGACTGACCTTAAAGACGGACATAGCAAAATCCTCAAAGCCAGACGCCTCCAACGGAAAGTAATCAATGAGGGAGGTCCCCCATCCTGGGTTCCAACTCAAACTGTGGTGGTGACCTTCGAAGGTCAAAAACTTCCTGAAAAAGTCTTTGCTTTCTATACATCCTTGAAGGTCGAAGTATACGTGCTCCCAACAATCCAATGTCGAAAATGCCTGAGATTTGGTCACATTCAGGCCCAGTGCCGTTCCGATGCCCGCTGTTTCAAGTGTGCACAAAAACACCCTGGTGAAGGATGCAACATCGCTCCTAAGCAAGTGACTTGCCTCTACTGTTCAGGCCATCATTACGCGACAGACCAACGCTGCCCTGAATATTGTAGACAAAAATCCATAAAATTGGCAATGTCAGAGCACAGCATCTCCTACCAAGAAGCTTCCTCTCGCTTCCCTGCTGTACGCCGCCCTTACGCAGACGTGGCCAAGGTTATGTTTGACCCAGACCCTAGCCCTCCTTGGCAATCTCCCCCCTCTGGTTCCACTCCCTTTCCCCCCCAATCGCCCCTCTCGACTTCATACCGCAAGACAGTCTATCGTAAAGCTAGAGCAAGAACCCCCCTGTCTCCCGGTTATGATCGGCAAGCCCATAAAAATATCGTCTCGACCCCACAATCTCAACTTCCAAATGGTTACGCCCTATCGTCTCGGCCGACGCCAGTTGAGACGCCCAATGACGACCTTATGGAACTGCTATTTAAACTCCTTACAAATATAATCGCCAAATGGAGCGATTGTTTACCGCCCGACGTTGCCCCCTTAATGATTTCACTTGCCGAGATGTTATCCTTCTCCCATGGCCCCCCAGGCCAATTTTCTTCAGTGGAATTGCCGTAGCGTTATTCCTAAAAAACCTGATTTGATCAATATCGTTAACGTGCACTCCATTTCAGTAGCGGCCATCTCGGAGACATGGTTGAGACCGGAATCCCGCTTTAGGATCCCGGGATTCTCATGCCTCCGGGAGGACCGCCCTGATGGTCGTGCTGGTTGTGCGTTGCTGATCAAAAGAGGTTACTCTTTCTCCCAAATACCCCTCCCTCCTCATTCACATGAAATTAACGCAGTTGCGGCTAATGTCATGGGAATCAACTTTGTATCCATCTATATCCCACATCCTAATATTAATTTAATACCTGATCTTTCCACCATCCTGTTCTCGGTCCCTCCTCCTCTCCTCATTCTAGGGGATTTCAACAGCCACAACACTTCTTGGGGTTCTTCGCACTCAGACGCATTTTCCACGTTCCTCTTGGATCTATTTGATGACATTAATGTCTCAGTTATTAATGACGGTTCTCCCACTCACCGGGTATACCCCGGACAAAATCCCAACTCAGTCCTGGATTTGTCTGCTTGCTCCCCCAACCTCTCGTGTCTTCTATCCTACCGGGTACTGAGACAATCCCACGGAAGTGATCATTTCCCTATTATCATCTCCCAACCATCCTCTGTTCAACCTTCCCCCGCCCCCCAACCCCTCCTTAAATACAGAGTGGATAAAGCAGATTGGCCAAACTTTTCTTTTTATGTAGAAAAAAGGTTAAAAGAGCTTGACCCCAACCTGTTAAACCCCCTTGGACTCTACAATCACTTCCAATCCGTTCTGATAGAAGCTGCAGATAAATTCATCCCAAAGAAAAAAATTGGTAGTAGCAAGATCCCTTCCCCTCCTTGGTGGGATGCGGAATGCACGGCGGCGATAAAAGAAAGAAAGAACGCCGAACGTAAATATAATGATTCCGGTCTCTCTGAAGATTTTATTGAATTTCAAAAAATCTCTGCTCGCACTAAACGTCTCCTAAAAAAAGCGAAGAAGAAAGGATGGAAGGGATTTTGCGAAAGTCTCAATCCAAGAACCCCCCCATCGATGGTATGGAAAAATATAAAAAAATTCAGAGGCTCCTTTGATCCCGATCGTCCATCCCCCCATAATCCTCCTTCCTGGTTGGAAGAGTTTGCAGACAAATTAGCCCCTCCATCAGTCCCTGAGGAGTCCTGCATAGACCCATCTCCCCCCTCTACCGGGCTAGGCCCTCTCGACGGCCCCTTTACATTTTATGAACTTGAGCTGGCACTTGACGGGCTCCGTAACAGCTCTCCAGGAGAGGACGGCATACCGTATATCTTCATCCGTAAACTAAGTCCCTTTTCAAAAGACCACCTTCTAAATCTATTTAATCTGTTTTTTGTGTCTGGTGAAATCCCCGAAGCATGGAAGACCCAAATTGTAATCCCAATCCTCAAATCATGTAAAAACCCTCAAGAAGCAAACTCCTATCGCCCAATTGCCCTTTCCGCGACGATAGGTAAAATATTGGAGCATCTGGTTAAAAATAGATTGGAGTGGTTTGTAGAAAAAAATAATTTACTCGCCAACACTCAATTCGGATTCCGTAAAGGGAAAAGTACCATGGACAACCTAAGCATACTGACTTCGGACATTAGACTAGCCCTCTCCAAAAAGCACCATGTTGTAGGGTGCTTCTTGGATGTCTCCGCTGCTTATGACAATGTCATTCTTCCTGTGCTCAGAGCAAAAATGCTCCAGCTGAGCATCCCTGTGAGGATAGTACATTTTATCTGCAAGTTGTTCATGGGAAGAATAATTAAAATCCGAACTGGCAATAGCTTCTACACTCCCCTTACCCTATGGCAGGGACTCCCCCAAGGCTCAGTCCTCTCCCCCCTCCTTTATAATTTATATACGTATGATATTGAGCAATCTGTCTCCCCCTTCTGTAATATACTCCAATATGCAGATGACTTAGTGTTATATACCGTTACACAGACTTTTACTGAGGCTTCCTTAAAATTAAATGAGGCACTCAGATATCTGAAGGTCTGGCTAGATGAACATGGGCTATCTTTGTCACCATCTAAAAGCTGCACTGTAACTTTCTCGCGGAACAGATCCATCCCGAACATAGATCTTAATTATGAGTATGAGGTTATTCCCTGCAAGGATTCTGTTAAATTTCTTGGTGTTTTTCTGGATTCCAAAATGACTGGTGTACCGCATTTGGAGCATATAACGGGAAAATGTGAACAGGGTATTAACGTTCTCCGGGCTCTCTCTGGAGTCTGGTGGGGCGCTCACCCATATTGCCAAAAACTTTTATATAACGCAATCATTCGTAGCCAGATCGATTATGCTTCACTCGCGGTGGAACCCTGCAATAAAAATGCACTTAAAAAATTGGACCTAATACAAGCTAAGTGTCTACGTATTGCTCTGGGAGCAATGAAATCCTCACCCAAGAATGCTATGCAAGTGGAGTGCCTGGATCCTCCCCTCTCCCTCCGTAGACAGTACTTGGCAGACCGTTTCCTTTTTAGAGCATTTTCCATGTCCAACCATCCTCTTATACCCCGGCTAGAGGCACTCTCCGTGGAAGTGTCTGAAAACACATATTGGTCACATAAAGAAGCGCCAAGATACATTGTGTCGTATACCAAATTAAAAAACCTTACGTCCCCGTTATATACCACTTACATGAACCCCATATTTGAGGCCGACTATGAGTCTTTAATATATTCCCCCAAAGTTATCCTTGATTTTGGCATTGACAAGGATAGTCCAGCGGCCAACAACATATTTAATAAAAAAATAGAAAAATGGCAGGATTGGCTACTCATCTTCACAGACGCCTCTAAAATAGATCCCAATGCCTCTGTAGGTTCAGCAGTATGGATTCCCAAATACCAAATTGCTTTGACTCAAAAAGGCCCAGCCCAGTCTTCTGTTTTCACTGGGGAATCCATCGCAATATTGGAGGCTATTAAATTCTCGGAAACACACAGCGTTCCCAAAAGTTTAATTTTTTCAGATGCTAAAGGCTGTCTACAAACAATAGTAGGAAACCATTTTAAAATGAAAACTAAACTCCCAATAATTTTGAAAATCAAAGAGGCTCTACACCGATGCGAAAAAAAGGGACTAGAAGTTACTCTTGCGTGGATTCCGGGCCATTGTGGTATCATGGGAAATGAAAGAGCGGACATGTGGGCAAAAGAGGCCATCACAATTGGTTGTCAAGATTATAAAACTATCTTACCTTCAGACTTAATGATGTCCGCTCGAAATGATTTAAGGGTCTCCTGGCAGAACATGTGGAACCTCTCCAGACTCCAGAAAGGCCGACACTACGGGAACATCCAACCCTTAATTCCTCGTAAACCTTGGTTTTATCACTTCCGCTCTGCTAGTAAATGGGTCACTTCTACCATCTGTCGACTTCGTCTAGGTCATGTCTGCACTCCGGTGTTTTTATCAAAAATTAGAGTACGGGATGGCTCTCTTTGCGAATGCGGTCTTGATGAGGGTACCCTGGATCACATTTTTTTCAATTGTGGTAAACTCACTTATTCCTTATACGATGCGTTGCCGAAGGAAGTTCCGCGCCCTATGAATTTTCTGACACTTCTTGCTTTACTAGATTCTCCTCTTTTAAAAATTTTGATAAAATTTATACAGTGTCACAACATTAAATTATAGCAACTGCTGCATGCTTATTATATATTTCATACTTCCTCTTCAATTTATCCTTTTTCGTTAGCATGCTTAACTGTCTGCCATTCCCCTCCGTTTAAAAAAAAAAAAAAAAAAACGTTTCGTCTGTTTTCGTCTTGTTATTGTCAGTGTACCGTCCATAACCATTGGTATTTGTTTTAGGTCTCCAGTCTGTTCCTCCCCCCGAAATCAAAATTATTTAAACCGAACAGTCTCCTCATGTGTGTAATGTCTCCACATCGACATTGGCAAAATACATCTTGCTAAAAAAGCAAGGGTGAAAGCCACCAAAAAAAAAAAAAAAAAAATTATTATTATCATTGGGATTATCAATTGACTCAATAGAGTTTGTAAAATTAAAATGATTATTAATTAAATAATATTTATTAATTTCATCATCATCAGGTCCATTCTCAGAGTAAAACTTATTCTCTATAAATGTCACAGTACGGGATAAAATCACAGTATTTGGACTAGTCGGCATACTTAGTCTGTAGCCTTTACATGTCTCACTATAGCCAACAAAAATTGAAAGTTTTCCTTTGGAATCCAATTTATTGCGTTTCTGTGATGGGTTTAAAAAGTATGCTATGCAGCCAAAGACTCGAAGGTGGCTTAGATCAACTTTCGATCCAGACCATAACTCCTCTGGCACTGATCCTGCTAAAGCCGCGGTTGGGGATCGGTTCTTTAGGTAAATGGCAGTCATAACTGCCTCTCCCCAATAGCGTTTGCAGAGACCTGACTCAGCCAGCATGCATCTAACCTTGTCAAATAAAACGCGGTTAAGCCGTTCACTGACCCCGTTCTGCTGCGGACAAAATGGAACTGTGCATTGATGAACAATGCCTTGGCCCTTTAAGTAATCAGTAAAAACTTTGTTTACATATTCACCCCCATTATCGGACCTTAAAATTTTAATGGGTAGCCCCTTCTGCTTTTCAACAAGTGCTTTGAAAGTAGTGAAATGGTTCATTACCTCAGATTTGTTCTTCATTAAATATCCATAAGTCTTCCTTGTGTAATCGTCGGTGAACGTCACAAGATATCTCGCCCCTCCCCAGCTAGGCTCCGGCATGGGGCCACAAACGTCACTGTGGATCAGCTGCAGCGGTGCTGTAGTGCGCTTCGCATGTCCCTTGGGATAAGATGCGGCCGACATCTTCCCCTCAAGACACGCAACGCAATTCTTGATGTCGTCATCCTGAAACACCACACCACATGCAACATCTTTTAATCCCTTCATACCTTTGTAACTCAGGTGACCAAGACGCTTGTGCCAAAGTTCTGCGGAAACTCCTGCTGCTACATTGGCTCTCGGTGTTCCCTGGCTACCTTCCAGAGACAGAGAGTGCTCCTTTGACGAGGACTTGTCAACTTGGACACATACATTTAACTTAAACAAACCATTCCAACATACAGCACATGCAAGAAGGGTGTTAGATTTATTGTCATATATATGACATCCTCTTTTATTAAAAACGACATATAAACCACTTTCAATTAATTTGGAGACAGAAATTAAATTACTAGAAAGTTGAGGTACGAACATAACATTGGCTAAAGACAATGGACTCACCTGCTCATGCAATTTGAGGTTTATTGATCCCCGACCCTCACAATAAATTTTATTGTTATCTGCAACAGTCACAGCTGTTTTACATGGAGTTAAACGGTTGAAAAAACTCTTGCTGTTCACCATATGGTTGCTTGCGCCGCTGTCCAGATAAAAATCTTGTGATGGTAAGTGAGCCATGAATGCCGACACCAAATTTGACTTTTCAGTCGCAGCGAACTTGGTAGGCCTCCTCTTCGTACGTTTGAGCTTGTAGCATCTGGATCTGATGTGGCCTGATCGTTTACAGAAATCACACACCAAATTATCCATCTTCTTTGTAGCATAAGCAATATTGTTGTCAGATAAGGATTTCCTCGAGTATTCCTGCAATAGCCGTGACTTCACAACTTCACTGGTGGTCTGATTGGTCGCTGATGCAGTTGACAATCCGGATACTAACGGATCGTACTCCGACGGCAAGCCACTGAGTAGAATTTCGGCCACCTCGGCATCGTCGATCGTTCTTCCAATGTCGTGAAGCTGCTGCACCAATGTTGTGACGCTTTCAATATAGTCGGTCATAGTGTTGAAGTCGGCGAACTGAATTTTGTGCAGTTTCCTCAAAAGTAGAACTCTTCGGTAAAGACCCTTATCTTCAAAAACGTCAGAGAGCACTTTCCAAGCTGCAGTTGCTGTCGTAGCATTTCTTACGTATTGGTAAAGTTCCTTCTTTACGGATAAACAAATCCGTGCCAATGCGCGCTGTCCACGTGCACGATCAGTGTCCACGCCTTCCACGGCGTCCCACAAACCCTCGATAATTAGGGCGTTTTTCGTCGCGAATTTCCACGTGTGATAGTTCGACGTTCCCTCTAATCTGTCCAAACCTGCTACGTGTACTGTGGCATGACCATGGGATTGATGAAGAGATGACTGTGGCACCTGAGGTTGCGAAGCCGGCACGCCATCCACCATCTTGATATTTTTAATTGAAATTTACGTGTCTGATGTGAAATCAAAAATCATGCGGCTCCCTTTAAGTTGCTTGAATGCCCGGCACTCAATCTCGCGTTCCAAATATTCATGTGTTTTTCGATGCGAACGGATGTTCTTCAATCAGTCTTCAGGAAGAAGAAAAACACATTGCCAGTCTGGGCTCCCATAACCTGATAGACTTTCTATAGTCGAGTGCGTTGTGAAATGGAACGGAGAGAGGCACAGGCGTAAAGAAAATAAAGCGCTATGATTTCACTGTACTTTAATTAGTTGTAAAGGACTAATATAAAATACACAACACAAACACAAATTCATCCGTCCATGGCCGGGTCGTTTCGTAGGAAGAGAGCGGTGACAAGGATGGTGTAGCCACACGTCAAAAGCTAGTGTTGCTATTCATCAAAAATATGTTACTTAAGGCAGACCTTCACTGTTCAACAGATTCTACGTCAATATTCACGAATATGAAGCATTTGAAAGTGGTTGTACTCTTAGTAGGGGTTACAAAGAATTTCTGTTACTTAAAAGTTATTTTCGAAATTAAAAATATTTATTTGCTTATTTGAAATATGAAAGAAAAAAGTGTCCGGTTACATCTAAGTGTGACTAATTGTGACCGCTATCTTTACTGAATGAGAAAAATGATTCCTTCCTGATCACAGATTAAAAATCATCTGTACCTACATAACAAGCTTTTGGTGAAAAGTAGGTACCTAGTGTTTTTTTGTGATTTTTTTATCTATTAATGTACCTACCTTTAAACGAGCAATTCTGGTATATAATAATATATGCCTAATCGATTTCGATGATCGTTTGATCTTATCTCTGGGGAAACGCTTATTAACGAGTTTTAGCCCGAGCAAAGCTCGGTCGCCCAGTACTTACGTATATAATGTCGGCACCTCAACACAAGCCAGTTGGAGTGATGGAATCCCAATAGGTATTTAGGTAACTAAGGTAGACGACTATAATAACGATACCTGGTGGCTCAAAGGGCTTAAAGGACATTTGGGCATTAAGGCACTCTCCATGGCATCTTACATACAGGTTTTTTTTCTCTATCGATCTGTATAATCCACGAACGGAAATTCGTTCAAAAATGTCCTTTACGACCTGTTGTTTTAATCTCTAAACACAATTATTTTCAAAATTTGGGACATAAAGAACAAAAAAAATACTTTGTATAATCATCCATCACACAACATGTTTTGAGCTGTAGTCACGAGGAATCAGTGAAGTTCGGTGACAAATTGTTGAAAAAAACTGTTAATTGCAAGCTTCATTAGGTACCTACTCGTAGAACCAAGAGACATTTATTTGTAGGTGGCTAAATCACCCTGATTTGTTACTTTACCGCGTTCTTGCGCGATTTTCATGGAAATAAGATTAATGATTGCAATTCTATGGAAATCTGTCTGTCATATAACATCATTTATCACGAGCATAGGTAGATATCTCAGCGTTAATCTAGTTGATTCTATAGATGTAGGTTTGCTCCTGTTGTATCTTATTTAAATAATAATAGCAAAACGTAAAACAAGGAAAATAAAATAAATACGATTAGGACGATAGGTTTCGGTAGTAGGTAGTGAATGCTTCGAGTATGAGACGATTTTGTTACAAAGCGGTTATGTTATTAAAAAACAGGCCAAGATCGTGTTGGAGACGCCTGAAATAGGGTTCGCTAGCCATTACGAAAAAAATTAAGCAATATTTTTCTAAGGATTTCTTATTTTTAACGGATTATTCCAAGTTTAGGTATATTTTACACCTTAGGCTGCTATTTACTCTTAAATTACTAATAATTCTCAAGAAAACTTAACCGTTATATTTTTCCTTGTAAGTTTGAAATACTTGCTACCATCCTGATTTAAAAAAAAAATCCACCAACAGGTTTACATTTTAGAGGGGGGGGGGGGGGATGCTCGATTTTAATAATTGTTTTAGCAATCCCCTAATGATTTCAAAAGGCATATCCTACGATAGCACTACAAGGTTGGATAAGAAAAAAAACTCCCCCACTTTACGTCTATGGGAGGTAGGTACATACCCTAAAAAAATTTTTTTTGAACTTTTTGTTGTACTGTTTTGTCAGCATAGTTGTTTGTCAGTATATATATTCGTGCAAAATTACAGCTTTCTAGCATTGATAGTCTCTTAGTAAAGCCGCGGACGGACAGATAGACATGGCGTAACTATAAGGGTTCCGTTTTGAACCCTAAAAAGTGGTTCCGAAGTACCCCATAGAAATCAATATCATATATAGGGTATGTCCAGTTGTCCTAGAAACCTGAATTAATGGTATGATTTTTAGGGTTCCGTAGCCAAAATGGCAAAAACGGAACAAAGCATAATCTTGAAATTATATAACAACATAGGGTGTCCAATGTCCATTATTATTACGGGGTATGTTATTAATTTTTATGATAGACAGATGCAACGAGATTCATTTTAATGGTTAAATGCTGTAATTAAACGATTAATCTTCCTTTCAGTTTATAGGTATGCTGTGATTCACCTGTTTTGTGTTTTCTCTTTCTAACCCACGACCACCACTCTATCACAATCGCCGCTCACTTGCCATGTCATTTTAACACGAGGTATAATTTTCTACCCCTAAGAGAAAAATACGCATGATGGATGACGTTATTTTTTATGGGATTAAGGCCATGACGCATGATGTAACAGATTAAGAGTGTCATGATGTATAGTCACCAGCACCAATATCTGACAACAAAGCGTGCATAAATATCTGATACGACTCTATTTCCAGGGCCGGCAGGACGTGTCAGATATTAATGCGGGTGAATGTATGTATCATCACTCAATATAGGTAGATATTATTGTTTTAATATATTTTAGCTATGTCTGAGTGCGATCAATGTGCATATTTATAAAGTCCAATCCAGATTGAATAGGCTATTACATTACCATCTATTACTAAACCAGTAAGCTACATCTTCGGCCTCTACTCATCGCATCCCACCTGCCTTACCAACAGCTGAGATAGGAGTCAAGTCAGTCACTTATGACTTCTACCTAATACGTAAATACCGAGTAAAAACTCCAGATCAGGCTAAAGTTTACAAGTTATTAAAGTAGTTAGGTTTTACAAAGAAAGATGCTTGTACTGTTGTCTCAGCATCATCATTAATAATTTACCTATAATAATCTCTGCTGAGCTGCCTTGCTGCAGTCCTGCAAGCCGCAGGCTCAGATGGGCTGGGATTAGTTTTCACGCGCAGATGCAGTCAATAAAGATTAGTTGAGGCGCTTCGCGTCTTAAGGCGATTCTGATCTAACCTAATGTATTGCCAAATTGACCAAATTGGCATAAGTTTTTGCTTATAAAAGTGTATGATAGAGTATGTACGTATATATATACCTACCTATATAAGGAAAACAAGGTTGTTGTGCTGTTAAATAAAAATAACTTCCGAGTGTCGAAAGTCATCATCATCATCGTCATATTAGCGGTAGGACGTCCACTGTTGGACATAGCCTCCCCCAATAGACCTCCAGTTGCTTCGGTTGGAAGCAGCCTGCATCCACTGTGAACCCACGGCTTTTTACCAAGTCATCCGTCCAACTCATTATGGTCTGACTAAGGCATCCTGAATTAATTAGAACCATTAGAACCAATGTTTTCAAGAATAAATTCCATGCTGTCTCTTTTCGTTCATTTTCATTTCATTTTGTGTGTGTCCCCTGTTACATATTTGTGACCGATATTCTTTGACGCCGTACATTTATATGAAAATGTCGATCAATGTAATTACCATTTGTCAACCATAATATTTAACGAAATCCTGATTTTTTTTTACTGGGGCGTTCAGGCAAACAAACACAACCACCTGCTGAAAAATTTGAGGATTAATTTTAAGACATCTTGTAAAATCAACTTATCTTTTGTCATCTCTTAACGAAGTTTGTAACAAACGCAGTGTTCTTTATTATTCAAACACAAAGAGGGTACCTATACCAAACTTCCGGAAAACATTTGTAATATCTCAGAAATAACGATAAAACCGGAAAAGTAATAAAGCAAATCGTCGTGCTTGAGCATTATACGATTTTTCGGAGCTGCTTTGGTAGGTGTGGAGCTCTGAGCTACCTACGAAGTAATTTAATTTGCCGGGGATGGTCGTCGACGCGGGGCTGCGCGACAAATTGAATTATTAGTCGATGATCAAGCTGACGGAATTTACCTACTTACGATAGTCTGGTCTGCTTAGCATCTATATCTAGAAAGTGTATGTGTTTGTGTGTTTCTCAGTCTTTCACGTCAAAACGGAGCGACGAATTGGCGTGATTTTTAGCATAGAGATAGTTTATGGGCCATAGAGTGACATAGGCTACTTTTTATCCCGGAAAATGCACAGTTCCCGAAGGAACAGCGCGCAATAACCGAATTCCACGCGGGCGAAGAAGCGGCCAAAAACTTAGTAAAAAAAAATAGAAAATAACCGATTCGAAAAAGTATACCCTCCTATTCTTTTGTAAAACGTCGCAAACAGTTGACATTAAGCCATTGCAACTTACATAGATTATTTACACTAAAAAAGCGGGAAAAAAATTAGACAAAAAAACCATAAAAATAATTTGTGCCGCAACACAAGTCAGCAGAAGGGGACATATTGTAGTCGTCTACCTTAGTCACCTAAATACCTACCTAATAATACCTAAGGCTTGTGTTGCTAGGTTGATAGGTTTCAGAACAAAAAAATATTTTTCCTATAGGTACTAAAAAAGATGAGCTCATAACTCCTCTTCTTTTTTTGTTTTTTTTTTCCTACTACTGGTCAAATTGATTCGTATGGGCTAAAGATCAATCGTTCCGATTTTCATGCTTTTAAGACCACCATTTATATTGCAATAAATAAAGCTAGTAGACCCAACAGTAATTCCTCAGCCCGAAAAAACTTGACAGTATGATAAAGTATCAATAAATAAAGAGTATGTATGTATGTATGTATGTATGTAAACTCTTTATTGCACATAAAAATAAAAATACACAAACACAGAGAGGAGAACAAAGGCGAGCTAGACGAGCTAGCGAGGCGAGTATTGTATAAATATCCAAAAAAAAAAATAAAAAAATAATAAAATTAAAAAAAATGCTCCGTTCAAACTTTCTTCAACATAGACATACCTACTCATGTAACGTATTGGAACAATATATGAAATATAAAAAAAAAATATCCCAGCAGAAATTAAATTAAATTACTAATATAAACAGATTTGTGTTTCGTCACTACTTTGAAAAAATCTCGTATCTCAAATCAATACGTGAACAAAATTGAAACTTTGACGTAATGGTCATAAAGTGCACTCGGAAAAATTATCCATTTCGAGATAAGAGTTTTTTTAAAGTAGTGACGATTTTTAGCTTATAAATATCTAACTTAAGTGTTTTTTTTTGGATTTTTTATATTTTAGTTACGGCTCATACTATACAATAACCAAGCAAAATTTCATCGACTGAGGAATTAATGCTTGGGTCTCCATACAACAACTTCCTTCATTTACTGCACCTTTACAGCATTTTGCTGATTTTCGGGGTGTACCGTACCGCTAGCACTAGACACATATTACTTATGGTATTTATAATTTTTTCGCTTCTAATGCACTTAAAATGTTACTTTAGTCTCTGCACATCGGAACTAAAGCTCCTTTTTATTCTGTAGGGATTAAAGTATTTTTTTTTAATTTACGTTGGAAATCCCTAAACAACTAGCCAACTCGGTGTTTGTGAATGGAGGATTTTTAGGCGTGGAAATAACCTCAAAATGACAACTGTACAAAAATATAAAAAAAAACGTGAATTAATTTCGTGAAAGACAATTAATGACTCTCAAGCAGAGGATCGTGCGTTTAAAAGCCCGGCTCGCACCTTTGAGTTTTTTGAAATTCATGTGCGGAATTACATTTGAAATTTACCACGAGCTTTACGGTGAAAGAAAACATCGTGAGGAAACCAGCACAAACCTGCGAAGCAATTCAACGGTGTGTGTGAAGTTCCCAATCCGCATTGGGCCCGCGTGGTAACTACTGCCCAAGCCCTCTCATTCTGAGAGGAGGCCTGTGCCCTGCAGTGGGACATATATTGACTGGGATGATGATGATGAATTAATGACTACGAATATGATTGTATTCAGTAAAATTATTTATTCTGCACAGTCCAATTAGTTTTTAAATAATTTTCAATGTTGAAACTGTTGGCTAAATAAATATGCAAGCTTTTAAAGCGTCACTTCATAAATAATAAAAGTAAAAAAAAAACTATTTCAATTTTGAACAGATTGCCTGTCCACTAGTCGAGCGTTTTTAAAAAAGTAATATTGTAATTTTGAACAAAACAATGTTTTTTTCCTCGCATTCAAAGTGAAAAGTAGTGTGTTTAACGCGACACTAAACAACCATAATGCCACTCGAACTATAACCAAACTAAACATCTCGTGTCATTATGGCTTGTTTAAGTCCCTTGTTGAACAATCTACTACTACTATTTTTTACTTTTTTACACGTAATCATTAAAGCTCTAGCATCTATTAAGGATTTATTATAAAACGGAGTTGCGGTACAACTGCAACTTGCGTTAGGTATTTGGCAGATATTTTTAATTTAATTACATTGTTACGAGTATAAACTTTTTTGATCAGTTAAATTATAAAGTCCAGAATGAGATTTATACTCTGTTTGAAATATGTCAAAAAATGCAAGGCTGCCTCTCGTCTTAACTTTACCTACTATGTTTGTTGTTTTCCGAGCCATTTTTGTAGCGTTTCGGTAAGTATATCGCTATCTCCATCGCGTGTTCCCGCGACATGTATTACGATCATGAAAACGCGATCATGGCATAATCGTATACGGATAGTACCTAGTAAATATACTAACATATGACGTGTGGATGTATTAAAACGGAAAATAGTGGTTTTCATAATAAACTAACTATTCAAAGCGTTACTCAACAAACATCAGTATAAAGATGCCGGGGGATATAAAAATATCACTTTAAATAATTTCTACTTCAAAATCAGTTTATATTTTTTGAGATACCTTTTGGTAATCTTTTGTTTTACTGTCGATCATGTTTTTTTCCTTCTCGCGAAGGAAAAAAACAATAAGAAGTGATAAAAACAGCAAGCGAGAAATTAAATACAGTTTTTTGCCGCTCCTGGTCATTTATAATTAAGATGGCGACACCCATTAAGTAAAGCATCCCTTGAATAGTGTTTGATCCAAGGTGAGTGTCCCGGAGGGTCCGGCAGCGGGGAAACGCTTATCTCACACATGCCTTGTCATGTCACAAATGCCTGAAAAAGGTAGGTACGTACCTAATCCCTAAAAGTAAGGGCAGTAAGGCAAGCGTCACTCACCCTTATCTAACATTTTAGAACACGGTCATCGTCCTTCCTGACAGACTAAGCTTATTAAATAAAAAATAGGCCTTTTACATAAGTCGCAGGTGCGAGGGATTTTATTTTAGTATTTTGGCAATAAGTTACAAAAATCACATAAAACTAGGACAAAATATTATAAAATTTACAGTAATGCATCTACACAAAACGTACCTAGTCTACGTAAACAATGTAAACCTGTTTCAAAAATGATAGTTACCATCTTAAATTATATCTATCAAGTACTGTAATATAAAATGAATAATATTATTGCAATTATTTTAAACGTAGGTATAAAATTGCTTTTAGTCTCTTACACATCTACAATCAACGAACCCGTGCAACCAAAATACATGTCTGATAATTCGGATCGCTTTAAATTTAAACAAAATTTAGGCGCTAGGTATCTACTTAGTTTCTACAATAATCAGAGCGACCTAGATAAATACTTAAGTGTTCACCTGCACGTATTGTTATTTTAGTTTCATTCTACGGCTATTGAAATCCGAGTGACTGTGTAAGTTTTAAATTATTGTTTATAATTATAAAATATATTATATGAGCATAATTTAATTTCAAACGTATTTTTTATAGAATTGGCAACTAATTTCGAAATTTTTGACCTAATTCGAAAGGATCAATAAAGTTACTTTTACCCTCTTAATGATTTATTCGGTTTCGGTTTTTGTAAATACCTAATAAGTATTAACAAGGTGTACCTACTGGAGGTAGGTGTTATCACTTTAAATAACATCTGACAAAGTTGACATGAAGTGCTCATAATAAAGCTTGGATCATTGGGTTTTTGATGGTGGTTTCATATGGGATCGACTAAATATAGGTACTTAAGTAGGCATTTGGTACTGGGGTATCCGGTAGGTGTACTGCAGGCTTAGTTTGGGGTGATATTCGGTTTGTATTAAAACATTAGGTAGTACGTATCCTTAGCACAGCACAGAATGCTTCATCAAATAATTAAAGACCTGCGTAAGTGGATTGAAAACATCCATTCATTTTTGAACGTTAATAAGTAGGGTTTATTAGTCTTATGGTTAATGAATGACGTAGGTATTACATATTTATTTCATTAAACTTTACGAAACGCAATATTAGTATTTTAATAAGTAGGTAAGTGTTAAAATTAGAATATCTGAACTTCTGAAATATAATTATACCATTTTTTGTGTAACTATTGACTCAGCATTCAGTCCCATTTTGTGATGGTTAACGCATACCTACCTACGTACGTACTCATATTAACTGCTGGGTCACAAGCAGTTACTGTTAAGGTAATCTAAGGTAGGTAAAATATTCTATATACAATTACTTTGCTCACAAAAAAAATGTTCTATGACTAATTCAATTATGCTATAAAATTATATTTCCCTTACAAAAAACGGTTGATTTATTTATTTAATTCGACTAAGTACATAAGTAAGTATATTAAATAACAGATATGTTTTGCAGGTTTTCTAGCTCAAGGAGCGGTAAAATAACGTTTAGCAAATATTTAGAGTTAAAACAGTGTAAAACCTACAAGGAATAATAAACGCCTCTTAAGAGATTTAGCACACAACGAAACGTAGAACAAAATACAAATTCCGCAACATTTATTTCCGCAGATCCGGCGCCAGTCTTAAGATTCGTCTATTATTACCGGTAAACGATGGATCAACAATGGCATCGTCGAATTTCTATAAGAGATAATAATATAAATTTCAGGAGTTATACATCACATAATACATATATAAAAGGTCAATTTACATATTTTATTTTACTACTTAAACCTAAATTTGGTCATTGTAAAGCTACACTTTAATCCAGGGATGATATTCCATATAAAAGCAGCTACCTTAAATAACAAGCTAATTTGATCGTACCTATTTCATAAATTTTATACTTCGTTTTTTAGCATTAGAAAGAAGGTAAGCGATCTTGACGTATCTTTTTATTGAAAAACACTTTTGAAAAATAAGTTACAGCAAATAGTAACCGTAATGATCATTTACATATTTTTGGTATCATAAGTAATAGTTACTGATTTTTTTAAAACGTTTTTTAATATCAAGACTCGTCAAGATTGTTTACCCTTTTTCTAATGCTATAAAAAACGAAGTATAAGCAAGTTACAGTTTATTAAGTCGATGTCAGTAAACATTCCAATCAAAATGTTAGCAAGCATCTAACATATTAATAGACTAATAGGTACTTGACCTTTTGAAGTAGGTAGTCACAGAAACCACGTTTTTTTATCCTTTTGGTTTTGATTAAAATCTGTATTTTTATTAGTGATTGATATAAACATTTTGTTATGATGTAGGTAAACAAACAAGCTGAACGAGAAATAGTTATAGGTACTTAGGATTGATTAAACTCTCTAACTTATTAATTTAAAATTTTAATGACAAGAAACATTACATTATATCTTAAATATTTAAATGGTAAATATGTATAATCGGACGCTGATGGGATAAAATTACATGACATAATGCTTAGTCTAATAATGAATTATAATATGTAAATCTACTGAAATATTAAAGCTTGGAACACGCGGTTGCCACCGCTTATATCAAAACTATCCGAGTTCGTTTTAACCGCTGTTGTTTCTAAGGTTTAAAAAACTGGCAATGATTGGTGAACTTTCATAGAGCTCTCCCTATTGGTTGAACTTCCACTAACACAACTGACACCATTACAATGCCTTCTAGGGCGGAGCTGGGGGAACTAGTCTTCGCGTTGATAGAGGCTGGCCCAATATTGTTACGTGCCCTAATATAAGTATCCACTTTTTTATACAACTAGTATGAAAAAGTGGATAAATAAGTTAGGGAACCGACCCTGCCTAGAAGCGTCTCTATCTTGATCTTAACTTGTCTACACACACTGTATTGTTATTCTATTTTTTTTAACAGGTTACGAAGCCAGATGGAGCTACATGCTTGTGGAGACTTGACAACAGTGGGATACTAGAGGTCAAAACTCTTACCGGTTATCATAAAAGCTTAGTCCTAGTAACCATAATCCTTGAACATATGTGTTGTATGTCTGTTGTACAGAAAACTGTCGTGTTAGACCTTTCTAAAACAGCGTTTTTCAACCTGTATTATGCATGACGCGATTCCTTTACTCGTAGCATGTCAAACAATTTCACAACCACATACGACTCTTTTATTAAATTACAATTATTAGATCCATACATAATTTTTATTTTTATTAATGCGAATATGACTCACTGATATTTTAATCGATTAAAACAAATCGAATTTTTAATTTACGAATGACCAAAATATGTTTAACCTATTTTAGTTAATTTTTCTATTTCCATATTGACACCTTGGAGGCTTTACGACCCCCCAGGGGCTCGTGACCCACACGTTGAAAAACGCTGTTTTTAACATGTTTAACGAGTTTTTGGTAAGGCCATCGTAGTATAAAGTAGATTAGAGGTCTTGACTGGAGCAGTTGTGCGTGTCAAACGCTCTTGGTGGCACCTCTTCGTAAGGCGTCACGTGCGCCGACGCAAGTTCCCGCGCCACCCTCTCTGCTGCACCGAGCACGCGTAGAAGATTTTGTCCAGCCAGCTTCTTTAGATCTTCTATGCTCCAGCCTGCCTCCATCAGTTCGGCAAAGAGTAAAGGGTATGACGATACGTCCTCTAACCCTTGTGGTGTACTGCGAGTAGAATTATAATTTGTTATACTGATTTTCAAATATTTTATTTTAATAGGGCCACCATATCAAAGAAATAAACATATAAACTACGGGCATTATCTATTAAAGTCCATGTTGTGGACCAAGTGATCAATCGGTCATTTTTCAGAATACCAATGACCAATATTTAATTAATTATTTATTTATTCTGGAGAACCAACAGCTTAAACATACAGGTTGTTTTCTCAAGTACACATACCTATTACCCTATTGGGTTGTTTCGTACCAAGTTTAAAATTAAGGACTAATTAAAAAAAAATCCAATAGCAACTATTTGTCTTTATTCAAAAGAAGCACTACTAACTATGAAAACTACTTACTAGTTAATGCCGTCATAGCCTGCACCGAGTCCTACACTCTCAACTCCAGCGATGTCGCGAATATGGTTAATATGAGCTGCAAAAAAAAAAAACATTTATGTGCTGTGGCAGGTTCTCGTAATAACTCGATTTTGTACAGGTTGTCTATTTTCATCACTCATTAGTTTCATTTTTTTGCTTCGGATACTCTATCGAAAATTTTCTCGTTATTGTAAATGAATAGTCATACATCTTATCACTATCGTTAATATTTAGTACCTACTAATCAAATATAACCATTTTTTACGTTTGTTACAAAACTAAAATTCTCACATTTATTATATTTTAATTTGACAGCACAGTGGTTCCACTCCAGTTTCCACTGTTTGGTTTGACAATGAAGCCAGTTTTAGCTGTCCGCTACCTAAATTATATTATTCTATAATAAGGAATATAAAGTTGTGTATCCTGTAATTAAATTTTGCAACTATTTTCGGACTTGCACACAAAGTGTTCGGAAATACCAACTTACAGTTGACATTGTCAAGTTCAAATAAAAACGATGAAAAAACATGTATAGGTAGTGCTACGAGAGTTGAAGTGAATGATCACACACACAGCTACAAAAACAACTGATTGCACAAAAGTAAAATGAATAAAATGAATTAGTAGGTACTAATATGTCAAAATCCTGCTGTCATTACACGACATGTTGTATGTAGCTGTGTATGTAATTATTTACTTCAATTCTCGTGGCGCTACACAACCTAGGCATGTTGTGTTGGGTTTACTTTTAATTGTTAATTTAATCTATTATGACCAAAATTTATTCTTGAATCCAAAAAAGGAAACTATTTATTAGGTTATCAGAAAAGGAAATAAATATAAAACTAAAACTGACTTATTCTAACTCTGGCTGTATTTCCTTGTTGCATGGCAATGCCAATACGTCAATTAAGGAAAGAGCCAGCTCTATAGTTACATGTGGGACGAACAAGGTTCTATTTAAAAAATATATAAATATGTTATAAATTACTTATTACGGAAAAGGTGCAAAATTAATACGGCAAGATGTAAATAACATTAACAATCAATATTTACCGATAGCATCCTGAACAGTTGCAGTTTCCTTGCAGGTCAGGAAAGAAGTGTAGAAGTTGACCATAATAAGGCCTTTGTTAGCTGCCAGCAGGCGCAACACTGTGTCGGGCACGTTGCGCGTAACGTTGCAGAGCGCGCGCGCAGACGAGTGGGAGAAGAGCACCGGCGCGCGCGACGCCGCCAGCGCATCCCGCATCGTGCGCTCCGACACGTGGGACAGGTCCACCAACATACCCAGCCGGTTCATTTCCTTCACCACCACCTACGCAATAATACAGTATTTGTTGCTGTTTTTGCTTGCTATATTTTGAGATATTTCAGGGTTTTAAAAAAAACATTTTTCTAGCTAAACAATCTCTAAACTCGACGAACTCACGTTCGCTAAACATGGAATATATCAGTTATGGACAAAGTGATTAATAAGGGCATTATGAATAATGACAAGCTATACCTACCGGGAAAAGTAATAATGACCAATTTATCACAAAAAATCAAAAAGTCAAAAAATCTCTAAAAGTTAATGGCATCTTCAGGAGTTGTCAAATACCCCATCGAGATATTGACACCACTAACAGGAATTTAAAAATTAAAATGAAACCTACATTTCATCCTAAGACAATGTAAAAAACCGAAGGATAAAATAAGTTAAATAACGCAAAACGATAAAACACGGATTATGTCCGATTCACTTACTTATACGTAGCACTTAGATACTGTATTGAAATGGATATCAAAAAGATTATGATGGATCTTTTTGGTTGATATTATGCGGGTAGTCATCCTTTTAAGCAATTGATATTTTAATAGCATTTCACAATTTACCTACTGCCCTGCCATTTGATTTCTATCTATCTCATAAAATGCCTTTCCGAGCCGCAAAGGATTCTTTATATGTTATTTATTATTTATTGATTGTATCTATTAAAACAAACTACATAAGTTAGTAGTGATAATTTTTAATCGCAAAACTCCTTAATGTACCTTGTACCTATGTACTATTAACACCCCAATAGTACCTAAGCAATACCTATAGAAAACAGGTAGGTATTCAGAGAACATTTAGTCACTACTTTGAAAAGAGCCTGTATCTTAAAATCGATAATTTTACTGAGTGAACTTTATGAACATTATTTTAAGAGTCAATTTTGTTGACTTATTAATTTTAAATACGAGATTTTTTCAAAGTAGTGACGATTTTGCAATGTATGCCTCCCTATCCTAATCGTTCAGTAGATACTTAAGAAATATACTAAGTATTCTTTATCAATATAAGCTACTTTTTACCCCGAGAGAATATCTATCTACCTACAAAGTTCCAGTGAAATGCAGACGAAATTCCGGGCAATAGCTAAGGTAACGGCGCCTATTACCGTGGTAGTTAAGGAAGTTTTCAGATGAGTCCCAAAAATTAAGGGTATCAAAGCTCCTTAACAAACGAGAATATTTTTTTTATTTAAGAGCGTTTATTGAACTTTCAGTGTCGTAACTTTTTGGGCTCTTTTGAATTATTAGTATTTGATAAAATAATTATTGAAATCAAAATACCCAAATCTTCTATTACCGTGTGAATGGACAGGCTGTGATGCTATAACCGCGAATTGAGCTTTTATTACCGAGGGTAAAAAAAAACAGCAATTTTCTACCATCGGTAAAAGGAACCCGACTCGTGATTTGGAACTTAATACCGAGGAATTAAAAAAGGTAATAGCTTTGGTTCTGTACATTATATTGCACACCAAGTTGTTTTTGGAGAAAACTAAATAAAAAAATAAAATATGATTCGAATAGTGTTTCCACCCCAGTGCATTTTTTTAAGCTTATGCCACAATAAATAGTGTGATATATGTATGCTGAGTAAAAGTCACAACATTATTAAAAAAATCTGCGCTTACGGTACCCTAAATGTGAATTATTTTAACGGAAAAATAAAATGTCACTCGGTAATAGATACTTCTTTAAGAACCTATCACCGACCCAAATACAATAGAATGGGTCGGTAATAGATTCTCATACATTCTATTACCGAGGGTTATGCGATCATACCATCGTTAATTGGCTTAATTTGGAGTATTGTAAAATCTAATTCCGACCCATAAAAACAATAGGATGGAATTGTGTTTGCATTACAAATCTAAAATACTTATTACAGCCTTGGCATTATAACCAAAATTACGTAACTGGTAAGTGAACATAAAATTATATCGCAATATTTAAACAACTTGGCAAAATAACGGTGTCTATAGAAACTACAAGTTCAGTGTTGAAGTTTTTGTTAAAAATTAAGAGTTTTTTAATACTTTTCATACCACGGATATAGTTCTTTAAAAGCGTGAATAGATCAAGATTGGAATAACCGTAACAAATTATATAAACGGTCATTGATACCAAAAATAAAGCATGAAGAACCAAAATCACCACTTTAACTATTACCACGGTATACCACGGCATTACAATCAACAGTTAAAAATGGCGCCTATCGCCGCTGCATTTTATTTTCATTTTAATCGTATTTACAGGTCAAAAAATATACAAAAAATATTCAGAACTCGAAGAAAAAACTATAAAAATCCATTTAAAAACCATAACATTAGTTCAATTGCCATAACTATTATGTAAAACACTAAATAAGATCAGAGTCTGCTTGTATGTGGTGTCACGCGTTAGTATGGCAAATCCTCTTCCTTCGGTGCAGTTTCGGAAAATCACGAATTGCGAGATCTTTGATTCATTCGCATACACTAGCGCTCATAGATCCGTGAGTTGACTAAATAAGCTTTTATCGTGAAATATTATTTTTTCTAAGAAATCGATCGGTTTGATTATAAAATGCGTATTTTAAATTGCCGCGGTGATGGCCGCCGATTTTGATACCCCCGGTAATAGGCGCCTTTACCTTACTTGGTAAATTATAATTGCATTTCATTCGTCTGCTTTACATGCTTAATGTACTGCAAGGTAACCAAGCTATTGTTCTTTCCTTCCGTTTCGAAGAAAGTTTGCCTAGGTTAATTAATAGGTGGGCTGCGTTCGTCGAATACAATACGTACAATGAGGTGAAATGGACGTTGAAAGCGGGTGTCTGAAACAGCCCGCTGTACAATAAAATTTGCCAACCGCGCAGGCATTTCCATGGCGTTTAGCGTCTGGTGTAATAATTTACTATTATGGATAGTCTTCCACATCTTGTTCGATGATGGCGACCTTGACTAATATGATATACTTAACTATTTATTTTATAAAATTTATATAAGTAAACTAAAAAACTTATTTCCAAGTATGAGCAGCTTGAATATGGACTGCTAGACCAAATTTAATTTTAGAAACTTTGTAGCAGGATGCACAATAGAGTTTGCTTTGTGAATTGTTTGTACGGTTTAAAAAGTTAAATATTCTTTTATGTAAACGTCATAGAGAAATAGCCAAAACGAAATATCAAATCTCTACGGATACGATCTAATATGGTCTCAATCATCTCGATGTTAAATATAATCGTACGTACTCCTCGTCATATTAATGTTCTCGAAAGTAGTTTAAATACTTAACCGGCCTATTACGCACCTACGCAGACTTAAAAGCTCCATCTGTTCTATTATTGGTAACGTTACTTTAAGCGGCAGCGTGGCTTTTAGGGTTATCAGAGGGGGAAATCGTATAAGTGGAATCTTTTATTCCATCATGTCAAAGGCACAGTAAATTGAAAACAGTACGTACAGGGAGTCGATTATAAATATATCATACTGTAAAAATACTGTCCGAAAATGGTGATAAATTGTTCTGAATATAAAATACGGAAGAAAGGATTTATGCGTGACAATATGCTTAGAATAAATAAATAAACAAAATAAAATAAAAATGTGCATACCTACCTATCACGAAATCATATACAGGGTGGATTTTGACGAGGGATCTTTACGAAAAAGGCAGATAGTTCAACCTTAGCACTATATTTCCCCCATAGAAACTATGGAAATATATGTTACCGTTTTCAAGTTATAGCCTTTTAAACATTCATACCAAAAACTACTTTGTGCCAACCCTAAACAGATGGCTGGGTCAATGTTCTTACTTGTAAACAATCTTTAGACGTCAGGATATTACATTAATATTTTGCCATTTGTCCATTCTTAGAGGTCTGCGTGCAACGCTAAAAAAATCGCTGCAGGATTTGCAGAGGTGATTGTCTCTGGAGTATTTATGAAATTTCTTAGTTAATAATTCTAACCACAACAAATAACTCACATGATATGACATGGCACTGACATTCACTTGAATGTACTCAACCGTCATAAACAATTAAAGAAGATAGTAACCTCTTTCATCATAAATAAAATGTCTCTGTTTACCTACCTAAAATGATAAAAAGGTTTTAGTTCGTTAACTTGCTTCAGCAAATGATTTTCGAATGAATTGAAATTGTTCCCCAGTTGATCAGCAATTCATACAATAGGCTGTCCTTTTTTTATTTCGGTTATCGTCAAAAAATGTAATACTTAACATTATTTGACGGATATTGCACTAAAGTTGTAGTAATAGGTTGTCATTCGTCGAGCCGAGATAGAATCAACGCATTTTTTACAACTATCGAAACTCTTTGCATGATTGAAAATCGATCATAAACATATCATAAATGTGATGTTTGAAATGAAATTGACATTTAAGTTCATTTTATTTACTTTACATGAAAATGCGTCTGCTAGATGCACGTGGATATTTAAATTTGCTCATGTTATACGCGAGCTGCAATTATAATGCGGCTGAAGCTTTACGACGTTACAGGGAAACATATCCACCACCACACCCAACAGGTCGTAGGGCAATTTTACGTGCTTTTGATCGTGTCGCCAACAATCAGCCCGTTGTACCAAGAACAGCTCAGAACGATCAACGTGGAGGACCCGTTATTCGTCTTGAGGCTAGACTTGAAGAAAGAATACTGCGGTATTTTGAGCGGAATCCAAGAAAAAGTTCGAGATCAGCTGGTCGACATTTCGAAATAAGTCATACCGCAGTACTAAAAGTTCTTAAACGTGCCCGCCTTCACCCTTATAACGGAGGAACATTTGAACACCGTATGTAAAAATTGTAATAAAGTAACTGATAATCGTATTTTTGCATTTTATTTGATTTATTTGACTTTGTGTCATTTTTACATCAGTACGATGACAACAACTCTCGGAAATAAACGTAATATCCCGAGTTTTCCCGACGACGACTCCTTAATCTAGCCATCGTGTCGTTATGTGCGGATGCAATTATAGGGTTATCACCACAGTTAAAAATTAGTGAATTTTGTGTTTTTTTTTTTACTTTGTTTAAGCTTCTAAACATTATAAATCGACTGTGTATCACTTAAACAATGCAATATTTCCGCAAAGATCCCTCGTCGAAATCCTCCCTGTATATCTATTTATCTTATATATATTATACCTTACCCTTTTTATTATTACCTTTAAACCAGCAATTCTTGTATATATATTACGGAGATCTCATGTAGGACTTTTCGGGGATGAAAAATTGATCTATGTAGCTTATCTCTGGGAAAACGCTTGTTGCCGAGTTTCAGCCCGAGCAAAGCTCGGTCGCCCAGCTACTAAGGTTAATAAGGATTCTACGTTTATGCCGTTATTGCTTCTTCCTAGTTGCGATTCTGCACACTATTAATTAATGTTAAAGAATTACGAATGTGATCAAATGCATATGTGTAGACACATATGCATTTGATCACATTCGTAATTCTTTACAGTCACTATTTTTATACAATCGTGTTTCTTCTGATCTAATGCATATATATGTGTAGAATTAATATTGTACAGAATCGCGACTAGTAAGAAATTGGATTGTATAAAAATACTGACCGTGAAGAATAACGAATGTGGTCAAATGAAGTTGCGTGGAATTCATATTGAGTAGAATCGCTACTAGGAAGAAACAATAATGGAATAAACGTCGAATAATCCGATTTGAGATACAATTTAAATACTTATAACATTTTTATCACTTTGCTACGCTACGATTGTGGTTTCAAAAATCGATTTCTACGAGTGCTTTGACACACGACACGACTCACTGAAACTTTATTGAAGTTGTGCAATTATTATTGTACCTAATAAAAGTTTTAAGAGTTAAAATATTTCAACTATGTCATTGTATAAATAGAGTTGTTTTTTGCACTTTCTGTTTTTTCAAAATACGTGGGTATTCCTACTAAATACCCTTAACGTAGGGGGTGGTATGCTACGTCTTATCTGCAGGAAAGCTATCAACTCTCAGACATCTTTTTATATTGAGTAAGATTATGTGCATGCTGCATGCTGTAAGAATTTTAGATTTAAGGTTTACATTTTGCATGATGTAATTCAAGAACTTTCATTAACCACATTTAATTCAAACAAAAATAAATAAATGAATGAATACCACGTTTACAGCCAAAATCGTAAATATAATGAAAATATTTAACTTGGAAGCATTTTGTAACCAAACATTCTGCTTGAAAAAATAAAAATTCTCTTGCAGTTCTTTGTTGTCAATCTAATGATGTTCGTCATTTGTAAAGTTCGTAAGTGATGCTCACAGCGCCTGCGTTACACGCAGTGAGTGGTTTCAACAAAAGAAAATATTTCGAAAAGTATCGTTGCATGGAAAACAAAGAGTTTGCTTCGCAAGCAGCCAGAGTTGATACAAAGCGAAATATTGCGGCGAGGCAGGATGTTTATGATTATGGCATACTCACTCTACTCGACGTCTCAATCTTTATGGTTTCTTTTTGAGTACCTGCTTCAATATGCCTTCGAATACGAATTATTTTACTCAGTTTTACTTAGAAATAAGTTATACGATGTGGAGATAAAATAAAAGAATAGTCACATCAGACTCACTAGGTACCTAATCTCATACTTTGATTTCTAAGCTTTAATAATTTAGTTTATAATATTAGGGTTAAATATGTTATACATTGGTAAGATACCCCCTTTCTTGACTTGACCGGCTTGCCCGGCGGGAGAAGGGTATAAACAAAATTGAACGGTTTATTTGGTGTGTTAAGAACTTTCCAATGACAGAAAAGTCTTTAATAAAAGGGATCGGACGATAAATCCAGTCCTAACGAGCTTCCTTTAAGAATAAAGAGATTACAACTTCTTAAACAGAAATGAGGAGTAGATAAGTCGAAATTTTGGCGCGGTACAAAAGCAAAATATTAATGTAATAAAAAATACAAAACTCATTTCGTTAAGTTCAGTCGTTAAAATAGGAATTAAATTAAAAAGTTAATTGGTTCTTTCTTAGTACATTCCGGGAATAAAAATTTAGTTGCGTCTGAATGAAAAATATTAAAGTTTCGTAACAGTAATAACAACGGATTAGATAGTCTAGTTTTTAATCATGAATAGAAGTTATCGCGCAAAGCCCTTACTTACTGCGTTGCTTCAAGAGAACAAATTAAATTAGATGATCCGGTAGCTTAAGAAGTAGGTAACAATCTTTCCCGTGTCCAGGTCACTGAAAGCCATACCAGTTAACCAAAAACTAACAAGTACCTTTCCAAAAGGAGTGAGTCCACCACGTGGCGAAGGTTCGACGCGGTCCGCAGAAGCGCACTCAGCCCAGGGGGTGTCACAGGTGGAAGTCAGCGTGAGGTACCTCACCCCCACTTGGTATAGCGTCCTCAGCACCCCGAGCGAGCCGCCGATGGCGTGTCCCCCCTCCACCCCCACCAGTGAACACATGCGGTGGTTCGCGTGCGCCGATACTATATCTGCGATCACACATGATTACACTCACCAAAAACTTGGATAAATTACGACACGCCCCGATAAAACATCCGTATGCTATTGTGTGGTGAAGCGCTTCTGTAGCTTTCGAATTCACGACGTTTTTTCGAGAGCCAACAAACTACCCGCTGCACAATAAAGAACCCACCAGTGTTATTTAAATTAGGCAAAAAGAATGTCTGAGCTTGATTTTAAATAAAATATTTACACCGTCACGGAATGAGAATTGCGCCCCAAGCTTGAATTTAAAAGCGAGGCACAGGGCACAGAACATATTTTTTGGGGAAACACTGGGTGTTAAGTGCCTTAACTTTTAAGTGTCGACTTTCGCAAAGTAATAATGTTCAGTCATCAAACATTTATGTAAATTAGCATTTACATGAAGTTAAGTAAAACAATGTTATTATATTTTTAATCCAACCAATTGGCGTTTTGTTTTCAGATTTAACATACGTATTACAAATATCTGTTTATAGAAAATTCCATTTACCTAATCCAACTAACATTTTTTAATTGCACCTAAATTTTATTATTTCACGCAAAATATTAATTAGCAACTCCAAGGAAACGTTAATTCAAATTGAGCTTATTTAAATACCTAAACAATGAAACAAAAAGAAACTCGCCGATGGAAATTAATTAAAACCATTTAGGGTTTTTTTTTAATGTCGCACAGTTAAGACAATGAGTTTTTCATGCAAATTCTGAAATGCAAAGAGTAGATTACAAAAAATACATCTGATTCTACAGCTGCGCCATTATTATAATCTGTCTACTTACACAGATATGCTAATTTTTTAAATCCGTGTGTAACACTTCTATTATACTGGAGTTCTAAGAGTTGTAGTAAGCACATTACTTTTTCACTTTTTTTTTCTCATAACATAAAGTTCTTATTATCTGGATGCAGGTTAGGCTGCATAAAATAAGTACTGATACATATAACATTCTATTGCGTAAGTACCTAAATATTTATAAATTAAAACCTTCTTCTAAGAACAAGGCAGTTAGACACAAACATCTTACTTTGTGAAAGAAATTAATTTTAATTTATTTTATATAATCCGTGTTCTAAGTTAATTAATAGAACTAGGCAGTAGTACGAGTATAATGTTATTATATAAATAGAAGGACATGAAAATCAAAAGGTTGTAAATGAACATTTATTTTCACTGTTTTGGTTTCATGTCCTCATCGCAATCGAAGTGAGAAGCAAAGAGTATGTTCATAGATTAAACACATCTTATGCCTTCGTTGTAGAATCTACTATTCTAATTTCTAACACCTTCACGGACAGTACGTCGACAGACGTAAACTGAAACCCTCGTAATATGGCACTACGGCTGTAGACGGGAATTTAATTTTCATTAAAAGTGGCACTACGTTCACAGCCGAATATTTGTCATAGTATTTATAGGAAGGTTATGTCTCTGTGCCGTTTTTGGATGTAACACAGACCCGCCAGTGCCACAGCAAGCACTCATATTGTTGCACACATGTTACCTCCGTCACGCATACATTGACAGAGTCTGCGTGTTGTGACACTACGTCTGTGG
The DNA here is from genome assembly GCA_037349165.1 of Choristoneura rosaceana. Lineage (NCBI taxonomy): Eukaryota > Metazoa > Arthropoda > Insecta > Lepidoptera > Tortricidae > Choristoneura > Choristoneura rosaceana. Next base: position 2,441,764 of record JAZBNJ010000030.1, on the reverse strand, counting down.
CCGGACAATTGGCATAGCCGATTTCGTCTGTGGCCGTTAGTGCCGTAACACAGGTCATAGTAGTCGCATGACATGAATACCCGTCTACAGGCGGTTACGCCTCTGGCCGTTAATGCCGCAACACAAACATTCAAACCTGAGCAATACGACAATCCGTCCCCAGATGTTATGCCATGTTGTATGGAGAATTTCTGTGCCGTATCACAAAAAAATCAAGATTGTCCTGTGTCCGTGAACGTGCTAACCATGCAGCTTGCGAACAAGTAGAAAATTCTAACTAGAAACAACCAGCAAGCCTTTTCAGGGGTATTTTCTAACGAGAGCGACAAATACAAATCGCCAGAATCATTAACAGTTTTTAGTTAGCCTCGCTCCTTTTTAGCAATTCTATGAAGTTAGTTAATTACATAGTTTATTATAACATTATTTACTATATGTATATTACTAGTATACTACATTAGCAGTACTATAATAATTATGCTGTGATGCTAAGCTATTTCTATGCAAATTGAAAAAAAATATTGGAAAAGAAGTAAATGAGAAGCCACTAAAGAAAGAAATAGAAATAAATATATAGAAATAGAAGTATTTTATTCAGTAAGCTTTTTTTTATTACTTAGAAAATTTTGTAAGTACAGATTTTTTCTCAATTTCCCATTGAGTTACACCTAATTTCTATGTGTTCTACTAAAAAATACCAAAATAAATGATTTTTTAAGTTCTCTCGGCACTACGTCTGAAATAAACATTAATCATTACTATTATTTATTAATTTGATTTTCTGGTTCAATATATAGCACAGAACTGGCCCATTTAGACAGCTTATTTATATGTACGGAACGCTCGGTGCGCGAGTCTGATTCATACTTGGCAAGTATTTTGTAGATCGTTGCATTAGAATAATAAGTTTCATCGTTGCGCATTATGTGTATTGTGAACACTGTGCAAAATAACAGGACGTAGGTAGGTAAGGTAGGTACTTGAACTTTGTATTTTTTGTACCTCATTTGATTTTTTAACAAATAAAGAAAAGTTAAAACGATTAACAATTTTTAATAGTTCGCATTTATTTACTTTATATATATGTGTTACGGAATGTACACCGTGATATCTTTAATGAGTTCCCGATAGTTGTATGCAATGATATTATATATATTAGGTACTATTGTATTTAGAAGCTCACTGGTTGTATGCATCATGACCCAGCTAGGGTGTAGAATTTGCTTACAAGAGTCTGTGACCGTGCTGCGTGGAAATATCGGGAACTTTTAAAGGTGATTTGATCTGATAAGCGGTCTCCATAGAGTTCGTGATTTAATTTTAATGAACTAAAATAATTAATTTGCCTGGGTAAAGTCGCGGGTTCACGGTGGATGCAGGCCGCTTCCGACCGAGGCAACTAGAGATCTATGGGGGAGGCCCATGACAAACAGTGGACGTCCTATGGCTTATATGATGATGATGATGAATTACTTTCCTCACCCGCGACCTTAAAAATAAGGAAGAAGAAGGTCGTGGGTGAGCAAAGTAATTGTTTTATTTCAGATCACGGTCCCCGTAACAAATATGTTAAAAACGATTAAGTGGATATGTAAATACCGTCAGCAGAAGTGCAGAGCGTGAGCTGTGGATGGTACTTGTCCGTGAGCCGTTGTATCAGGTCGATCTGTTCGAACGTCAGCTGCACCGCGTCGCGATGTTGCGCGTCGCAAGGCACGTACGCGGCCCAGAACTGCGAGTACGACACAAAGTTGATTAAATATCACGCACGACGCCACATCGTCCTGAATAAGAATGCGACAAAATGGAAATTCTTTATTCTCCATGAAAATGCGGGAAAATTTAAAATTGCTTCCTTTGAAGCTGAAACGATAATTATATTCTAAAGCGATACTCGTCCGTACACGTTTGTAGCTTGGCTACATTTTTGCGATCCATGTACAGTCAAGGGCAAAGATATGTATACACTCTAGTACCTTGTTACTTTAACAACTATGACAGTTCATATATGGCAGTGCAAATATGAGGAAAATAGACAAGGTACTAAAGTGTATACATATTTTTGCCCTTGACTGTACAGTGTTTACTGCCTAGATTCATAATGTATTAAAACTAATTCTTTCTGATCTCAAGTACGTATGTATATTTCACACGAAAACACAAGCCGAAACATGGATGCACAGAAAAACCAGAAAAATAGACCAGCGCTGGGGATCGAACCCAGGTCCTCAGCATTCCGTGCTGCGTGCTATTCCCCTACACCACCGTTGGCATTTTTCTGGTTTTTCTGTGCATCCATGTTTGGGCTTGTGTTTTCGTGTGAAATATATAGACTTTCACGGGATGACCGTAAAAGAAACAAAAAAAATTTGGAATTGAAATAAATGTTGAAACTATGTTAAAAGATCTTCATAGATAGAGCATTGGAAAATATATTGAGTCTGTGGTACGTCTTCTTGTGTTTCAATAGGCTATGGGACCAGACTCGCAAATTTAAATTCAAAAAAATAGTTTTTCGCATTTATAATGGCTGGAAGTTATATCGTAAATGTTCCGAAGCTCAGAGGTCGTGAAAATTACGATGAATGGGCATTTGCGGCCGAAAATTTTCTAATTCTGGAAGGCGTTGATATCTCGAATAAGTCGACAAATGAAAAAAGTGAAGACGCTGTCAAAAGTGACAAAACAATTATTTCAGTTGACGAGCAAAAAGCGAAAGCAAAATTAATTATGACCATCGATTCATCTCTTTACGTGCATATTCGAAACGAAAAAACTGTGCAAGATGTGTGGAAAAAATTAAAATCGCTTTTTGACGACTCCGGCTTTACCCGTAAAATAAGTCTGTTACGGAGTCTGATTTCAATTCGTTTGGAAAGCAGTGAGTCAATGACAGCGTATGTAACTCAAGTCGTGGACACCGCGCAGAAATTGAGAGGTACCGGCTTTGATATCAATGATGAGTGGATAGGCTCATTACTGTTGGCGGGTTTACCCGAAAAATTCGCGCCAATGATAATGGCAATCGAGCACTCCGGCATTTCCATTTCGGCAGATAATATAAAAACAAAACTTCTAGATATGAGTGCAGATGTTGGTAACAGTGAAACCGAGGGGGCATTTCTGACAAAAAGATGGCCACAGAAAAAATTTGGCAAAAATAATTATGTTTCGAACGCAACCGAAGAAACGTCATCTCGAAGTGTCAATGTCAAACAGATAAAATGTTTTCGCTGTAAACAAACCGGTCATTTCAAGAATAAATGTCCATTGTTGAAAGAAAAAACAGTAAATGCATTTAGTGCAGTTTTTCTCAACGGGAAATTCAAGCAGAATGAATGGTACATCGATTCAGGGGCCAGCACTCATATGATAGCCAGCGAAGAACTCATTATGAACAAGTCGCATAATCCATCGACGAAAGAAATTATAGTCGCGAATCAAGTACGCGTACCAGTGTTGTGTGCAGGAGACGCACAGATTACAACCGTGGTGAATGGAAATTCAGAATTTGAGATTACTGTTAGAAATGTTTTGTGTATTCCCAACTTAACAACCAACTTGTTGTCGGTTAGCCAGCTGATTGAAAATGGAAATAAAGTTAGTTTCCAGAAAGGGAGCTGCTATATCAGAAATCGGCAAAACCAGTTAATTGGCATAGCAGAGTTAGTGAATGGAGTATACAGATTAAACATCAAGTCAGCAAGTGTGTTAGCAGCATCTGCTACATCGACTTCGGGTATGGATTGGCACAGGCGGCTAGGCCATATCAACAGTAAAGATCTGAATGTAATGAAAAATGGAGCTGTTGAAGGGTTGAGTTACAGTGGCACAGCAGATATCAGCAAATTGAACTGCAAAGTATGTTGTGAAGGTAAACAAACCAAATTGCCCTTTTCACATAGCAATAACAGAAGTAAGAAACTCTTAGAAGTGGTACATACTGATGTGTGCGGACCTATGGAAGAAAAGTCACTTGGCTTATCCAGATACTTCTTGCTATTTGTGGACGATTACAGCAGAATGACATTTGTGTATTTTTTAAAGAACAAAAATGAAGTTTTCACATGTTTTCAGGAGTTTAAGCAGATGGTGGAGAAGCAGACTGGAGCCAGTATCAAAGTGCTCAGATCAGACAACGGCACAGAATTTTGTTCAAATCAAATGGCTAGCTATCTCAAGAAGTCTGGTATTATACATCAGCGCACCACAGTTTACACCCCAGAGCAGAACGGATTATGTGAAAGGTCAAACCGCTCAGTGGTTGAAAAAGCAAGATGCTTACTGTTTGATGCAGGATTATCAAAACGTTTTTGGGCAGAAGCAGTGCATACTGCAGTTTATCTGAAAAACAGGTCCTTGCATTCAGGTTTGGAACATAAAACTCCGTATGAACTCTGGACAGGCAGAAAGCCAGATGTCAGTCACATTCGGATGTTTGGAAGTAAAGTCATGAGCCATATTCCAAAGGAAAAAAGATTGAAATGGGACAAGAAAGCCGTCGAACATCTTTTAGTTGGATATGCTGACAACACAAAAGGTTATCGTTTGTACAATTCAGTAACAAACAAGATCATAACAAGCAGAGATGTAACCATCATAGAGCCAAAACCAAACTCAGATATGGTACAAGCTGTTATCGAAGAAAAACCGGACATGTTATCAGATACTGAGGAAGAGTGTGAGAGCACAGATAGTGCAGATTCAGATCAATCACAGTCTACAGTGGTACCCAATGATAGCTCATATGTGGTAGATGACAGAAGTCCTACTAGTTCTTCAGATGAGACCTCTAGCTCACCTCCGACTGGACCAAGTGAACCCAGGTATGAGAGACGTGAAAGAAAGAAACCTGAAAGGTATGGCTATAGCAATATATGTGTTGCACCTGATGTCAATTTGTATGGAGATAATACCACATATAAGGAAGCTATGACTGGGCCAGAATCCAGGGAGTGGAAGAAAGCTATGGATGAAGAACTAGAATCATTCAAAGAGAATGATGCATGGGAGGTGGTAGACAAACCAGAAAATGGTACAGTTGTACAATGCAAGTGGGTTTTCAGAAAGAAGGTGGACAGTAACAATAAAGTCAGGTATCGAGCAAGACTAGTGGCAAAAGGTTTTACGCAGAAAGAAGGTATAGACTACACAGAAACTTTTTCACCAGTACTTAGATATTCGACATTAAGACTTTTATTTGCTTTAAGTGTAAAGTATGACCTAGATATAACCCATCTTGATGTCACCACAGCATTCCTAAATGGTTATCTCAGCGAAACAGTTCATATGAATTTACCTGCCAACTTTGCATGTACAGATAGTAAAAATAAAGTCTTAAAACTAAAAAAGGCAATTTATGGTCTTAAACAATCAGCAAGGGCATGGTATGAACGGGTTGATGATTGTTTACAGAACATAGGTTACAGAAAATCTGTATATGAACCTTGTTTATTCATAAAACAGAATGGTGATGATAAAACTTTCATTGCATTATTTGTCGATGACTTTTTTGTATTTTCAAATAGTCAAAAAGAGACGGAAAGCTTAAAAAGCGAGCTTAATTCTAAATTTAAATTAAAAGACTTAGGAGCTATTAAGCAGTGCTTAGGAATGCGAGTCAGGAAAGACAATAATGTATTAACTATTGATCAGGAACGATTTGTAGATCATTTGTTAGAAAAGTTCAATATGAAAAATTGTAAACCGGTGAGTACACCTATGGAGATCAATTTGAAACTAGAAAAGGAGATTAATTGTGCTAGGCAATATCTTTATCAACAACTGATAGGAAGTTTATTGTATTTGTCAATTTTAACTAGACCTGATATATCTTTTGCAGTTTCGTATCTCAGTCAGTTTAATAATAACTATAATGAAACTCACTGGAAACACGCAAAACGTATTTTAAGGTATTTGCAGAGTACCAAAAACTTTAGCTTGCGATATGTTAAAGATGATGAGGATCTGACAGGTTATGTTGATGCAGATTGGGCCTCAGATCCAATTGACAGGAAATCTTTTACTGGATATATCTTTAAAATGTCAGGCAGCATAGTATCACATGAGTGTAAAAAACAGTCAACTATTGCTTTATCTAGCACAGAAGCCGAGTACATGGCTATATGTGAGGCCAGTAAAGAGGCGATTTATCTAAAAAATGTGATGTCAGAACTTAACTGTAGAACTGATTTGTGTACTGCTGTAGTAATTTACAATGATAACCAGAGTGCACAAAAATTAACTGAAAACTGTTTGTTCCATAAGAGGAGTAAACATATTGATGTTAGGTATCATTTTGTAAGGACAGCTGTAGATAATAACAGTGTGAAAATTAAATATTTAAATACAACTGACATGCCTGCAGATATCCTTACGAAAAGTTTAGGTTCACCCAAACATTATAAGTTTGTGGAACAGTTAGGTATAGTAAGAGTGTAGTTATTTTAGTTATGTTGATTGTTCAATGTTATGTGTTTTTGTTTGATTGTTGAGCTAGTAGATCATTTTAACAAGGGAGTGTGTTGAAACTATGTTAAAAGATCTTCATAGAGCATTGGAAAATATATTGAGTCTGTGGTACGTCTTCTTGTGTTTCAATAATAAAAAATACAAAAAGACTCCAAATAGTAATCTTCAAGTACGTATGTGTCTTCTCTATGCGTAAGGTTGAATTATACATTAGGTATATGCTGTCTCAGCTACACGAGTAACGACTAAAGGAGAAGTAATCACACACCGTACACCTCTCTGCATGCTCATGGAGAGATGGCATGAGTGTGAAACTATTTGTGAAAATTCCGCTTAACATGTAGCAATAATTTTAAAAGCTGAAATTGCCACTTAACTCCCGGGTGTGTACCTGTGCTTCAGGACATTAATAACGGGCCAAATCGGCATAAAATCCTTGCGTTTACGACGTTGTTATGCGCTTTAATAATTGTGATTGGGCGGCCAGGTATAACTGTTAAATATTTTATTACTTTAAAGTGTAAAAGTATAATATAAGTAAAATGTATAAGATAATATAAGTAAAATGTATAAGACATTCTTTAAACCTAAATGCTGCAGTAGAAAAACCAATTTCCAGTTATTGGGAGATTAGTAAATAACAATATCTTTATGCATGTAAGCAGGTAAAGATAGACTCGATTGCTCAAAAGTCGTAGAGGTCTACGGCGTAGCACCTGCTACGAACCTTGTTTATGAAGACGTTTGGTCGTATTTATATAACAAACCATCGGTTTTGTTCTACTGTTTACTTAAAAAAAAGAGTATGTTTTTCTTCCTTAAGCCCTGTCTAGACTCGCGAGAAAAATCGTGCAAGTAGTATTACATTGGTGCGCTCTATACAAGTTGCACCATATACATACACTGACGAGCAAAAATAAAGAGTTTTGTTACAAAATGATGATAACTACAAAACCCGCTGTGATAGCTTTTTCGAGTAAATGAGTTTAGTTAAAAGTTTTTTTTAGGAAGCCTGTTGCGGATATTACGTTGATATGATATTTGAGTTGCATAGATATTTTTCAAATAATTTTTATTTGATAGTATAATATTTAAGATGTAATATAAAAACTATCTTAAATTAACGTATGCGTAGTTCAAATAGCTCCATTGTACTTTTTAAATCAAGAAAATATCTTTAATAGTTTAGGACCTAATACAATTTTAGTAATCGACCCTTTATTTTTGCTCGTCAGTTTATTTCTTGTAATTTGGACTGGGTTTACTTAAATGGGTTTTAGGATTCTGGTCCAGATTTTACAGCAAAGAAATAGAACACTCTTGTTACGACCATAACCCCACGCCACGCCTCATCTTGGTTTGGGGAATTCGTTATCTAACGGAACTTCAAATGATTAAAATTCAAATATCACCCCTTTGTGCTTGAAAAGTTTGAAAATGAAGTTGAAAGTTGGAAAATGAAAAGGTTATAGGTAATACCGATCGAACCGATATCGCAAGAATAAAATATGCATCATTAAATAACTCTTTAAAAATATATATCTTGCATGACCGTCTACACTACAAGATGCCTTGCTCCTTTTTAGGTTTCTGTACTCTGTAGTCTAATGTCCGTCCGTCCATCCGTCTGCCCGTCCACGGCTAAGCTTAGAAAGCTGTAATTTAACAGAAAGAAATCCTCTATACGTAAAAAACGGGGATGATTTTTTTTGTCTCATTTACATCTACCCATTGTGTGGGATACGCTGGATAGGTCCTTTAAAACCATGATACGTTTGCTACATAATTTTTAAGGGTTCCGCACCTCAAAAAGGAAAGAACTTTTGGACGTATAGTGTATCTATCGATATTTAAAACGGACTGGGCCTACTATCATTGTTACTGAGAATGTATGATAATAGGTTCCCTTACCTGACCAGCCACTCGCCCCTGCTTTAATCTAGGTAAATCGGTGTGGCTCCACGAGCTGGTAGCCCAGGGCGATATTGTCCGCAAATCTTCGTCGAATCTATAACAAAATTTACAGTTAAGGAGCGAAAAGAAGGCCCCTGTCAAAGACGGTATCAGCTGCAATAAACATATCCTTTTTTTCTTTCCTCACCTACAAGTAATCAAGTGAGTACATTGTACATATCAAACAGCAGTTTACTCAGAGGATTACGGAATTTGACTATTTTTACGTATTTTTTTATTTTATTCAATCTTGACAATGCATGCTATCGAACAGAAAAACAATTTTTAAGCTACTTTTACATGTAGGTAACAGAGTATAATAATTATAAAAATTTGAAATTCAAGGTCAGTTTTGTGGCGAACATACCGACCGAATGTATGAAAAAAAAACGTTACAAAACTGTCATTCAATTCAAGGTTAGACAAAAAAGACATAAGAATTTGCATGTGAAGTGACATACAAGTAGCGACCTTCTTACTACATAGAGAAAAGCGTTTTCGAAAGAGACTTTTTCTAGCGTTTTTTTTTCTTCACTAGACTTTGTAGCTATGTCTTAATGTTTATATTAATGTATAGGAGTCCTCTCATTCTGAAAGGAGGCCTGTGCCCAGCAGTGAGACGTAAATATATAGGCAAATTCAGGTGTTCTCAAATACCGTACTGTTGTCAGAATTGGTAAGCATCTTGATATAATAATATTTGTTGTAGGATGTCGATCGTGATTATCATTAATGAGTTCAAGATATTTTCATGCAGTTGCATGCAAAATGATCTCACATATCCCGTAACAAACATATAAAGTGTAAATAACCGTGAGCCATTGAAAGCTGTTATGTAATTAGTTTGTCAGATATATTATACCTGGTGTGGCCTGTAATACGAGCAAATAATTTAATATTTTAATATTTAGATTTTCGTTTTTTCATAAAAAATAAATACTAATCAACGTACGCCATCCTAGAACATAACTGACGTCGCCTGTCACGCTACAAACATCAACCATTTTGCTTTATATTGCTTCTCCGAATAAATTTTAAAGTGTAATAAAAATTAAAAACTTAATTATTTTTAAAAGTTGCTGAACTAATATTGTTCATTTTGACGAGTATGATCTAAGTTTTAATTATTTTTTCATATTACAGGCCACACCGTATAGATATTATAGCCAAATTTTTGTGGTGCATTCATTTTAGTAACACCTCTATAATTGGATCTATCTATACTCTACGGGTAGGTACGTCGATAGTACGACTGTAAATTTGCTATCCGGTGCCCTTAGTGTAAGTTTTCGGTTACAAAATACGTCTCGATCGCGTTCGCGTTAAAATCTCAATTTATATGGAAACACGAACAGGGGGCCTACCACGATCTTTCCTAAACGATCCAAACGCAGAGCAGTTCAATTTAGGCACCTAAACTGAATCGTCGAAATTGGAACCACGACCTTTATTTCTCAGAGCTGAATCTCAATCGCTTACTAGTGAATGAAAGACCGATATTTTCTCTGATATATGTATCGCTATCGCTGAACCTCACTTGAAATGAATCACAAAAGTAACGTCGTAGTACGAAATAGCGATGCAGTTCAGTTTAGAGCTTAAACTGAATCGTATTAAGAGAGCGTGGTAGGCCCCCAGCGCCTCTAGCTGAACGTTTGCGATGTTCGTGATTCCATACAAATTGAGATTTTAACGCGGACGCGATCGAGACGTATTTTGTAACCAAAAACTTACACTAAGGGCACGGGTGAAAGCAAAAAAGAAAACGGTGAATTTGTCGCTTCCATTGCAATAGGAATGAAGTAATTGGAAAGAATTAGCAAAAGAGAATGTGTAATTAGAAAAAGACTTGCATAGTTTTCTCTCGAAAGCAGACGAACGACTAGCTAAAGATACTCACAGACCGCCCAGAAACAAATAGGAAATTAACTAATGAAGGTTTTAACATTTCTCATACAATATTGTAGCGATATTCAACCATTGACTAAGCTACGTGTAAGAAAAAAGCGCACCACGTTTAATTTCCACTTTTTTGAACGTATTGTAAGTAAAAGTCTAGGTAATTTCGCTCTCAGCGCTTGAAAAGAATGTGATTGCGGAAAGATGAAAGTCGACTTAATAACGTTTATCTACTCGTTATCTCTAGAAACGACCCAAAAAGGGACTGGAAATAGCGAAAATTGCGATTAATTTAATGTCTTTATTAGTAACTGTGTAATGGCACAGAAAAACAAATTTGATTAAGTAGGTACTTGTGCTGAGAAATGTTTCTATGGCTAGGCTAAGTATATTTTATTTACTCACAATTATTGTTCACGCAATTTGATATTGTGATCAAAATGTGAGAGCATAGCAACGCGTTTCTTTTTATTTGGATTCCGCTATTTCATGTCTACGTTGGTATTTTTATTTAGTACCTACATAGGTTCATTGTAGATATTTATCCATAATTATGTATTCAAAAGTGATTTCTTATATAAGTAGTTCATGAAATAGCTATGCCGCTGAGCAAAACGTAATTTGGTGGCTTTTGCATACATAACGACAAAAAAAAGTAAGTAGGTAAATAAGCCTTTTCTGGGTGAGATGAGACGTAAATCGGAACTCTATTAGAAAGCCTTTGCTATCTGTCTGTCCATCAGTCGTAAGGCTGTATCTTCTGAACCATAAGGGAGATTCTATACAAGAAAAACATTTTTTGGTACCTTCGGTGGTACGGAAAGTTTATACGAGTCCAACTTCCACTTAGCCAGTTTTGTGAATTTAGTTATTCATAGACTTGTAAATGCCACCACAAATATGCCACTACGAATATAACTTTTCAACTCAATAGGTCGGAAAAGTTTTCTACATCATTCGAAATCTGCGCGTGTAAGCTCTTATCCGCTAGCTTGGAATAGATTTTTGAAATTCGTACCTACTTGGTGATAATGATAAACTATTTAATTATGAGAAACTAATTTTTACTCAAAAGCATCTCAAAAGTCTCTATCGCCTAAAAAAGAAAACGAAACAAAACAAAAACAATTTATAAAACTATTGAACAACTACTCGTGACTACGGCAACTGTACCTAATATTGCCGAAACGTCGAGGTAAATACTACTTGTGTAAAATAGCGTGATAAGTCCCGTTGTGGTATTTTGACTATTGAACAATTCTTGATAAAAAGTGTTACTACACGTAAACGAACAAGTGATAGATGTGTAGACATACACAGTCACTGTAACTATCAGTAAGTACCTAATGTTATCCTACTACACTATTCACTTTTATTCACTACCTGAATACGCGTAACTCACCGAAAATCCTTGATCCTATTATGCAGGAATTTCCGTATGTTCCACGGCAGGTCGTTGTGTCCATCTATGAGTGGTGTGTCATCCAGAAGCCTCTCGGCGAGGCGCAGGCGCTCGTGCAGGGGGGCGCCGGGGGGCGCGCGGAGGGCCAGGGGGCCCGCCACGCACGCGGTGCCCGCCACCAGCACCAGGATCGCCACGCAGCACCAGCGGCGGTGCCACACCGAGAACCCTGTGACACCGTGGACCAGTTATAGAATAAGAATAAGAATATCATTTATTGCCACAACACATAGTACAACGAAGACTTATTACAAATTTAATTACAGACTAACTAAACGCTAACATTTGCTGTGGCAAAGGGGATGTATAGCGAGCCTTAAGAGCGTTTATACCTGCTGAGCTGGCAGCTGGCATATTGTTAGTTTTTCTCGATTTCTTATCTGTGTGTTACCTATTAGAATACAAGCCACACAAATGTGAAAATATCGTGTATGCGTAGTTTTTCTTCAGAAAATGTCTAACTGACATTACTTTCGTTCAATCAAGGATGTGTTGCACGGAATGTGTTTGCCATGAACCAATTGAAACGCTTCATTTACCTATCATCGTTCCGCCAAGCTCTTTCCACTTAAGATGTGCTGAGCGAGTATAGGTAAATGAAGTAATTCTATCGGTTTATGACAAACATTCCTCGCATAACATACTTGCACATTTCTGGTGGAAACGCAGCCTTATGTGAGGCAACTCCATCCGGACAGCAAAAAAAAATGGCAATGTCCCTTACGCCGCAAACGGGTTCCTATAATTCAAGGAACCCTTACTGTAAAATTAGATTGTTAGTAGCTTTGAAATAAAAAATTTTTAAACGATTGAGTTAGGTAGCTTACAAAATGACGTCTTAGAACTACAACTTTTGTTGTATATAGTCCAAGCTTTTTACCTTGCTCCGCTTGCTTGTGCTTTAGTAGTGGAGGAACAAGGTAAAAGTTATAATTAATTGATATGAACTTCCATAAAGTAGCTCGTGAAATAATCAATTTAGGAACGTCACATGCAGTTCAATATGTCACTGGTCTTATTAAACATCTTGTCAGTGGATTGGTGGCGTTAAACAGCTTATTGTAGTTGTCAGGTGTGATTAACCGCAAATACCAAAATAGCTTTTAAAACTTGTGGTACACACTTTGGAGAATTACAGTAAATTACATCACATTCAAAATTAAAAATCACATTTCTCCTTAGGTTGAAAATACCGCTAAGGGCGTGGCTCTACTTTGACATGACTTTGATAGCTAGATCTACGAAGAAGGACCACTTACGGCGTCAGCGTTTTGTTTAATTCTTGCAACACTACTTACTACTGGATATCAATCATCTTCGAGAAATATACTTATCTACTCAAGTTTATTTATTAAATGTGTAGAAAAAATAAAACGGTTATGTCTACATATTCTGTTCCCTTTGGATTGTATCTCAATGAACTGATTATTTATTAATTCGAAACGGAATCCAGCGCGAAATTTAATAGGCAGTAAATTTTTAATTAATGATTTAGTAGTAGATTTGACAACTGTTAAGCACTTAACTGGCTATTAAATTATTTGTGAACTTGGATATAAGAAAGTTCTGGTAATAAAAAAATATCATGGAAAAATTTGACACCAATTGACCTAGCACCTATATAGCCCTAAACAAAGCAAAGTTCGTACAACGTATACTAGGAAATGGATAAAAATACCTACTATATACAAATAAAATAAAGACCGTCGAAGACTTTTTCCCTATCCTAATAAAACTTTTGGAGATATAAACTATTCCATGTATTTCCTTGAGTCTCTATCTTAATACCAATTTTTATCTAAATCGGTTTAATGGTTTAACCGTGATAAAGCAAAAGACAAACAGACGAATAAAGCTACTTTCATATTTATAGCAAGTACCTGTTTAGTACAGACTCAATGTGACTGTTTTTTTATTTGTTCGATTAAACAAAGATGTCATCACATATATCTGCAACATAAGGCTTCAGGAACTTAGAAGAGGGGTGAAACAGAAGATAAGTGAATTAAGTCTCCTGGCCACGTAAACTAAAATAGAACTCTGCGGTAGAGCAGTGCAATCGTGCTTTGAGTTAAGCTTAACCTAATTATTGACCAAAGACAAACGTAAACTTTGACGAAATCTAACGCTATTTCGAAGTTTCTGACAATTTTTGTTTTTGTTAGAGGTTAATTCCAGTTCTCATTCAATCTTTTAATATTTAATTAACTGCAAAAGAGGGCTGATGAGATGAAATGCCGGATGATCATCCGGGTAATCAATTTAGATTGATCTTATCTGTATCTAAAGAAGCAAGTCACTGCAGGAAATAATATAAATTTACTGCAAAATGAAACTCCATTCGGGTCATAGCAATCGGTCGTATCGAGAAGCCTCGATAATCTTGCTGTCAAACCCAAGCGTGCGAGCACAGTGCTGCATGTGATACCTACGTGTGTGGAAATTGTACATCGTCAATTAGCGGTTTGTTTTATTACTGCAATAAACGTTACTGCACGGCATGGTGAGAAGGTCAGCAAAAATCATTTTCATAAAGATTTTTGCTTTGATTTTTGGAGTACCAAAGCATACCTACAGATAATACCAGAATCTGTGCTATACCCGGGTTTAGGGTAGGATGGCCCACATCTTTTTAACGTGAGTATCGTCGCCAAAACCGCAACTCCTCAGAATATACTTATCACATTATATAATTTGCAGAGGTACTGCATGCGGAGTCCTGCCTGCACACAGGACTTTGAGGGTCTTGACATGAGGATGAGTAACGGGGTTTTTTATTACCAACTACGAAATTCGGATTCTTCTAGTAATGCAATATGAAAGGCAATGGGTAACCACGCACTATTTGTTCAAGAAAGTTGTCATGAGGGTACGCTGCCATGCCAGCCAATATACAACCAACAACCGCGACAACTCTGATGAAGTGAAGAAGTGTACCTAATATCTGCATAAGTAGGTTATAACGTTCTTGCCTAAATAAAATTCCTTAACATTCTTTAAACATCCACGGTTATTTACACTATATGTATATACATGTTGTGAGGTGAGGGCAGACTAAACATGATCTATTCAACATAAACGTTCACCCACAAATTCTTCAGTCTACCCGTGATAATGATACATGCGATACCTCGAAATATTGGCACCTCATTATCTAGGTCTAGAAAAAATAAACCTTTTATACTTAATTATCATCAATAAATAACATAAAAATAATACTTACCACTTCATATGTTGTTATTGTTATAACGAATAAGTAAGTAGGTATTTGATAACATTTTTCTCGCGAAATTTAGCCACGTCGGAATAGGTAAATTGCGTCTACATCTACTTATGTATAATACGAAACATTGCAAAATTCTTATGAAACTTTTTCCTCCCCTTTTATTTCTTCTATATGATATGTGATATAAGACGAAGGATGATGAATTTAATTTGGTATTTGTTTTGTACTCATGATGAGTGGTATTGCTATGGGAACAGAGTTATTGCGCGTATGAAATTTCAGATAACAGCATAGCAAAGTCAAAAATAAAGAAACACAATAAGTCTTTTTTTATCGAGGGACTAAAATAAGCCAATATATACCCGAGGTGGTTAGCCACCAGAGGTTTTATTTATATTGACTTTTAGTCTCGAAGTGAAAACTCTATTTTTCACTTCGATTGCGAGAAAAAAAAGTCATTTCTGTGAAGGAATTAATGCGTTTCTTATTCCTCCAGTCCATAAAATTTTCAAAGGCTTTTAATCATAATTCATTTATTGCTTGAAATAATAATAATAAAACCGGCCAAGAGCGTGTCCGACACGCCCAAAGTAGGGTTCCGTAGCCATTACGAAAAAATTAAGTAATATTTTTCTAAGGATTTCGTATTTTATTCGGAATCTTCCAAGTTTAAGGTATATTTTATACCTTAAGTTGCTATTTACTCATAAACTACTAATAATTCTCAAGCAAACTTAGCCGTTATAGTTTTCCTTGAAAGCTTGATATACTGACTACCATCCTGAATTTTTTCAAATTTTTCCTCCCACAGGTTTAGATTTTATAGGGGGGGGGACGCCCGATTTTAATGAAAATTAGCACTTCAAAGTTGAATATTTCGCAAACTTTTTACTGAATCGAAAAATCGTTTCAGCAAACCCCTAATGGTTTTAAAATACATATCCAACGATACCCCACACTATAGGGTTGGATTAGAAAAAAAAATCACCGCCAGTTTACGTCTATGGGAGGTACCATAAAAAAATTGTTTTTGAATTTTTAATTGTACTATTTTGTCGGCATAGTTTACCTATATATCCGTGCAAAATTACAGCTTTCTAGCATTGATAGTCCCTGAGCAAAGCCGCGGACGGACAGACAGACAGACAGACAGACATGGCGAAACTATAAGCGTTCCGTTTTTGCGCCATTTTGGCTCCGGAACCCTAACAAAAAGATCTTAAACATTATGCACAATTATTTCACCTTAAAGGAATGAAATAGTTTTAATACAGTTTTTCTTAAATTAATCTTTCTAGATTTTAGTAAGTATATATCAAACTTACAAGGAAAACTATAACAGTTAAGTTTTATTGAGAATTATTTATTAGTAGTATAAGAGTCAATAGCAGCCTAAGGTATAAATATCCCTAAACTTGGAATATTCCGTACAAAATAAGAAATCCCTAGAAAAATATCACTTAATTTTTTCCTATTGGCTACGGAACTCTATTTCGGGCGTGTCCGATTTGCTCTTGGCCGGTTTTTTTACTTTAATAGTACCTAATCACAAGGAGATAAAAATCAAATAAATGTTACTACATATTTCATTGTAGAAAGTGTAATTTTTTTATTGATAACTCTATATTCAGATCTTGTATTGACGAACTGTTATTTATATGTGTACCAAATTGCATCAATTTACGTATGTCGCTTAATTTTATCGTACCTACGTACAGAATTGGCTGGGGAGCGTACCGCGGGAAATAAACAGCATTTCATAACGCATGAATTCAGCTGAGCTTCGGTGATAAAGTGGCTTTGATGTGCGAGTTGACAACACCTATGTGTACGGTGAAACGTTTTTATACTACGCCAGCTTGGGAACTACATTCGTTTTAATCCAATCAAAGGCAATAGTTTCACGTGTTTTAAACACCAAGATTTAGTAAAGTCCTAATTCAGGGTTTAAAGTAATGAACAAGCGGGATAGCAACACGGTACTTTTCAAATTAGATTGAAATTATAAGTATTATATTTCGCAAAAATATTTTAAGATTATCCGAAAATATAATATTTGCCTAATATTCAAAAATAAAATAAAAGCATTGAACATTGAAGCTGAAACCCTGGAATTATATGACCAACGTTTAACCTAATCGAATCGATACTAAATGCGGCCTTGCAACTGACAGATAGGGAAGGCGATTTCTGTAAAAAGTAACACAGATAAATGGACATTATACAATTAGATAGTCCCGCCCACTACAGCTGACCGTAACACGGCCGGCGGTTGTTGGCACGGGGCGACGCGGCCCGGGAATGCGGGTAGGGGTCGCGCTCACATACAGATACATCTGCAGATGCGGATGCGGATGCTTGGATTAAATAATTATATGAATTAAAAAAAATACGCTAATTAATTTTTATTATACACCTTTGAATAATAAATTTTTAGGATTCACTAAATTAGGTACTTAATGTTAATTTTATGTACAATAAAGTAAATAGTATCTTTATTCCTGTGTCTTATGACTATGTTTTTTTTCTTAGTTGATTAATAAAGGAATCTGTGGTAATAACAATATCAGATTTATTATGTACACTAACAACATAACTCTACTTCGGGCAGTCGGCAAAAAAAAAATAGGCCAAAATGTTAATTTAATTACGAGGTAGCCAGTCGCATCCTGTTAAAGTTTTTTCATTTATTTTAATTCACAGAATTTCACAGCATTATTACAGTTATAGACCAAAGCGCTGTGAAAGTTATCGGAAAACAAGGAAAACATGGTGTAATTACTATCGAGTTTAGGGTGTCTAGCACCTATTTAAGAATGTTTATCCATTACCTGTACCCAGAACTTTGTTAGTTTGGGACTGAGTCAACTAGTGTCAAGTGTTCCGTGATATTTATTATTTTAATTATTGCGGATGCGGATGGAGACGTGTAGCGATTCCCGCCCGGGCTGCCACCCACCCCTCGCGATAGCAAACAGTCACGGTGAGCAATTTTCTAACGGGTCGTGTATGGCACTTCAGGCGCCGGTCATGCGAATGTCTTTTAATCAATAGAATGTCTTGGTTGTTACTGCCGTCCCATTGAACTTTGATAATTGACTTGGTTTCGCGAAATGTTTCTTATACTCGTACATGTAACCTATTTGTACCGTGTACTAAATCGAACGTGAAAATGTATTACCTGAGAGAGAATGAGTACACCAAATAATTTTATGGTACCTAAATTTTTTTGAGTCAGATAAAATTGTTTAAAAAAATCACTGCACACTGTGTAGGTAAAGTCAAGGAAACTGAACCACGTACCTACCATTGTGCTACTAATGTCATGTAAACATCTCATACATTTCATCTCAAAGAAATCATAGCGAAATTGACTATTGAAAAGGTTCTACCTTGGTACCGGATTCAGTTTCATCGACTGTATCTACTCAGAGACAGTTAATCATATTTGGTATTCGATTCGATTCGGTTCTCAGTAAACGTCATAGTGACATCGCACTAATTAACAATGAAAATCGTAATGACTTTTCCTTTGTAAAGGTTCCATGGTGGCTCATAAATTAAAGCCCTTGGTCGTACATAAATAATCAACCGATTGAATCAGACTTCAGTTGGCCAAAAATGACTTGTAATCAAATTGCCCAACGATCATGTAGAAATATTTATAATGACCGAGTAATGTGATAAATAATGAAGTTTAGATAGGTAATAATTATTACTCTGCTGCTCTGGTAATAATTATTGCTTTAATTATTATTATTAGCTTGTCATTATTCATAATGCCCAGCCATTCTAAATTATACCTTATCAATAACTTGGTCCATAACAGATATAAATGGTACCTGCAAACTAATACATAAATATCTACTAGAACAAATACAATAAACCTACGCATCGAGATAAATTTAATCTACACAATAAATAAATAAAAAAGTTAATAGTCAATTATATAGTTGTAGTTAAGCCCCAGGTGTGGTTTTAAGTTAATTATGAGTGCAAATCGTGAAAGTTTAAAAAATAATAAGAACTTAGTCATATTTTCATCATTTCGTTCGACAGGTCAACCACCGGCTGGCTTCGTTAAAATTTATCTCACGCGGTTCAATGAGCCACAGAACGCCGACAGATGGTACTCGCAACAATATCTTGCTAAAAGTGGCACAAAAGTCCGTAACGAAGTCTTGTACGTAAATCCGAAAGCTATGTAGATAAGGCCTGAGTCGCTCACATGTGAGTGTCAGCGCAGATACACAGATATTATCTGGGTAGATTGAAAACTCTAGTACTGTTATTCTTTGACAACCGGATAACCTGGTGGTTAGAGAATCTCGGTTGAGGTAAATAAATATTTATATGAAAAATTAAGATGTTTGTGCAGGTATAGCTATACTGAGTGGCAAAAAATGTGGCCCTCAAATGTACGCAGTAATAGGTAATTTTGTAAGAATTGTGTGCCAAATTTTGTGCTGCTGAGTATATTTAGTTATGTATCTACGGTATAAGTATGTTTATCCGTTGAGTACCCATATATTTTGGTCAGTGTACCTTGGTGTCAATTATCCCATGATTTAAGTACGTAAGTATTTAATATTTACTTACTTTAAGTACGTAAATGAGAATACATATGTTCTAAGGATGCATTAGCCTTTTCCAAAGAGCTGGTTCCCCTTTCCATTTAGCATAAAATTGATTTTCCTCAGTGATGTAGATAATAAAGTCCTTAGTCTCTGTCGGTACCGTAAGCCGTTAGTCACACAAAATAAGACATCTTGGTGCACACAAGTTTGTACAAATTTCACTTCTACGACGATTCGCTATGGAGGCGTAAGTCTTCGCGAGTGAACAGATCTATGGGTAGAGTAGTACTCACGCGAAGAGTTTCCGGTAGTGGTGGAGCTATGGCTCGTGGTAGAGGTATTGCCAGTGGACACCCACTGCGGCGACTTGCACGCACTGCACGCTGTGTGCGCGCCACCACGCTCTGTCACGTCGGGTGCGGGGGCCGCTCTCCTTTTGCCCTAGACCACAAAAAATAATACTTTATATGACAAATTAAATATATATATTTGAGATTTTTTTCCTGTATTTTATTCTTGAATAGCTAAAGGATGTATTTTTGTGTGAAAATGCCGTGCACTTTTTTTATCCAGTACTTACCTAAAATAAATTTTGATGTGTGATTCAGAATCGTGATATATGTGTGATCCATTAATTTTTATTGGGGAAATATTAAATACTAAACCCCCTAAGTACCTACTTTCTAATCCCGCGAGATAATCTCGCGTCTTTTGCACTGATTCGCATTTTTCTAGTTAAATACATCGTACTAATTCCAATTACCATGCTGTGGTACCTAGTCATCATATTTCTAGCCGCATGCAGATCAATGTTACGTAACTCGCACACGCCATCGACCAGGAGTCAGCTACATACTATAGATACTTTATTTGGTAGGTATCAGATACAAATAGAAATAGGGTTAGGTGTCGCCAGAAATACGATCATAATAAATAATCGCTGAAGACTTTACATAAAATCTCGTTCGTGGGTGGCTGTGTTCCGGCGAAGAGTGAGACAGCCGGTAAAATTACTAGAATAGATGTTCTATGTTGGGCTACTCTATTCAGGCATCGCAACGGCAATCATCTCGTATTTTAAATGGGTGGTGCTGCTCCTTTAACACCAGGCGAGCAATTAGCTTGTTTCCTCCCTATTTAATTAAAAAATGAGGTTTCCCTGGTAAAGTCTATCAGCAATTTTGCTGGATATTATTTATAATTAAATCAGTTAATACAATTTTGAGTACTTTATCAATCTTTGCTTGACAAGCGAATTGAGGTTTAACCTAACACAAAGTCCCGAGACTATTTGAAAAAGGTAAAGTAGCCCGATCGGGAATCGAATTCACCTCTCGCATAATAAGCAGGACCCTCCACCGCTGAGCCAATCGATCATCATCGCTACCTATGGTTTATTTTCTTCAATATCTACTGACCCGACTGACTGTAAGTATAATTTGGACCCGAAATGTGATGCGCAGAATTGAAAGTTCGATTTATTTTGATAATCCAAATTAGGTGAAATAGATTAATTAAAAATTGTGGGAGCGCCAAATTTCGCATACTCTTCCCTATTCATACCGTAATTTTTGTCTGAATCATCTTTTGTCATAATTTTTTTCCCGCTGTAACCTTACAGTTTTCTGAAATTTTTACATGGCGTGAAGAAAGAGTTATGACAAACGAACGTTCTGACAAACCGATATGGACCCAAAAATTATATATGTTGTTCACGAATATTATTTACAAATTTACTTTTATCTTACTTTCTTTGTATTGCTAGTTGTGTAGCTAATTATTGGATATTTATAGGGTTCCGTACCCAAAGGGTAAAAACGGGACCCTAATATTACTAAACAGTGAAGACTGTCCGTCGGTCCGTCGGTCACCAGGCTGTATCTCATGAACCGTGATAGTTAGATAGTTGAAATTTCCACAGATTATCCTTAATATGGCCGCTATAACAAAAAATACTAAAAGCAGAATAAAATAAATATTTAAGGGGGGCTAACATACTAAAAACGTTATTTTTTTGCTATTTTTTGCTTGATATTAATAACGGTAACCGGTAGACGCTTCAAATATTCACAGAATTTTAAGTTGTATTAATCACATTAAACATAAATAATGACATTAAAATAAAATAAATATCAAAGGGTGCTCCCATACAACAAACTTGATTTCTTGCCGTGTTTTTGCTAATGTCTAATATTAAATGATATTGTACCGGATATTATCACGTCTTAAATCGAGTTTAGTTCGCCATGTTTCGGGCTAATCCGTAGCCTTTCTTCTTAGCAGCAACGCGAACCGGTGGCTGCTGCAACACGCGGACTGCGCGCCACCCATGCACGTGCGTGCGTCGATTTAAGACGTGAGTTATTCGGTACAATAAAATTGAATATAAGTGAGTCTCACGACAGTTTCATGTTCAAAATGTCAAGTATAATATTGTATAGGTACTGGTACGGAACCCTTCGTGCGCGAGTCCGACTCGCACTTGTTTTACCATTCAGTGACTACGAGTACGCAAGCAGACAATTTGCTTACTAGTAAATATATAAAATTGTGACTGAGAACACAACCTTCTTTGCTGGCCTAAAAGGTACAAAACGGCGTACTTGATAAAAATGTGTAAGAAATTTTATTTCTTTTATAAGTTATAAACCTCTGTCAGGCCGATGGACAGATAGACAGTTTTACAACAATAGAGCTCCATTTGAATACTTTTGGTACAGACTTCTTATTTTAAGTTAATTGAAAGTGTTAGATGTATATCTTGGTATGTTTAGCTCAGTTTTGGTAAAGAAATTTATTAAAAGTTCAATTTCATAAATAGCCATTGTTTACCTACTTTTTTGTTAAACACCTAGCACTTGCGTAACTACCTATTTATTACAATTATGCACGTGTGGTAGAGGTAGAGAAAGAGAGGTAAAGAGAGAGGTAGAAGGAGAGAGGTAGAGAGAGAGAAAGAGACAAAGAGGGAGAGAGGTTAAGCAAAATATACTGTATATACCTAGAATACCTACAGTCCGGAAACACATTGTCTAACAGACGGACAACAAAGCGATTCTATACGGTTTTGTAAGAATAAGTACCCACAGTCGTCTCACCAAAAACACAAACTACGTGTCTACTTGCTCGCAAATTTATTTTTTATCTCCTAAAGATGATAAGAACAGCAAGTGAAAAATACTCGAATTAATGAAATCGAATATCAAGGGGGTATCAAACATAAGCATTTTTATTATTATTATTATTATTATTTATTATCTTATGGTTTAATTATTGTTTGAGTAGTTATCTAAAGTAATGAAATGAGTATTTAGTTAGAGATAAGGTTTCTCTACAGTATTAATTGTTTAAAACAACAAATAAAAATTTAAAGACTGTCTAAAATACTGCCGTCATGCGCTCGGTGCAGTCTTAGATTTTTGTTAAAACTTACATGAGTATCGTAGAAAATGGAAGGTATTCTGTTGGCACGGGTCGCCTCGCAAGTGCAGCGCGCGCTGCGAAGGCCGCCCATGCCCGTCCTGTCCGCCTCCACGAAACTTTGTGCCTCGTCATCCACTAAATCGTTGTGAGCACTTTTTGACCCCTCCAAGCTCTCATCACGCGTCCACAGATCGGACCCTCTATCCCTGAACCGGTCACTTGGAAAATCGTTGTATGACATTTGCCTTCTTATACTCCGACATCGACTGCGGTTATCTAGAGTGGAAAATTTCATCCTTTCTGGAGCAGGAGAGCGTCTCGTTAGCGTTTCATCGTTATTGTCGAAACTTCTCATTTTAACCATTTTATGAATTGCACGCCTATTTACATCCGCATTCATATTGCACTCTCTCAGTCTATCAAAACATTGGTCTACGTTCCCGGAAAAGTTGGCATAAGTCGAAATGTTGTTTTTTGATTCGTCTTTCGATTGAAATTCCGACGAAGTGAAAATACAGCTTTGGCTATTGACTCTCCTTTGCGACTTGTCTACCACGGACAACATTGATAGTTTCTTGAGAGAGCTCGTCGAGCCCGACGTTATCTCGGCTAGTTGGACCGAGTTTGGGTTTTTCTTTGATATCGCTTCGCCGCCGATCTTCTTTAAATTCGACAACTTTCTTTTTATTTTCTGAACGAGAGTATTGGTCGGGTCATATGAAATTAATTGCTTTGAAAAGTAATTTGAAACTCCAATATTTTTATTTTTTGTATGTTTTCTGTCTAGACTGCGATGCGAGCCTATGTTGAGATGACTTCTAGCGGTACCCCGTTTGATTCGTTCTAAATCATAGATGTTCAGGGTGTGGCCGCGATGGTCTACGGCGTCACGATGACAGTTGAGGTAATTGTTCTGTTGGATACTGCAATTACAGACTAAGTCGAAGTCGTGGTCTGATATGTGTTTGTTGAAGCACTGTCGTTGTGCGGCGAGAGCGAGGCAAGCCTCGCAGTCAACGCCGAGGAGTAGTTCGAGACTCGTGTTTCTTATGAAGCCGTCGCTGAAGGTGCGTGAGCGGAAGTTGGCCGGGTTTGGGTCGAGGTTCTCCCAGTCGGAGAGTAGCGTGCCGCCAGCGGTGACGCAGGTTCCGCCTGCGCCTGCAGCCTCGTCTTCGACCATGGTGGAGGCGTCGCGGTTGACGTGGATGACTCGCGGCTGCCGGAACACGCGGCTGTCACTCCTCACGGAGCTCCGCGACGGCGACGGCGATGGACGCTTAAACCCGTCCACTTGGAGCATGTTTCAGTCTTCAACTTCTATCCTCTGGCACCTAGACAAATAAAATTACCATTATGCCTTTCATTTCATATTAACTTTACGCATTTGCTTAACTTCCGACCCATTAAACTTTTCCGTTGAAATCATGTTAGTTCTATTGTTTCTGATGTAATAGGCATATAATAGTAAAAGGCATATTTCAAATGTTGGAAATTTAACAGTTTTATTAATGGTTACTGTCTGATCCTCTTTTAATAGGCGCCTAAATATCGCTACGATGGAAAACACGTAAATAATCTGTGTTTTGTTATAAATCCCGTTCAAACAAT
This sequence comes from Choristoneura rosaceana, assembly GCA_037349165.1. Lineage (NCBI taxonomy): Eukaryota > Metazoa > Arthropoda > Insecta > Lepidoptera > Tortricidae > Choristoneura > Choristoneura rosaceana. The sequence continues at coordinate 2,417,145 of JAZBNJ010000030.1, read as the reverse complement.
TTATAGTAACAAGGGTAGACAAATATTGACACAGGTATGATGTAAATCAATTAAGCCAGATATGTTGGCATTCCATAATTATCGACTACTCATAGTGCGGTTAATGAATAGGGAACACGAAAAGGCAAACGGTTCAGCTATTTTGTGTAGGTATTTAATTTAGATATTTTGAGACAGACAACACGGAATTAGATCCAGGAGCAAAGTATAGATGCTTATTTAAAAACAAATTTTACATTTTTGTAGTACATGCGTTTTGTTACAAATTTAACCGAAATGGACCTACTTACCTATTTTAACTGAGAGTAGGTAATTTTAATGTGATAGTGAGGAAAACCAAGAAAAAAAAATTTTTTGCAACTTAAATTTCGAAAACATTTTTCTTTCTGTGTTTTCTGTCGAACTGTTAAACAAATGTTTGAACCGTGAGGTCACTGTACAAAAGGTTATAATTATGAATATAGTACCTAATACATTTAAAATGACGCGTGCTTCCACAATTACTCCCTGGTAGCTCACGCCATGATTATTTATTTGTTAAAATTTTACTATTTCGTATACATATGACACCAACTTACTTTTGTCATTTATGTCATACAACAAATAACGCTACAATTTTCACCTTTGTGTGTTCTTAGTTGTTTTTTAGAATTTAATGAGTATTTTTTAAAGTTAAAATAATACCTTTTAAGACACTATGTCATAAAAAATATTATGATAAAACAAATTACTGTGTAGACACAGAATAAGTAATAGTACTACCGTAGTGTAGGTTAGGCACGTACTTAATTGCATCTGTTAAAGCTGTTTTTGCTTAGAATGGAATATATAAGTCAGGACCTTCTTTTCATCTATTGTCTGGTCTTTTCTACTGAAGTTGAGGTATTTTATCGTAGTCATTAATTAACTGTACTTAGCATCTGATTAAATTCTGTTTTAATTTAAACAACTTTTCCGACAAATCAGCTCTGCGGGTAGATACATTCCCGACGACTTATCATCTTAATCAAACCTTTCCCTGAATACGTAGCTTGTAAAAGCCTCTCCGAATCAGTTACATAAAAGTCTGTGTTCCGGCTGTCCGGATGTGCCGGCGGGCTGGGGAATCTGATACGTCTGAAGGCTTCACGAAAGCCGCTGAATAATTCAGCCTAACTAAACCCTAACAAACTATGTGGATGATACTGACAACTGACGGTCAATCCGTTGACCAAGTTAGCTGAATGCAGATGAATCGACGAACTGAACACCTAATTTGTAAACAAACATGTTGTAACTTTCAGACAAAAATGACAGCTAGAAGTATCATCGTATTTGGAAAAAGGATGTAAATAAGTCATACCTAATGACACATCCCTCTTCCTCGACTGACGTATAGTATAGTTCTTACAATGTGGAAAATTAATTAGGAAGCCCCAATTAAATAACGTTGTAAAATCTTTTATTGCTGGTAGGTACAGTCAAGGGCAAAAATATGTATGTATACACTTTAGTACCTTGTCTATTTTCGTCAATTTTGAACTGCCATATATGAACTGTCACAGTGGTTAAAGTGACAAGGTAGTAAAGTGTATACATATTTTTGCCCTTTACTGTACATCTCAGATGATTAAGTTGATTTATAGAAAATAAAAAAAAAGCAAAAATTATTTTTGTGGTGCTTTTTTGTATTTTAAAACCCCACTAAATGAGCTATTTACAATAACAAAAAAATTTTAGTCTAATTGATTATTTCAGTTGATGTAGTACAAAATTGTTTTAAACTCGCAGTTAGTTAAATATTAATAAATAGTTTATAACCCCTTATATGTAGTTACGATCAAAAATTGTTGAACATCGGGCAGGGTTGATTTAATACATCTTAAGAAAAGCATCCGATGTTAACGCCAATTGCTGGGCGATTTTTTTGACTTCTTGGTGACTTAAGTACCTCTAGGTAAGTCGCACCTTTAAAACTAAACTGAAATAATTCGGAATTTAAAGATTATTTTGGAACTGTAAATATTTCAATTTGTTTCAATTTAATTTTAAAGGTGCGAAATATACTTACTTAACAACTTATAACGTCTGCGCAGAAGGAAATTAATAAAATTCGTGGTGAAGTTTTCTTATCTCTTTTACTAAACATGGATTTTGCTACAATCGGCAACGGAGTTTTTAGCTGTTTTGAGAACAGTAGTCCTGTAAGAGGATTATTATAATTTTGCTTCAAATTTACGCTAGTAAATTGTAGTTGGGCGTTTTCAAAATAAGTTGTCCAAATGACTTTTTTTTTAGATGTGGATGAAATTTGGTATTCCTACTCAGAATCAGGAGCACTTCGATTATAATAGGAGAAAAAAAGTGTCCCAATATTTTTTATTCCATTACGTTACCGTTTTCATACGCGTGTCTGTGGCGGTAGTGTAATGGATAACACAAAATTATATGAAAAACCTGGGACACTTTTTTTTCCTATTGCAATCGAAAGTGCTCCTGATTCTGAGTAGGAATACCAAATTTCATCCACATCTAACAAAAAAGCCATTTGGACAACTTATTTTGAAAACGCCCAGTTACGGAGATAAAGCCACTTCGAAGCCAAGTTATAATAAACCTCTGTATTCCTTAATTACCTGTTAGTAATTGCTTGTAGGTCTATTATATTCTACTGCATGTTTGCTTTTTTGAAATGCTTACGATGCTTTTTTTGATTTGCTTATGATTTAAAATATCTTTATTCAATTTAGGCTATAACAAGCACACTTATGAATATCAAAATAATCTACAACCGGTTTGGAAAAACCTCTGTTGAGAGGACACAAGTATTTAACACAACTTTATTTGGAATTATTTCCTAATATTCCTGTCCATGAGATAATCATTAACTTTATAATACGCCTTAGACATTAATGTCTTCTTGACAACAGAGTTAAATTTGGTATCTGTGTCATTTGTAATATTTTTTAGAATTTTATTATAAAAACGTATGCAACTTCCCAGAAACGACTTTTTGGTTTTAGCCAGTCTGTAAGATGGCTGATGGATTTTCACAAACGAATAGGCATATAAAAGCTCTAGCTAAATAAACCAAACTTAATTTCTATTTCAAACTAGATTTTCATTAATGAGTTTTCGTAACTTACGAGTACTTTTTTCAGTTTAAATTGACTGCCTAAAAACCAATCTGCTCGTTTGCCAAATCTCAAAATAAGCTGCGGGTATATTTTTGCAAGACGGATTTATGATTTATCTGCATCTCACTCCAACAAACTTTACAGCTTCAATTTTTTGCTTGATGGTTGTACCCTTATTTACATATTTCAATATATTTTCTGAGATATGTTTGCTACGGTCGTTTACTTGAATCTATCTGTGAATCTTAATAAGGTTAACGGTGGTTTAGGTCCTTTCTCCATCTGTGACTTCTAGTCTGCCAAGAAAAATGCTGTGCAGAAATATATTATGTATCTTGCCTTCCACAGCAACGAGTTTTATGCAATATGCCATTTTAATTGCCTTTAATAAAGTTAACCCTTTCCAGGCATTGGGCATACTGCATATACCCATTTACACAAATATTCGACCTTGCTACTGGTACTGATTCAATGAAGTCGTTAAAAATATTATTCATTTTGAAATTAATCCCTCATAGTCATAAGTAAGTAATACAAAACTGTGATTAATTTTCGGATGATGAAACTACTTTTTGTGCCACAGGAGGACAGCAGGCCTACTACGAAACTCGAAACTCGAAGTTCGTGTCGTGCTGTCCCTCTGACGCTTATACTATTAAATATTGACCGAGAGGGACGCTACAACACAAACTTCGAGTTTCGGGTTTCGTAGTACCTAACTGTGCTGGGCGTATTTTTCGCATGTATGTTTTTGTTGGTATTAAATTCAATGAATATTAGGTTTGTTTCTATGTCTATAAACTCTTTATAGTAGGTACAAAATAAGTAAACAAACACAATTGACAAACAAACATGCCTCACAGCTATTATGTAGGTACCTATTTAACGCATCCAGAAACACGGAGCTGTTAAAGTGAGCTAAGAGATAAATCTACAAGTGGCAGATGAAATGGCAGATAGGCGAAATGTGTTAGATACTTGCGCAGCTCGCCACACTCGCGACCCACGCAGTAGTTAATGTAAGTAGATTGAAGTTCAGTGCTGTGATTTGTGGGGTTCGTGCGCTAGCATTTTTTCCCGAAATAGAAAATAGGAGTGACTGATCGCGACGTATTTGTTATTTACGAAAACAATAGAATTATCTGTTCTAAATCATGGTAACAAATAATGTGTTAATACTACTAATATTATAAATTAACTAGCCTGTTACCGGCGACTCCGTCTGCGAAGAATTCGTTTATCGCAATGCAATTTTCTGGAATAAAAACTATTCTACGTCCTTTCCCGGGATTCAAATTATCTGTGTACTGAATTTCATCTAAATCGGTTCAGCGGTTTAGACGTGCTGAAGTAACAAACGGACAGACTTAGAAACTTTCGCATTTATAATATTAGTGGGATGCGAAAATTTGTAAGTGAGTATATTTGTTACTTAAATATTCACGCTGAAACGGCTTGACGGATTTGGATGAAATTTGGCAAAAATATAGTTTATAACCTAGATTAAAACATAGGTTACTTTTTGTCCCGATATTTCAACGGGATAGAAATACAATCTCGAAATAACAACCACTTGGCTTAGAGTCATGAAATTTTTGAATGTAGGTAGCTGGACGTCTGGAATAACAAATAGGCTACTTTTTATCCCCATATTCCCAAGAAATAGGGATTAAATTTTGAAATAACAAACGCTGGGCTTAGAGTCATGAAATTTGGTATGTAGGTAGCTGGACCTCTGGATCTTAATCCCAATGACATTTAAACCAGGACGCACATTGCCGAACAAAATCCCCTTCAAAGAATGTCAGAACTATTTATTTGTTTGCGTGACAAATAAAATCATCTCACACAAAATAATTAAAATAATACGAGACGAAACTTGAACCTAGTCTTTACTCTATTACGGGCGAATTTCGCTAGCGGCAAAACTCCACAACGCTTGACACTTGACAACAACGTACTGAGAAAAAAGAAGGCCACTTTTACCAAAGTGGCGCTCATTTGGCTCGGACATATTTGGGCGCGCGATTGTGAATCTACAGGTATAATTCATCAAAGCTTAATCCAGATGTCTTAACATAGGCTACATTTTATCCCGATATTCCCACGGGATGGGGATAAAATCTTAAAATTTCAACCGCTTTCAGTCTTACAATTTTTGACGGTTGTTTCTTAACATTACTTCAATGAAGACTGGGACAATTGGGAATTCCCGGGGGAATTTTGTAAAATGTATATGTAACTACCAAACAGAAGACTCTACTTAACGGTAAAGGATCATGAACTCATTTTTTCAATAATTGTGTGGAAAATCGATGCTTTTGTACCTACGATAAAATATAAATGAAGGTGTTCGAGTTCTTCGATAAATTTTAGTTGGCGAGTTTCTTACCCATAAAAAGGTTATCTAATGCTACCACCCTATTTTGTTACTGGCCCTATAATAGTGTAGTGGTATTGTGTCATGAAAACTAAATATCGAGCGTCTTTTGTTTTTTTACTATGTTGACTCGACTATTATACCTGCAGCTATTTGTTTTTTAGGGTATAGGATCACCTGATTTGACTGTCTGTTAGATCATCTGTATTTTTATGTATTTTTCTTGGGAATGGGTGAAGGTATTAAGCTGAAATTAATATCAGATACGCAGATCTCCTATCCTTAGAGCAGTGAAAGATCAAACTTTTAAGTCAGCGCAATCAAAAGCTGCATTCATTTAAAAAATGGTTTTTATTCAAAAGGCCGGGAAATCAAAACCTGTAAGGTACTTCCAATTGTCATAGAAACATGAAATTTAGTAAGGAGATAGCTCTTATAGCACAACCAATAAGAAAAGTCTGGAAACCTGAACTAGTTGTGTCCGTATCTCTATGCCAGTACCGTAAAAAACCGGGGCTGGGCGTTGAGATATGCGGGGGCAGTAAAGTAAATTTATTATATTTTTAGACAAACCTATTCTTTTCTTCTTCTGGCAACGCTATGTGGCCAAATTATAAAATCAATGCCAAAGTTTATATTCAAAAGAAGCGGATTTTTGTCTAAATTTTACTTCGTTCTTATGAACGAAGAACGAAAAAATAACGAAATCAAATCAATCATAAAATACAATAAATCTTACATAAGTAATATTTGACAAATGAAGTGTTCATCAACCTTTCGGACGTAGTTTATATATCTACGAGGCTTATTTAAAGCAGCAAAACCTGTTATATTTTCCTCATTTTAATAGTTTTGACATAGAAAAATATTCAACAGTATTTGAGGATTTTTATGGGGTGAGCAAGCGTGCATTGTGGGGTGAGTTGGGACGACGACAGGGACAGTTGGACCATGAATGAGGAGATTTGTACCAGGATGATACATCGGGGAGTTGGTGTTTAGAGCCCAGGGTTGTCAATTTAAATGAGTAGTCAAATGTCTCTTACATGTGAAGGCTGTCTTTTATCTTGCGTATGCGTGCGTTACTTGAAATTGTATTATTTTTAAAAGTAAAACGTAAACTAATTCAACAAATATTAAAATTTTAACTACTACTACTAATTTGATTATAGGTACTCAAACTAATTATAACATTACTATTGTAATGAAAGATAAAATACTTTTTTTTTCTTAAATACTTATTGAAGTATCGGAGAAGTTGACTAATTTGCTACATATATAAATAAAATATTCTCTTGACAAGTCAAGCTATTGTCATAATCCAAAAGTGTCAACCTAGTAATTTTCCCACTTTCACCTCATTGCCATTCCTGCTAACCCCAACTACGGGGTGAGGTGAGGTGGGATTTCCTACTATTTTGCATTTATTGCTAAAAGTATGAAATGAAATTAAAAAATTATTAAAAAATTTAAATTCATACCTACAGCTCGATTATTTTTTTATGTACAAAAATCAACGTGCCACATGTAAAACTAATCGAGGTTTGACAGTCTGTTTTGTCCCTAGAAACCCCATTTTACGGTAATCATCTAAAATTGCCTCACATTTTACTTACCTACGAATTTGTAGGAAAGTCTCGGTGCGCGAGCGGCCGGTTTTTTTGTAAACATTAGATACTTATTACTCGTAAATGGGATTGAGCTACAGCAACGGGATACTTCACAAAATATTTCTACTAATATTTTAAAAAGACATTCTACAAATTGCATTTGTTTTTCTCGTTCGCATTGTGTGTCAGCTCCCTCACGACACTGTTTTATAAGCTTGTCTGTGGCCGGATGAATGTGTTCCGCGTTGACGTATGAATAATCATTGACATGTCTTCACAGATCGTAGAGGGGTGTGTCGGGTGGGTTGAAAGATCCCGAGACGATGGGCAGACGCTACGACGAGCAGAGACAGCGATGTTTCTACGGAGGATAAGACATTTTTACTTTATGCTTCTTTTACCGCTGGCTGACAATACAGATATCGGAGCTTATTTTCAGTGTTCGTTATTTCCGACAGCCACGTATACCTAAGTGTACTTATAGATATACATACTAGATAAGTACTAGATATACTGTATAATGGATTTCTACCAGGGAAAGTTGGGTCGCAATGGAATATGATGGCACCCGTAGTGTAAATCAATTATTGTATTAGTAACGACTATTATCTAGCGACTATTATTTATCTAACGACGTCAAAATAAAAATGTATGATTGTACGATGGGTACAGAAAATAATTGAGAGCACAATAAATACGAACTTTTCCTGCAAAATACGATGAAAAAATATTATGCACTTAATAGGCGCTTTCGCGTATACATACCTACTGTACAGTTAGGGTTGCCAACTTTTTTTACAATAAATAAAGTATATTTAGGCCTCAGAAAGAAAATAAACAGTATTTTGGAAATATGAACAGTATTTAGAACAAAACAGTGTTTTATTGTTTTAGACAAATTTTTAATCTTTTTCGCACAACTAATTAATTTAACGACACTTTTTTGTATATTTACATTCACAACGCCACTTCTGTGATTGACAAGTAAGGTGCACTGACTTAGCGTGTGCTTAGTGCTAGGCATTTTGATGCTGAAAACAGTATATTGGATACTTTATTTTTGTTCAACAGTAAAAAGTATAATGTTGTGAAAAACAGTATAATACTGTTTTTAACAGTATAGTTGGCAACCCTATGTACAGTCGGCATAAGATATTTTGGAGCGGCCAAGGTGGTCAACAATATTGGCACATGCACTCTGTTATTAAAGTGTTAAAGTTCATGTATCGATATTTTTGATCGCCTTGGCCGCTCCGAAATATTATAATGGCGGCTATTAAGGTCGGTGAAAATAAATAAATAAATGCTACCTAACCAATACAGTTTGCGTTACACTAAGTATGTAAAAATGTGATGACACTGTCAACAAACCCAAATTTGATGCCCCATAATAAGGCAATAAGAAAAATTATGACCTCATAAAATGTGACCTCATACCCTTCAATGAGGGTGATTGCACCCTTTGCCATTGGGCAATGAAAATTTTGTAATTATTACGTTCGATCAAGGTTTTATGGTAACAAAAAAGGCGTGTTACTCGAATGGTTTGACCTATGGCCTCTCAAGTAGAGGATCGCAGGTTTAAATCCGAGTTAGCGCCTCTGAGTTTTTCGAAAATTATGTGCGAAATTACATTTGAAATTTACCACGTGCTTTACGATGAAAGAAAAGTTCATTTTGGACTCAAGAGGGTCTTACCGCGGCACAAAGTTAGAGGACCCCATTTTAACGAAAAGTTGGAAATACTCGTAGAACGTAGAATCTGAGTGACTGTATTTATTTCTGGGCTCACAAATGGAGTAAGAAAGTTCAAATTTTAATGATCATAAAAATAGCTAAAAGATGCACGTAAAATAACTACAACCCTCCATTTTGTCAAATAAAAATAGGTAATTAGGTAATCTAAAAATGCATTCTGAAACCTTTTTTCTGCTGACGATAATGATTTTTAAAGAGATATTTGGACCACTGGATGTAGGTAAAATCGACTCAACTGTTGTTAGTTAGACATACGATTGTAGGTTAGGGACAAGTAAGGGTACAGTCGCCATCAGATATATCTAAGCGGCCAAGGTGTCCAAATATTTCTGAGCAAGACCAAATTTCAATAAATTCTGCACACTATAAATACCATTTATATCATAGCTATTGCAATTCCAAAAATATGTAAGCACTCTGTTTTCAATAATTTCTATACATACGACCAGCCAAAAATATCTGATCACACAAAACATCAAATTAATCTAAGCAACAAAGGCGTCCATAAATATCTGCACATTTAAGCAAAATATACCTTGTGCCATTGTCATAATGGATCATAATAGATTAGCTAATAGTTTAAATATGTTCATTTCAGGTAAGCGATATCGATTTGACAATCATCGAAAACAGTACATACTTGTCATCACATACATCTGTCTCATGTTTTTCTCTTCAATCAAATTTGACAGAATATGCCTCTAACTGTTATTTTACTTTTCAGCAGAATCGTTAAAACGTCTGACATATAGCAAAAACTAAATGAAGGCAAATTTCGAACCCTTAGTCAAGGCACGTCGTGGCACCAATAACATTCGTTTGCTTTTCAAAGTAGAGATCCAAGGTTCAAATCTCAGTCGACACTTAATTAGACTTAGTTTTTTTTAGGTTTTATTATTGTTTTATGGCTTTTTACCCGACTGCAAGGAGAGGTATTGTTTTTATTTCTTTTGAGTTTGGATCGCATTCGTTTTTACGATTTTTCGCAATTTTTAATATAATATTAGCATTTGCTTTTTAAGAAATTGGTATTTTTTTATCGACAAATTAGTTTTTATTCTAGGTATACCTTTTTCCTATCTTTGGGGTATGAGAAAAAAAATCACCCCCATTTTACGTCTATGGGAGGTACTCTAAAAAATTATTTTAGATTTTTTTAATGTACTGTTTTGTCGGAATAGTTTACATTATATTCGTGCAAAATTACAGTTTTCTAGCATTGATAGTCTCTGAGCAAAGCCGCGAACGAACAGACAGACAGACATAGCGAAAGCCTGTGAAATTACTGGCACTTGAGGTATTCCAACTTAGGCCTCTAGGTTGGCAACGCATCTGCAATACCCCTGGTGTTGCAGATGTTTATGGGCGGTGGTGATCTCTTAACACCAGAAGACCCACTTGCTCGTTTGAATTCCAGTCGAATAAAAAAAACTAAGGGTTCCGCTTTTGCCATGTTGGCTACAGAACCCTAAAAACACGGTGTATAGTTGAGTTATTTTGCGGAAAACGTTTCGTAATGTATTTTTTTGATTTTTTCAAATAACATAAAACTTCTTCATGTAAAATCTTTGCCGTGCCTTTGTTTTGCTCGACTTGGCGGGGGCACTGCCGTTCCCCCAGATATTAGGCAAAGCTCTGTGCAGGGGGCGACACTAGAAAACCCATGATTACGTCAGTTCTCTTTATTATTTTGTCGCCATGACAGATCATGACCAAAGAGTTTTAGTACCTTTAAAAATCATGATAACATTTTATTACTTATTAGTATTAGTAACAAAATAACTTGATATTTACATCGATAGTTAAGCAGCGTTTCCACCAGAGATGTGTGAGGATGTGTTGCGAGGAATATGTTTTCCATTAACCAATAGAAACACTTCATTTACCTTGCTTCGCGATTTGTTAGATGGATTTCCCGATATTTTTATTTTCTTGTATAAATTTTTCCGAACGCCTATTTGTCCAGTAATTTATTTTACCATGCGGATAATTTCGTATGCGTACATTTGAAGTGTTGCAAAATTTCTCGTACACCTTTTTTCATAATCAGGTGTTTTCTAATAGATTATATTCTCAATAGAAAATTATAACATTCGCAAATTTTCTTACTCGCCTTAAAACATGGCCACATGTTTTTACACAACTTCAAAAAAGGAGGAGGATATCAATTCGGTTGTATTTTTTTATGTTTGTTACCTCAGAACTCCGTCATTTTGAACCGATTTGAAAAAAAAAATGCGTTCGTCTAGGAATGTCCCATAAGCACCACATAGGATCTGATGATTGGATCTGTAAATCGAGGGAACTCTACAAATTTTGTAGGGACACCTATAGTAAATTGGATATCGTGCATTTGCTCTTAAAAGTCATCATTTGGTGAAGTGGAATTGATGATGAAGACCACAGTTGACCATCGGAGTTACTACTCAATAACAAGTATTTCAAGGGTTGAATTTTAATTAATTTAATACAGTTGCTAAGCGATCTATGCTCCTCGTAATGACAATGGTAATCCTCAATAATGAACGTCCCTGCCTCGAAAAAAGCAATCTTTCGTAAAAGGTGACGAGCAGTTGATATTAAACTATTGTATCTTAGATTATTTACACTAAAAAGCGTGAAAAAAAATTATAACAAAAAATTGAACCGACTACAAAAAACCATGAAAATAATTTTCTACCAGTCTGAAGTCAGTCGGTGCTCCAGCACGAGCCAGCAGGAGTGATTGAAGCCCAATGTAAAGTGCGTAGGTGACGTAGATGACTATAGGAGCGTAGGTGAGGCACCGACCGACTTCAGACTGGTAGAAAAATATTTTCATGGTTTTTTGTAGTCGGTTTAAATTTTTGTTATAAAATTTTCATGAACATTTTCAGGGGAATAAAACAGCATACCTACATGTAGGTGTTTAAGACTTTTTATTATTGTAATGTCAATTAAATACCTACTACGAAAAATATCGTTTTTCCTTCTTCTAGTTAAACTTAAATATATATATTTTTTATTCGTTAACAATATAAATCAAATAAAGTTAGAACTTTATATGTTAAAATTAAAAATAAAAAGTTTAAATTAACAAAAAAGGCGATTACTTACTCAACGTATTTTTATCATGCAAATGTTAGCAATTTGAATATCTGCACAAAACAAAAGTCTAAAATATACATGCCTCTATACTTTGACAATAAAGTCTTGTGCAGATATTGAATGAACAATTTGTACCTACTTTATAAACTGTTGTTATTCTTAGTGTTAATTGGTCCTTTATAAGGTATGCAAGGACTTAGGAGGATATTTCCAAAAAAAGAATTGAAATAATATGATATTATGCCATTTGATACTCAAAAAACTGTTTACGGTTTTGTGCTAAAATTGCAGTAATATTCCGTATTACTAACCAGTAAGCTTGACATCCAAAGTCATAGATAGTTGTCTGACTTCAGGGTTCCATTTATACCTGACGCTGCCACTCGGTATAACGACAGACATGCATTGAAACATTCAACCTTAACGCAAAGACTAAAGGTATATTTTGCTTAAATGTGCAGATATTTATGGACGCCTTTGTTGCTTAGATTAATTTGATGTTTTGTGTGATCAGATATTTTTGGCTGGTCGTATGTATAGAAATTATTGAAAACAGAGTGCTTACATATTTTTGGAATTGCAATAGCTATGATATAAATGGTATTTATAGTGTGCAGAATTTATTGAAATTTGGTCTTGCTCAGAAATATTTGGACACCTTGGCCGCTTAGATATATCTGATGGCGACTGTACAGGAAATTAAGAAGGAAAAATGTCTACACATTTGATATTACAAATGTTACGAAATTCATCCTTTCTATGACGTGTAACATTGTTTGGGCATCTCCCAACAACGTTCCATTAATAGAATAGGCAAGTATCTACAAGAGAGAAAATAAAATGTGGGAGAAAGATTTCTTAGTAAGTAAGCGGTCATTTGTAAGCAGCCGAGAAAAATGCTCTTTCGTCCAGAAAAAATAATCGGGAACGGTTAGCGACGTACCTACTCCGGAGGCACGCATTCTTCACCCTTGTTTACGCCATTTTGCAAAACGCCATGTAAACACCCGTGTTTTCCGAACAATTGAACGTCGAACATCGAAACGAATTATGCAAATGGGGTCTTATTTTTTTCAATGTTTTGTTTTGTGTAATTTTTATTGTGTGACTCGCGCACCGATGGTGCCATATAAATTTGAAAGTAGGTATCTATGAATGTTCAGTGTTAGCAAAGCCTCTCCCCTAAGTAAAATGCACACGTACCTATGGGATTGTTTTAGATGATTCAAGTTTCTCGCACAATTGGAAGTACTTGCCCTATGGCTTTTAATTCCTTGGCAATTTGTACAGAAACCCCTTTTTTGTTGATTGTAACTTTTGATTGCGTTGACTTAGAAGTTTGTTTTTTTTACTGCTACAAGACCTGACCTGACCTGACCTGAGTATTTGATATTAAATTCATCTTGATACCTCCAGTTATTCCTGAGAAACAGGTTCTTGATAGATAATGGACAGCCAGACTGACAAACAGACGAGCACGCAACAAAGTGCCAACTAAGATACGGAACCCTAAGAAGATTGCCCTGATACCGTTCTAACTTACTACATACTTCAAAGAGAACGGTCGCAGGCTGACGAGCACCTTTATGTCAGGACTTTTGGTTGAACAAGTGAAAATCTAGTGTGATTTGAGAAGTACTCGTTGTTCCGTTATCAACTACTAAGTCTTGTTTTTTAATCGCTGACTAAATAATAGTGTTAAATGAATTTGCAAGTTGATCTTCCTGCTTTTTCTTCTGTTGGTCGAATTGTCATGAAATAATTTATTTGTGAAAATAAATAAAGACTAAATAAATAAAAGTACTGTGTAGGCCAGTGATACTGAAATACAATTCTGAAAATTAAAATATACCTACTTACTTACTTACTTACTGAGCGGCAAAAGTATTTTATGCAGTAAGTGGGCCAAATTTTGTGCCGTTGGGTATATAGGTGATTTTAGTAAACGTTTTTGATTACGAGTATTATATTATTAAATTATTACAAGCCTACGAACCTGACTACGAAGCTTGAGGTCCCGGGTTCGAATTCCGGCCGAGCAAGATATTTGTATGAATAATACGAATGTTTGTTCTCGGGTCTTGGATGTTTAATATGTATTTAAATATTTATTTATCTATATTTAAGTATGTTTATCCATTGCCTAGTGTCCACAGTATAAGCTTTGCTTAGTTTGGGACTAGGTCAATTGGTGTCAAGTGTCCCATGATATTTATTTATTTATTTAAGTACTGTATTATTATAATATTATATTATTATTACCATATTATTATCAACACTAAAAAATTCAAAACAAAATAAGCCAAAACGACTCAGCCGATGTTACAACGGCTCGCATTTTTATGGGGCAAGATGGAAAAGACGGTGTGGATTACTTTACATAACAAAATGATGTGGCACGCTAAACTACTCGTCAAACAAACTTTTACCCTCTCCGTAACTTCTTACTTGAATTGTCATAACAAAACGTCTACCTACTCAAAATTGTAATTTATCACGTCTTCTAATATTTTCACCGCAAAGTATTTCATCCTACGTTAGTTTTCTTCATTTCTTTTCAAAAGTTTAACAATAAGATCATTTGCAGGAAATTAGTTTCGTCGTGGTGGACAGGTTTCTTCAAAGAAATAAAGAGATCGAAGACATTTTTGAAAATTGTTCGGCAGAACTTCGGGACTTTCGATTAACATTCGGTGATTCTCGAACTATTCCGGTGGGAATTCAATACGTGTGTTTTGGAATCCCTTTTATCTCCCACATTTTCTACAAAAGTAAAATCGTAACCATTTTTATTATTGAACTTGTCGTATGTAATTTGATTTATTGATAGCTACTTTGTGTCTAAGAGGAATAATTTTATGACTTATGAAGATGTTATATTTTATTTAACAATGGGTTTTCATGTAAAGATAAAAGATTCGTCAAAAGCTGTCTACTCGTAGTTGACTAGCGGTTTTTCATTATGATATAGGTATGTACAAGGTGTTAATGAAATAACTGAAAACCAAAAAGTAGTTTGTTGTTTGTTTGTTTGTGTGTTAGTATAGTTTGTTTGTTGTTGTCTATCAGAATCGAGAGTAAAATCGATTACACTATAATAATAAGAATGAAGATAAATAAAGAACATAATAATAATACTTAATAACATTTCTTCTTTGTAAGATATCATAGGTCCATTAAAATAAAATTAAATAAAAATCAAATAGAATACAATTGACACAATTAAATTGAAATAAAATTACATTAAATACTATTAAATGAAAATAATTTTTCATTGTAAAATCATTAAATTATAAATTATTTCTTAAAACTAAGTACATGCAACTCATCGCAGTGGGAGAGATAGGGTCAGTCGAGTCGGGTTGCGAACATGTTCAGGACGGTGTTGGGATTGGCGGGCAGCGACCCTGCGCGCCAGGGACGCGCAGCGCTTGCGCATGGTGGTGTAGAAGCAGTCTACCCGCGCCTCCGCGAACATCCCTGACGCGCTGCAGCAGCGAGGCAAGCCCAACATTGCCCTGAACGCGTTGTTATATTGTCCCTACAATACCCGTAGGGCGTTGTACTGTTTTTGAGTGTATATCTAGTCCACAGGCTGCTTGTATAGAGAGATGTACAATATTAGTATGCTTTGAAGAGTATGATTTTCACATTTTAAGAACAATGAGCTAACCTAAATCACGTTAGCTCTAACAGACAACGCCCTTCGCCCTCTTTCGATATATGCATATCATCCATAAGATCAGGCGTTAGCCTAACGTCCTAAATACCAGTTTACCTACGTTTTTAAGCTGACACTGACATAATTAATTTAATATTCGAAACATTGCAATTATATTTCATTTCACTATGTTTTGTGCCAGTGTTTATAAATTATCTTTGTAATGTGCTCAGTCTAAATGTTACGAATGCATACGTCGATTAAATGTTGTAACGAGGTTGCATACTATTTAGATAGTTTAATACCGGCCGTTTTGCTGTCACTTTGATGACAACTGACAAATCAAGTATCTAAAAATAAAAATAAAAAAGTATTTTTGGAGTGTTTGAGGTTTTCAGTTATTTCATTAGCACCTTGTATATTCAATGATCCGTTATACCTATCCACGGTTTCCTAAAATCAAATACTACAAAAGAAGTTATTAATTTAGTCTTTGAATAAAAACAAACCCCTTTTCAGCCAGCTTAAAAAGAAGCTCGATTTAAAACTGCCACGGCCAGGTCTAAAAACAATTTCAGAACCTCAAAAAGCGGTTATTGTTGCAAAAAATTAAAGCAAAATAATAAATTGTACTGCAATAGGTACAGGTGAACTGGAGCTTACTGTACCTACACAGCTTTTAGGATAAAATCGTATTATAATAATTCGATGCCTTAGTTCACACTCGTACTAATTACAGTTTTGCAAATTTTACAGGAGAGCAATTTTAATGTTTGTACGTGAATATCTTATCAATGGTGGTGAAAAATGTTCAATTTATGACTTTCTATCTTAGAATAGGTCTTTGACATTATATAATGTCAAATATTTGTTTACAATTATAAATTCTTTATACTGAAAATTAAAGTTTAAGTAGCCCGCCCCCTCATTTAATACAAGTGTGCACGTCAAAAATATGAAATCAATGCAGTTAAGACATTGGTGAAGTACTATAGTATGAATCAGTAAAGAATATGACTCGTCAAAATAAACATTTAAATAATAAAATAAACCTCGCAAAATGTTATTATATTGGACGAAAACGTTTTAAAAGAAGTAAACGCATCAATGCTTAATAAAATAATAGGAAACAATTTAACCATCGGCACTTACAACGATTGTGTCTTCAATACATTTTAGAACGGAACGTATTAAAATCGCTTAATACGTTTGGGCATAGAACAAGTTCAACCAGAAGTGTCTTTAATCGATTTATAAAAACACTTATTACAAACGTGTCCCAATTTTTTTTGTACTAAAACTACTTAATGTATTATTGCAGACAAGAAAGTATAACTTCTCAATGGGACTAAATGCTCTTAGGATTGATGTACATTTATTTGAATCGAAGCCTATCAACCTTAAATCACTTATGGTATACGTTCATCACATTTTTAAAAAATAATGTATTTTAGTATAATATTACACGCATCCGTGGCACTTAGTATTATTGTGTCACATTGTTTTTAATAGAAGCAGAAGGCTTTACTGATT